>OX377204.1:44308417-44601139 GCA_947396885.1 Heligmosomoides polygyrus polygyrus
GCCTTGAATAAGACGAGCTAGTCGAAACGTCGGCCGTAACAATAAATAATTTTATAACAAACCTGGTTGGCTCAGGAGAAAACAAATGATAAGACAATGCCCAGGCTTCAAGAACGTCGAACTTGGAGTTCTATGTAGAATTAGAGGAGAGCTTTCTCGCTGCGGAGATAAGCACCTGGGGCGCCTCCCTGGAGAACGCGTACTCGAGGGGTCGAACGCAGCACATCTGAAAAGTGTGAAAAACTCAAAAAGGGCTGCAAGCTAAGTAGCTACCGCGGCTGCCGTTCGTGAATTTTATCTCAACTCTAAAAAAGCCGAAATCGTATGCCTTGGCAACATTGCACGACTTCAACTTCGCGGGTGACACCTTTCAAGGAAGCGCGTCGCTGGCCATAGACGCGTTCTTTTTTTCGCATCACTTGTCAACTGCAACTCAATCTTTGGCGACAGCTTTCCATCTGTTGAAGGAGTTAATTTAAGGTTTTCACCGCACTCTCAAGTCGACCGCCGAATTCGGAGGGCGTAACACGAGGAAGGCGGGGGGGGGGGGGAGGGGAAGAGGTCTAGGGATGCCCTTTCTTTGCCAAACGTGCGGTGGTGAGATTGCAGGGCAAAAATACTCGGAAAAGATAAGTACATGATCCAGTCCATCATCATCATCGTACACATTTGTTGTGACGGTATCAAGACGAATGAGTCTGTGCATGCAGCCCACATGTCAGGTAGAAGATTACAGAAGATCGCAACGTTCCAGCTTTAAATTCCGATCCATTAATATTAGTGTTCGATGAAAGGACTTTTTTTTACGGGACTGTAAACAACGCTCAGATATTGTTGAACCAACTCTCCAGACTTGCTTTTACATTTTTTCAAAAATCGGAACCTTATCAGATATCAAATATTTGTGAATAATGGAGTTCCATCACAGATTTCCGCTACCTCGTCCCATTCGTCTTCCCTTTCTTCTGTGTTTCTGTGTTGTTCTGTTAGAGCTTCCGCTCAACTACGAAGAGGCCATAAATGCGTTCATGGTTCGATAGGTGTTGCAGATATGCGTTTGATGGAATGCTAGTATTGGCTCTGCTCTGCCATCATCTAGTCCGTCCGGCGTGCTCATTCACATCTCACCATCGCTTCTTCCACAGCTCCATTTACACAGCCGAAGTCGGAGAAACCATGCAGTACTCCCTGTATACGGAGGACAGTGAGGTTTGCTTTGTGCACACCCTAGTGGCTCGAACAGCTGACTACCATCAATCATGCAGTGCTGTACCAGCAATATTCCGTCCAAGGTTAAAACGACGTGGATCAGAGGATTTTTGTTTAATAATTTATTTGTTTCGAGGCGTGTACGAAATATGATTCACGCGTAGGATCATAAAGCAAACGAAAACAAGAACAAAACGTCACAGCACTTCAGTATACATCTATCACTTCCCCACTCCTCAATTAGCATAAAAATGTGGGTATTTTTTGCCAAGTCGTTAAACCCAAGGAGTAGGGGGGTCCTTGAAGTCACAATGGAATACGGCGCATCACGGGGTCTTGTACGCTCGCGATGCCTTTGCGGGCAAGCGACTCGACGAGTAGTGGAAGTGGGTTTGCTTCATGCGAGGAAGGTCGATGGTTTGGTTCTTGTGCGCTGCAGCATTTTGCATTTCGATTAAGTGGTTGAGATATGGGGAATTCTGACGTCTATACCATTTTCAGACGTTTTCTGCTCACTTTTTAGCTGTACGCTGTGGAGAGCACCTTTCTTGCGACTTGTTTATTACTGACCGGATTTTTAACCACAACGTCTTCGTCAACTCCAAGTTGACGTGCTTCATAGTCCTTTAGTATGTTGGCCATCCTTTCGTCCAGCATGATTTCGTCCTTCGAAGGTTCCTTGTCTAAAGGAAGAGCACCTCCGACGTCCACCCGGGTCTCTTTTGAAAATACGCTACAGACCCTTTCCCTGTAAGTCTTGACCTTGTGACCGGTAGTTTTGAGGACTGTGAAGGAACTCCAAGGCTGCACATCGCTTAGCGGTGAAAATCCATTAACGAACCGTTTACTGTTGAAAGCAGGAGCGCGATGCAGTTGTAGCCATAACTTTGTACAGGGTATCAAAAAAAAAAACGCTCCCAACTTTCTTCGTTATAAAAACGAATCAAAAAGAGATTGGAGCTCGAAATTTTAGCGTACTTTAACCAACATATTCACAAAGAAATTACATGATCAGATCCCAAAACGACTTCCTCTGTCACGGACATAGGCCTCCAGACAACGTGGAAGACATCCAGCGTGGCACGCACGTACCTCATTGGCATTTCTTCCCATAGTGTTGTCGGGCTATATGGTTGCTATTCTTCTGGGCTGACAAGGTCATGAAGCCTGTCACGGTTCCACTCCTGCACGATCTTCCATTTATGAGCAGGTGCCGAATCCTGTTGTAAGCTGAACGACTGCGACTTTCCCGCATACATAGGTGTGCCAGCGACCCAAACCATGACTGTCTCCGGATGTCCGCAGCATTCATGGGTCCCTCGCCGCTTCGTTGGCTTTGGCTACTGATGTGACGCGCACGGTGGTACTGGCGGTTCAGCGCGGCTTCGACGGTGAAAATTTTGAAAATATTGCTCAACGGTTCTCAGTTGATGTGTTCCGTAATGATGGGAACTCTCAGAGGATTAGAAGGTACCATTTTGTGGCCAGTCAATATTGCAACTGGATATTTAGCATTTGAGATCTGGGGCCGGATTCATCAACGACTTACATCAATTTAACAGAAAAACTTACAGCCGAAATCCCTAATAGCGCGGCTTATCAAGCGATGTAGTGAGCGATAAGCCGCGTTATCTGATTTCTCTGCTGTAAATTATTTTCTGTAAAAGTTATGTAAATCGTTGATGAATGATCCGATCCGTCCCCTGGGTGAACATACCTAGCGCACAAAACCAAGACAGTAGGTGCTTGACGTGTGGTGAAAAAATGGCAGGTCAAAAATGTGGGAACGTAATTTTGAGATGCCATGTATTATAATAAGTCGATCTAATATCTCCTTATTATAACTTGAAGCGACTCGAGACTAAACCACAGGGAATATGACAAATTGAGGCCAAAATTGAAAGAGTTTCCATCAGTTTTTCAGATGTACGAGATGTAGAATGGCATTAAAGCGAAGGTTCATCGACTTCTCGTCTTTCCTGAATTTTCAGTGTTTTCGTGAGTAGCCAGTTAGCATGTAGCTACACTAGCGTAAAAACACCAGGAGAGCAGTCGAAGCGCACAAAGAGCGTGACTAAAACAGTCCACATACGCGAAAAACACGCGAAGTTCAGTAGAGGAAAGTGACATTACCAGGTCCCGCAAGCCGCAAGTACTCGGCTCAATGCTCTCCTACCCACAGTCACCCCTCACGCTGTAAGAAAAAGCAGTTCAAAGTACTGGAAAACCTGGGTGTGGGGAAGAAGCGGATGGTGAAAAGTTTTTTCCTAGCGTTTTCTTCGTTTCTCGGCCATTTCTCGCGTCGCTCAACAGTTTCGTTTCATATGTCTTTTCAGCCTTTCCTTCAAGCTAATTAACTCAACAGTAACTCAGTTACTCAAATAATACTGGAAAGAAAACGGAGAACGGTCAAGAAGTATGAAAAATTGATATGATACAGTCAAAATGGAGAAATGCGGCCTAGAGCGCCAGAAATCAAACACTACGGTCGAACAACGTGACCATGCCAACAAATATTAAAATGGTAAAAAGCAAGAAAAATGCGAGCAATTGGCAAAAAAAGACGAGGACCGCGTTCACCTCCTGTTTTCAATGGTTCCAATAAGTGGAGGGTTCCATGGTTTCACATCGATACTGCATCTCTAGGAAATCCTCACCCAATAAGCTTGACCGAGATTCAACCTGAACTGTGAGAGAATTTAATTTCTTCTGTAAAATTTCGAAAATTTCGTTAATGTAATTCGACCGGTAAATCGTTAAATGTACACCCCTGCCTACTCCACCGCTCCGAGGATCAGTTCTTTCAGCAGCGTACAGAGGATGGTGTATCTTCGTCTCCGTCAGTCGGAAAAAATTAGTGCTTTATCCACAGTGTAGATTCGTTCACAGCTCGTTGATCCAGTTAGCGCTTTATCTTCCTGGTTTGGCCATCACGATCTTGAGGGATGCTTCCAATTCAAGCGTGCGGCGTTGTAAGTACGTCATCCTACTCCTTCGTTGTACAGTCAACAACCAGGCTGAATCATGTGATCGGAAACACTTCCGGCTGCCAAGCAGACTTTTGGAAGGTGCGAGGACGAGTCTTTTAGAACAGCCTCGAACTCATTCTGTGCATGGATAGCCCACGCTCACACGGAAAGTGTAGGCCGCGCTGTCACACTGAGAGTTTGGAGCTCTTCTCCGTGATCCCCTTTGTGTTGGCAGGTAGTGCACAGTCGCATTGAGTTCGCGATTCATTCCCCTACCCTCTTGCCGAGAACTCGCCACATGACTGCGACGAGCGATCCGATAGTGCTCTAGGAATGGAGTGCGAGGATTCCCTCAACAAGATGATCAGTAGAAAGAGGCAATGGATAGAATTTACATTGACGTCTGCCCAATACCAATGCGATGCGGGTCTTATAGTTTCGCACCGAACCAAGCCCGAACCAAGCCGTCACTAGCCTTCCGAGGCTCGTTACACCTCAAACTTGAGAAACTAAGCTTTATTTTTAATAGTTTAACATTTTACGAAATTGAGAACATCTGCAAATAGGCAAAACAGGCCACACGTTAACAGGCAACCGGAGAAAGCAATTTGAAGGCATACTGTAAAAGACGACCGGAGGAACAAACGAGGCAACTGTTTCCGTGAGCACAACCGGCCCTATTTATGCGAAAACGAGAGTGCGGACCGTGGTTGCATTTGATGAAGCTTCAGATAGAAACATGTTGATAGTTCAAGCCATAGATCAACCAGTACACAGCGGTAACTGTGGTTACAGAAATGAGTCATACTATGGAGGCTTCTTAACAGTAGAATCACTAGAGGGAAGCAGGCATGGAGTGAGTGAAAAAATAGAGAAAAAAGAGATCTACATAGCATAACTGATGGATTACTAGGGGATTGACATAGGATTTAATGATAGGAGGTTAACAAGGGATTAGTAGAAAAATCTCTATACTCCCTTGGCCTCAAGAGTCAAGAGAGGATTCAGATATCACGATGGACGAACTTCAGCATCGACTCGAATCGGATGATGATCCCTTGACTGAGTTCGATTGTTCTTGGGTTGCTGTGGCGCGGGTCGTCCATTCGGTGTCTGTCCTCGATAGGGTTCACGTTCCTCAGTTTCGTCTCCAAGCAGAGGAGCTCTCGATCGAGTGTTGATTCCTGCGCTTGGAGACGAAAACGTCTTTCCCTTAGTTCGGCGAGCTTACGTGCCGCTTCCATGATATTCTTGCTGTCCATTCCTCTGTGATTGCTGCGTTGACCTTCACGATTTCCAGCACCTCCTCCTTGAGTACCGCACTTCTCCTTTAGCCCGCGTCGGTGCTGCGTGGTACTCGGTAGCATTGCTAGAGTCATCAGAAACATAAAAGTTGTCACGGCGCTCGTTAGAAAATTTACGAATGCACACGAAGTTCTGGGCTTCCGTGAGTGAGAACGCAATTGTAACGAGGCTCAGGATCTGCTTCTATGTTCGCTGCATTTTGGCCTTCAGAAGGTGGCATTGAGTCAGCCTTCTCCCGTGTTTCCTGTCGTTGATTTTCATCGTCCAGCTCCAGCGGAATTGCGATGTTAACAGGGCGACGAATGTTGCGGCCCGTTGGGTTGCCGAACTTCAGCTTCTCGTATGACATTATTCGCGTCCTTAGGCAGCTTCGTTGTGATTCCCATTTTCCATGCATTTCGGGGCAATAGTGGCTCTGAAATTAGAACGGTTGTCCTCTTAGACAGCAGAGACGTGGAAGTAGACGTGGAGGTTCCTCGCTTAGAGTTGATGAAGAGCTTATGCGATTCCCGCAGGCTGGTTAGATAGTGATGACTCCAAACAGAACGGAAGCGCTTCGTAAGCTGGTGACTCGTTTTTAGGGCATCTTGTGCTTGTTTGCGAGTCTGGATCGCCGCTGCTTCAGCTGAGGACCGAAGCTGGGTTTGTTCCACATACCCGTTCGAAACTATCGTCCACCTCGAGAGTTTCGAACGGGTATGGGCCTGTTCATACTTCGCGACAGCAGCGACAAGAGCGCAGCGCGCGTGGCGTGCGCGGCGTGCTCAGCGTGCGCAGCGCGCGGAAGTATGAACAGGCGACAAGAGCGACAAGAGCGACTGGAGCGACAACAGCGACAAGAGCGACTGGGGCGTCGGGCGTAGTGTGGTGTACGTAATTGCACTATAACTTCGTGGCCTAAAATATCAACTGAATAGAGGTCTTCACGTCTAAATTCAACTTCAATTGCATTAGTTTTTGGAAACTGAAACAGACACAAGCCAACAGACATATTTTTAGTCAAAAAAGTTGTTAGAAACTGAAACAGACGGAAGCGAACAATCATATTACCCACACCGTCAGTCTGGCACTCAAAATAGACATAAAAGCCCTCATTACCTTTGTGTGAAGAACGTCCGAACAGGAATCGCTTCCTTCCAGCACTAGTTCGCCTTCCAGCACTAGTCCGGTGTAATTACGTACTCCACACTCCGTTCGTCGCCCCAGTCGCTCCAGTCGCTCCGGCGCCGGCGCGAAGTATGAACAGGCGACAAGAGCGACAAGAGCGACAAGAGCGACGGCGCCGGCGCTCGAGTATGAACACTTTTCGGCGGCGCGCGCTCGGTTTTAATTGATATGCATGTTTTTCATGGGCGACGAGTCGCTCTTGTCGCGAAGTATGAACAGGCCCGTATGTGGTAACCATATCACGTTGATCGAAATCTGTCGGACGTAGCAGTGGCGTTTCTTCCCATCGTTCTTCCTGGTATGTGAGCGGTCGGCTGTTGAGACTTCCTTCGATCTCCACGAGGAAGGTTTCCATAACTTCCTGTATCGGAATGGTTCGCTGAATGACCATATATATTGATCTTATATGATATATATAAATATATAAATTTGGGCGCGTGTGGCGTAGTCGGAGGAGGCGCGACTGTCGCGTGCACCCGATACCAGGTTACTGGTTCGGATTTCCCGCCCAGGCCAACCAAGCCTTCCATCCCTCTGGGGTCGGTGAGTTGGTACCAGACTCGTCTGGAAAAGATAGAGCGCTGACTTGTTCATCGGCTGGCCACCGCAAGTCATTGTATGGCCAAATACGCATTCATGTCGCCTCCACGACATCCCGTAGAAGTAGAATGCGCTGGCGCATCCCAGAAGGGATTGAGTAACGCCGTCCTTTATCCTTTATCCTTTATATAAATTTATATATTTATATAAACATATAAATATATATAAATGTATATAAATATATATGTAGATATATATGAATACATTTATATAAATAAATATGTAGATATATATGGATACATAAATATACAAATATATAAGTATAAATATAAATAAATAAATAAGTAAATATATATAGGCTATATTAGACGGATTTAATCAGGCGCTCATACATACATAGCTCCCTGCCACGGATTAGAAGGCGTGATCGTTTTCAGACAATGACTTTAGTAGCCATGGCCTGAGCGACGCTACATCACTTACCACAGGAAGTACGGCCTCACCAAGAATTTGTTCACCAAGGAGGAAGTTTGACCCGCTATCTGATGTGGTGGTGCTGGGTGCACCTCTTCTAGCGAGGAATCTTCACAAAGAGAGCAGCAAATGATCTGTGCTCATGTCTGGGACGAGTTCCATGTGTGCCAGTTGTGTGACCGTACAGGAGAGGATCATTCCGTAGACCTTGATCGTGTCCCCGTCTCGTCTGACGTAGAGTGGACCAAAATAGTCTATGCCAATGTGTTCAAATGAATGTGAAAGTCGAACACGTCTCTCATGGAGTCGTCTATTTCCGTGTAATGGTATGCAAGATTGTTCATCTTTTGACATGGTACGCATGTTCATCTTTTGGCATGGTACGCACTTTGTGATAACTGTACGAACCATCTGTCTGAGCTTTGGGATCCAGAATTGCTCCCTGACGTTGCCCACGTTGCCCATGGTGTGCCCGGTTCCGCATTGTAGAGGCGTGTGTTTGACGATGAGCCGTGCCAGAGCTGTTTTCTGGCAATGAGGTGTGGATGTCGAGCGTTGGTCTGAAGACTGGAATTTCCAAGCCTTCCTTAACAACGCAAAAGACCTTGCTCATCTTCGCGAATTTTTAGTTGCTTTAGACATTCTGTTCGGCCTTTGTAAGGTGATTTCTTTGGTGATTCCTGATTGGAACACGTAGAGCTAATTCTCTCTCCGTAGCTGTTATGAATGGAAGGAGTTCCATTGAGCGTAGTTCGAGGATGCTGCTGTAGAGACGGTTCTGAAGCTTGTCATTCACACGACTGATGAGCACCTTGATGAAGCTCACAACGTTCTGGCTGAACTGAAGTGAGTGCTCCTTTTTCCAATCGATTAAATCAGAAGGTGCTTCCTTTGATTTCGTCTCCAGAACGTGGTCGTCCTTCTCATCATTGTAGTAACCAGTAACAGCCGGTAGTAACCAGTAACCGGTAGCAACTCGACTTAGATGACACCACACAACTACAACCCCTCTCCCCCACCCCACCCCCCCCCCCCCCATCCCCACACTTCCTCCCAACACACTCCTTCAGCACTTCTTTGCAAAAAAACACACACACACACACTCACTCACACACAGACAGACAAACGACCGTTCTCGCTTTTATATAGTAGGATATATATCAAAAAACAAAAAACAAAAACACAAACACAAAAAAATATATATCAGAAACCTTGCACCACATTCAGACCTCTGAAGACGACGAAACAGTCAAAACGTAAGGCGCAAATAAAGACCCACCGCAAAGCCTTCTGTCCGCACATTTTTACAGCAACGTCAAGAACTAACCATGCCGATATCTCAAGAAGAGAGAAGCTGAGCAAAGTTTAAAACGTGTTTTTTGCCACGATGACTTTTTGCGACTGGTAAGAACAGCATGAATGCGAGCTGAGAGTTCTAGTTGAGGGAGACCTCCATAACATTCATAAGGCCCTGAAGTTATAAGAAACACAATGTATACGGCCTTTCTGTGGCGGAAGGATCCGCTCTTAAGTCTACGGACTACAAGCGGCAAAAATCAGGAGAGTAGAGACCGTTTCCATAGCTGTATTCGCTCGAGATCTCATATAGATTCTAAGTGCACCTGTCGCTGATATTCTGTGAAATTTTCCATCTAAAAGAACGTTTTTTTTCTTTGTTCCTTTTTTATGAATTCTGTGTTCCTTGGTTGAGACAACAAAAGGAACACCTCCTTATTGTAAAGGGCTGTTGCAGGAGCACCCGGAAAAGGCGAAATCGCTAAACTCTTTCCCGTAACATCTTCTTCGTCTGACCCTCTTCCGGCAATGACGGCTCGTTGCTTTTCCACTTTGCAAAGCAGCACGAGTAGAATAACCTTGTGCTGGCGACCTGCAAGCGCCGATTCTCATATACATATCAAATCGAATTTGGTTCTGAACAGTGAACAATTCTTCCACTCTTCGGGATTGAGCACTGGTACACAGCTTGCCTGGAAGAGCAGAATACTGAATTACGCATTGGCTAACCATCACTATTTACTACTCTTGTTGGGTGCCTTACATTAACTTCCAAGAATACTCAGGATTTTAAGATATGTCAGTGAGCGGGTGTAGGTTAGTACTTTCAAGGTCGCCGTGAGTGAGGCTCGTCAACGGCTCGCCTCCTTTCTGCATCCATGTACAGAGGACGAGAGTTGGAATCCGATAGGCATGAAGGAGGAATTTGTCACATGCGATAACGAGGAGATCCTCAGTCGAGCAGGAGATGGTTACGTAGAGCGATATTGCCAGAACGAGGAGTATGTTTTTCTTGAGTATGTATGCTGCCTATTAACAGAGGCGGTTCCTTTCAGAAAAAACTCTGTAGATCACCCAGTCAACCTCCGAAGGCTTTCCTATATCGAGCCAAATTGCACATGCACCCTCCAATGTGATAACGAGGTGGAATTCTTTCGGTTCGCTGGTTGTCGATGTCCCCATGGCGGAGCGTCTCTTCCAGGTTAGTCAACTCACAGATAAGGTAAAAGCTTTATGCTAATAAACTCTTCATTACCCTTTGCATGGTAGCAGTCTGTTACGGAAGACGTTCAAATAGAGAGGTGAGACCAAATTTTCGATGATCTGGTTAGAAACTGCGAACAATCTTAAAGTATGAGCGGTGTTGGGTGTGTGACAAATACGGACCATGATGAAGTTGGCTGAACAAACTGGAGAGCAACTGTAGAGCCGCTGTCGTAGCAGTGTAACCACACTCCTGCTCATCTACTTCGCGTTCATCATTATCGACGCTCTCTCCGGTCTCACCGCCTATCGTTGCTCGCGATGCACGGCAGCCTTCACTTAAGTCAGTGAACCCCGCCTTCCTCCTCTATGCGTAGGGGGTTGGTGTGCAAACACAAATGACTGCCTCAAAGGCATCTCTAGTTTTGAGAGCGCACACTAGATTTTCTGACGCTGGCATAGATTTATGAACGGTTCTGGCGTCGCAGTTCTTCACCTGTCGTATTTACCTGATTGATCCCCGTAGAGGATTCGGAAAATTTTGAGAGATTAGTTGCTTCCCAATTCTTAGAGAAATTAGACGGATCCCAATTCTGAGGTTTCTGCTCGTTCAAGTAATTATTATCGATACATTTTATAAATTAAAGCTACTGTAAAGGCGTTCGTTCGCCTATCTACAGGTGGTTTATGTGCTTTTATTATGACGTGAAATATATTTCCTTCGAAGAGAAGAAGTTTATCTTAAAGTTCTAAACGTTAAAGGAAACACAGCACAAGAGCACAAGTTAATGTAACAAGGTAGTAATAACGTTGCAACAAGCATCCAACCCAGGCACAATCAATAGAGTCTAAAATGCAAGGCTTCAAGCGAGAGCATGGCGCAAACTTGACTATTTGTACACCATAGAAATCTCTTTATTCTGTGCTTTCTTATGAGTTTAAAACTGTTTTCTAAAGCTTCACTAGCAGCAACGCTAAAACCTTTCTAACAGTAGCTGCATTTTTAGGACATCCTGCATTTTGCGGAAGCCGTAGTTTGTTTTTAAGCTTTAACCCGTAATTTTTTTGGATTTCTGTACCAGAAATTTGGATTTCTGCACCAGCATACAAATATAGGTGTCTAATAGAAGTTGGTGTAAATCTATGCTTTAAATTACTTAAAATAATTAATATATTATTGTTATTTTTAATTAAAATTATTATTTTCATAACTTTTCAATAACATAGAATACAAAAACCACCAAACAAACAACTAATGCCACACTTGTCTCTCTGCCATGCGATTGTGGTCTACGAGCTCTTTTATGTTGCAGACCAAGGATGTCTCGATCCAGACTGTGTGTGGAAATCGGACAACAGTGGATGGAGGATTACCAGAACACAAGGTGAGTCTGTGTCAGGTATCAGCTCAAGGGGCACTTACTAGATAGCGGCTCGTAGAAGCTTCTTCCTAGTGAATGCTGTCCGAGCGGGCCAGTGGATCTTCTAACATGAAGCCCCAGACGCTAGGGTGCTAGGAAGGGACGTCATTCTGAGCGTGTGAGATCTTTCATTGTTCGAGTCTCCGGTAATTTCATGACTCGTGAAGTAGTACGAGATATGCTTGAATTGCCAGTTAGCCACTAAAACCATATGGAGGAGGTTTGTGCTTCTCATGGCACAGATTGGCCCAGTTTGCCCATTGCGCGAACGATGCTGAGATGGTAGACAGCGCTCCGAGCTTCCTCCACAACACTGACGTCAAGGTCGCGTTGACTAATGTTGTGTAGGATATCATATTGTAATCGGATGTCTAATGGACCTCTTGTCGATCGACTAGCTCCTGTTTTAGGCACTCGTGTGGCTTTCTTTTCAATATCACTCACTCCGGGGAAGAGAATGGCTTCCCTTTACAGCCCATACTACCAGCAGATTTCAGTTCAGGTGGGGGTTTGGTTGCAGCTTTTCTCTGGAGGAGAAGAGCACTATTTTTAGTGCATTCTGGAGTTTGCTTATTTACTGAGTAACGCCGCACAATCGTCTATTGTTGTTTTAGCGGAATCCCTGCCATTAGAAGGTACGTGCTCCTGCTGCTGAGTAAGTCAGCCCTTTCAGCGTATTCAGCGTTGGATCGAAAAAATTTCCAGGAGATTCAGGACTAAATCCAACTCGTTACGTTGTCTTTCGAGAAGAGAAAGATCACTACAGCAGGTAGGTGCGTCAAACGGTTGTTTTAAGAAACGTCCCAATGCGCGTGATCAGGAGACCTCGGCTTGGTCGCTTCGAGCCGGGCCATTTCACAAGGCCGACGCGACTGAGAATAGAGTGCCGATCGGAGGAGAGATCCAGTGATGTTGTGGGAGTCGATAACTCGTCCACTGAGTGCCACATCGGGAAGATCGTGTGGAACGACGAGTGCGCAGGTGAGTTCACCACGGCTCTCCCGTTCTCGTAACCGAGAGTGAAGATTCAGCCGGAAGCACTCCCCTGGCCGCCTGTCAGTTGGAGTCGCATTTCTGCGATGTGTCGGGTCACATGAGATGCATGGACGATGTCGCATGCGACCTCGCCTTCGACTGTCCCAACGGGAAGGACGAGGAGGGATGTGGTTGGTGATAGTAGCAGCAATTGGAGTTGTCCACCGTTCAAATAGAATTTCTCTCAGAAGGTCAACCGGTGGGTGCGAGGTGCGATTTCAACAACGATGGCGAATCGCCATGCTCGGGTTGGACGATGATCACTATTGAGCAGAGCAAGCCGGTTGTAACTCACCTGCTCCAAGTGATTCGTCCGTCAGGAAACGCTGGACCGATCCATGAGTCTAGACCTGGAGGAGGTTACTCTGCTGCTCTTTGTCTCTTCTGATCGAACCATTCTTGGCTTCTCACCTGTCTTATAATCTCCGCTCTTGTTAACTCCACCGAAGTGCTCCGCTGAGACCCAGCTTTACTCTCTGACCACGGGCTTCGGCGGTTTTAGTTTAGCTTTGTAGTTCACTGCATAATAATAAGGTCTAAACGTTCGCACAGCACTACACCTGCTCAAGCTCTTTTACTAGCCTGCTAGAAGCTAACGAAGTCGTGGTAAAATCAAAACAGCATCGAGGAGCTGAGGTGCCCTAACGGGAAGGACGAGGAAGGATGTAGCATGTAGGTAGCGCGAACATGTTGCAGCCTTCTTAGAATAAGCAGAAGCGGTTGGGACAGTTCCGCTGAAGCGTACCCACAGTCGTCCGATACCTTCAAAAGCGCGCTGCACTGACATACATTGGTCGCGGGACCGTTGGAGGATGACAGTTTTCTATGCCAGAGCGGCTATATAGCGTGCAGTATAGAGTGCTGTAGTGCTACAGTGCGCTAAGGCTCCTCGTGGGCAGAGTCAAAACCACATCCCTCACTTCGTTCGCCTACTAATACCCTTCTGACTCCTCACAACATCTACTGCTGCTGCTCTAGGCTTGAGTACAGTCCTGTCTCTTTATATTGCGTTGAAGGGACAGGAGAAAATCGGTGTTATAACGGGAGTCGCGCCCTAATCGGATCTGGGCTTTTTTACACTCCATTACGCGCAGATTTATCTAAACTCACATACAGTGACTGAATATGGCTACAGCAACACAGGTGTGACCACGAAGAGAGTGTGGAGCTAGTGAGTAACTTTAGATGATTAACGAAGTTATGTCCTTAGAGATCTTTGTCTGTTATACAAGTATGTCAAATATGTATTAGGAATAACCGAACACCAGCGCATTTAGACATGACCACATATAAATGTGTGTAACCAGATCTTTTATTGCCATCAAATCAATCGCGCCGTGAGGGAATCGAACCAGTACTCCCCACCTTCCGTGCACGATGTTAACTTCTGCACTATCGCGCTGTTAGATCGAGCCTCCTCGATATCCTCAATGCAAATAGCCTACCAGCACTTCCCCGCGATATGGCGATGTTGTGGGTGACCAAACAACACTGTGCTGTAATCCTCTCCGCAGAGCAAAGGATGCAGGCACAAGTTCCGCATGGCGCGAAAGTTTTAATCGGAACAAAACATCCTTCTACATATATAGCCTCCATACCAGGTGCTCTAGGCGTAAACCGACTATGTAGGTAATTGTTTTTAATAATCTGAGTTTGTGTCCACTGGTTCGCGATAGAGGAAATCTCCCAGCGTACGAAATCTTCTAACGACTACCGGTAGTTTTCCACTGTGCTCGACATATGCTGAGTATGAACACTATTGGTGACCGCGCACGCGAGAAGATCTGCATCTGATACATTGTCGTACGTTCGTATAGATTGGAACGTCGTGGCAGGAACGAGGAAACAGTATTGAAGGTGTGGTTACAGACGCTTTCAGCGCCTTGCTCATCTCAGTTTTCTCTGTGGGACCGAGACTGAGCGCTTTCGAGTTATAACGAGAGTCATTTTGAAAGCAGAATTCTGCTCAGAATCGCGCTATAACGGGTGTAGCGTTAAACCGGGCGCGTGTTAAGCAGAGTTGATTTGTATTGACGTAAAGGGAGGGGACTGTAATTGCTCAGGTGCAGGGCCCTTAGCTCACCCAGTTCTATATCAGCATTCGGGTCATTCCAGTGTCGTGGGTGAGTTCTGGTAGGTCAGCACAACGATGTCGAGGACATTGCGTTGCAACGGACAGCTCTGGTGGTATAGCGGCCTAACGCTCCAGAAAGCGGCCGGAGAGCGACGGAAGAGGCTGGCTAGTCCCAAGACTACTTTTATTAGGGGGGGGGGGCAAAAGTAATGAGACACCCCATGCCGTTTCCATATATCTCGTGGCTGGAGTCTGGTTTCGTGCTTGTTGTATTTGTATGTTTGTATGCTACTTACTGAAGCCCATCTGAAAAGTTACCACTTCCGCCCTTTCCAGAAGCATGCCAAAAACCCCAGCCTGTCTCATGCCGAAACCCCAGTCTGACGAGTCGACCTGTGTCGCTCAAATCTCCCCCAATTCCCAACCCCGAGCAGCCTGGGCTCAATATTCACGCAAGATGAGAAGTACGTCTTCTACCTTAATCCTGCCAAGCAGCGAGGCTGAGTGAGGCCTGGTGAATGGAAGATAAAGATTTTTTTCATTTTGTCTCATTACTTTTGCCCCCCCCCCCTAATACTACAAGCCAGAAGTATTGTGCAAGAAACGGTTTCTGCTTCGTCTTCCCTTCCATTGAGGTGCTACTTCATAGCGGCTCCACGTTCACACTTTTATGTTCAGTTTCTTTTCATCGAACGCAGCTCTTATTAAGATTATCTGTCCTTTTCCTGTTACACTTTCCTTCCCTTTCCGAGAGCACTATTCAACAGTTTTCTCAAGCTCCTGCGGTTTTTAAGTTCGTTTAATTAACGCACCGCCTCACGTTTTCCCAGTGTTATGAAGCACGGACACAAACTATTTTCTGAGCCTATAAATAATTAGGGCACCATGCAAAAGTGTGTGACCGATTCTCGCTATGCTGGATATGATGAGAAGTGATCCGATACAGCTCCCCGCCACAGGCAGAACGGGAAGATGACGACTGCCATCTTATTGGAACAGCATAGCTCCTTAACTCTCCTCGTGGCGAGAGATATACTATTATACCATTAGTATTCATTCGCATGCAGTTCTGCTTTACTTCAGATTTTTCCCAATGCAAGCCTTGGAACTTCTACAGCTTCACGTAAGCTTAACAGTGATTGCTCTGAAATGTAGCCTACACGAAACGGGCCCACGTTTTAGGTGCGAACAACAAACGAAGTACAGTGAGGGCGAATAAATGGGCACATTCCGCTGGACGTGAATGGGCATAAGCAATTCTTCCGTTTCTCATGAACATCGTCTTCGTATGATTCGGCTGCAGCCTTACATTCCCAAATACACGACGGAAATCTGTCAGCCTTCGGTTCACTTGGCGAAGTTCCAGAGTTGCGAGCACAATATCATTAGAAAAGCGTAGCAGTTACAGGCCGTCAATTCCCATTTCCATGTTCTCCCATTCTAAGTCTCACGTGCTGTTTCGAGGAGGCTGAAGAGCATCGGGAATGAGTGTTTCCTTGCTGAACACCTGCCCTCACTTTGGCGATGACGTCGTTGTGCAATGATGCGATATTGGTCGTGAACCCACTGTATGAACAGCTCTCGAAGCACTCTGATGTACTGAGTAGGAACGCCCTGTCCGACCAGGGCTTTGAAGGCTGATTCAGCCTCGACAGAGGCATCGCCTTCTTCAGGTTACCGAGGCATAGCGACAGCTTTTGCTTTCGCGATACTTCGATGAGACTCATCGCGGTATGTATGTGGTCGATCGTGCTCGTGATACCTTTCGAAATGCTGCTTGTTCGCATCGCCATCCCTCGCTTGCATTCTGCCGATTCTAATCAAGATGACTCCTGCGAATAGCTTGAGCGACAGATTAGGGACATTGGGTGATAATTGGCAATGTCGTGGACATCTCTCTGTTTATACATCAAGACAGTTTTGCTGGCCATCCGATGAAAGGGAACCTTGCGCTCTGATCTAAGGCAACGTGTGAACAGCGGGGTCGAGCGTTCTACCCCCGCGTCCCCCTGGCCCGCCCACCCCCAACCCCGTGGGCTTGCTCGAGAGTCCAGTGGCTGCTTGACGAGATAGTGGAGACGCAGACATTTGCCACGCCCCAGTTTAAAGGGCGGGGGATAGAACGCCACTCCGACGTTAACAGGCGCTTCTGTCAAAAGCTAGTGGAAGCTTCTTCAGGTCTTCGAGTCTAAACGTGTGCTGTAGGATCGTTCGCCGACAAGGTTGCCCCGGAGCTCCGAAAGGAGTGAAGGATGGCATGGAACAGGGTGAAGTGGATAATAAAGAGATCGGAGAAGAAGTCGTGCGCGACTTCTTCCGCTCCACAGCTAGGTATCAGCGAGTGGTATGCTTGGTTTTGAAGTTGGCTCCGGCTTCCGGTTAATTTCCGGATTGCTGTTATGTTCGGGTGAAGGTGATGTGATTTATCACATTTTGGAACTGGCCATCGAGGAATTTCCAAATCTATCGCAGATATGGAGTCTTCCAGATTTGTGAATTTCTGTGGATCGCCATAGTCGAGGTGATAAACTGAGACAAGCTTTCACATTTCTTTTTCCATTTAAAACCGTCCCGTCGGGTCTCGAAGTGAAGTTCTTTAGGCGATCTTCCCGATCCAATCTTGACGTCGATGACGATCATCGTATAAAAGGTTTGATCTTCTCCAAAGATCTCTAGCTTTGCGTAGAAGGATCTTCGATCTCTTCGTCGTTGTAGTCAGATGTTGTAGCCAACGTGACGAATAAAGTCAAAGGTGGTGAGGACTCACATTGTTCCAGAAGCAAACCTCCGCTTCGAGACTCGTACGGGTCAAAATCCATTACCGTGTGCTGCTTTCCGTAGCCTGTCTCTTGCCACTTCTCCGGGAGAGGCAAGATCGAATTTGGCTAGAAATTTATTCCTCTATCCACCACGCGACTCATGTATTCCAGCTACAACCGACCAGGTATCTATCCAAGAACGGAGTCCGAACACTCTGGGGTGGTAGAAACTGGCACTATTAAAGGGGATTGGACTTTCCTTCCTAGGCGAATATTCTACATAACCAGGATCTAACAAATGTGACGCTCAAAAATAGACCTTCTTATTGCTAGATTAATCCAAAAAAGTTCTTTAGATGTTCAATTGTTTTTCAGCTGTGAGATCCTTGCATTTTTATCTCAATTAAGTTTCAATCTTCTAACGGGTTCAGTAGATTTTCAGATAGTACGTATAGCTCCTAAGCATTTGTAAGCATTTTATGCACAGAAGCACTGTCTGGATGGGTTTCTCAATCAGCCTTCCTGCCCATTCGCATGCATAACATCCAAGCTTGAACGCTAGAAAGAAAGAGCTTTCAGGGCCGTTTCTTCTTTATTCGTCTGAAATGAATCAAAATCGATCACTGTCGGCTAGAGACACCTTATTCACGTCTCCCTTCTTTCCGCCGGTGTTCAATGACGACGGGAGATGCAAGGTAACTCTGCATAGCTTGTGCTGAGGTTTATATACGGAAATGCTTTGAGCGGTTTCTAGGATTTCTCTGGTTCGCCAAAAATTTTGTTACATTGGGAAAGAGTGATATCCTTTTACGTTTTCAGCTCAGGTTCTACGCCGTTCAATCTGGGATACCGGCTGGATGGTCCATGTCAATCATTCACCCTACGTGGGTTCACGATGCCGCAGCGCTGAAAGTGCCCATCAAGGACGAGGGAAGGCGGTGTGGCTTCAGCTTTGATTTCAACTCGTTTGCTTCTTCGTTTTGTTAATTCAGACTTCAGGATAGAGCGATCGTGGCACCGCATATCATCAACACTTGGTCCGTTGGTTCGTGCTGTTCTATTTAACTAACATAGTTTCATCGCTGTTATCAGCTGGCAACACAACCTGACAAGAGCTCCCAAAAACTTCCCTGATTGCACTTATTTCAGTTTTTTCCGTTTGCTGTACAAATCGCAGCCAATTGGGCAGCGTTGCCGTCAACTCATGAGAACTCTTTCGTGGCGGTGGACGATATCTCATTGAGCGTGGAGTGCTTTGACAAAGGTATGCGGAAGCTGGTGCTTTTACCACATCAAATGTACAGATGAGTAAGTAACCCGTTATATATTTTCAAATCCAACTAAACGCAAAGCCGCTGGTTGGCTACCACTATCTAGTTGAACGGCAACTCTATTAGAACTCACCTATCATTAACTATGTACTTAACTTGATAATCTGAATAGCTCTTTGGCGCTTCTCCCTGTAGACGGAACAATTTTCTTCACTTTCATTATGCCATATTACCATTCAGTAGCATGCAGGTCTACACTTACAGTATGGATCGAGGTCCTATGGAACAGTCAAATAGAGGAAGACCAGCAAATTCGCGGAGAAGCAAAAAATGCGGCCGTGAGAGGCACGGTATTTGACCAAACCCGAATCACTGCAGCAACAGACAACTGCTCAGGATTAGATTATTGAAGCTGCAGAAGACAAGGTGGCTTCTCTTTAATCTGCGAAGGACTGCAACTAGCAGAAGGGGCATTTCAGGGGTCAGTCGAAAGCGGTGCCGTCAAGATTGACGTTACGAGCGAATAACTCCTAGGAGGCAAGCGTTCCATGAATGAAACGGTTTAAGAGTGGAACTCACTAGCTGGGTTCGCAGCAAGGGCAGAATATACTCTTCATCAGTCGCAGGTTGATCCATAACTGTCTGGGTTGGGCGCGTAGAATGTAGTCGGAGGAAGTGCCGGGTGTCGCATGCTCACAGTCATGGGTTTGGTCCCCATCGATGTTGGTGTTGTTGCATTTTGTGATTTATCGTCAGTGACATCCTTTATCCTTATTTCCAATACAGTTTTGAACAAACGCCAGTTAACAGCTATCGTATCCTGTTTCGAACTCTTTGGAAGTGGGATGATAACGAGTTTTGATTTTCACGTAAGGGAAGTCAAAATCGGACGCTAAATTCGTGATCAGCGCCCCTAGTAACACCATGTACAAGCTTTGGGCGAAACTGGTGCTTATGACCTCACAACCCTCACTCTCGATTCCAGCCCTGAGCTTACATAGATCGACCAAGTGTGGTGACAGAGGTGCGAAGCCATTCAATGAGGAAACCAACTGAGTGTGTTGCGCAGTGGATGGGCTACACAGCAAATCAAAATATCCATGTTATCATGACCAGCTCTTTGAACGGTAGAGAGAAGCATAAGCATTCAGCTTGTGAGCACTAATTTCGCTTACACTTTTACTGCAATCTTCCATCATTGTTGAAGAGGATTGGTACATCAGAAGCTATCCTAACAAGTTGGACGCTGACTATATTGATGTAAAGAACAAAGTTTGCTATACACAACATGTTTTCATCCTGAAACGGCTCGGCTGTTCGAAAATAAAAGGCATGTACTGTACCGAGGTCGAAGAAATATTTCGGTCATATTTGGGTAAGAGTTTTATTTGGGGTGCTGATCACGAATCTGACAATGATTTCCGGATTTCTGCTTTCTTATGACAGGTTAAGGTAGATACAAGTGAGGGTGAAGAAGTCATAAGCACCAACTCCGCTCCAACTTCGATCTTGGCGGTTATCTGGGGCGCTGATCCTAGCATCCGATTTTGAGCTACCTTACGTGAAAAGCAAAATTTGTTATCATTTCGTTTTTTAAGAGCTCGAAAAAGGAATATGATTGTGGTTACCAGGCGTTTATTCAAAAAGGTGTTGGAGATGAGGATGAAGGGTGTCACAGACGATAAATCAAAAGTGCAAAATGCACCGCCATCGGTCGAAACCGGACCTGTGACCACCCCCACGCAAAGCGGCCACACTACCGCTGCGCCGCCCGACTCGCTGCTAATGATACTAATGGCTGCGCTGATTACACAACGTTCCACACATGGCTTCATCAGCCCACCCGACGTGCAGTCGACAAAACGAACCTTCACCACTCAGTACTCGTATGGGAGACCCGTTTAGCAACTTTGGTCTGCTCCTTTGTAATCAGCGTTTTGAGCTCTTTCAAACGGCATAGGTCTTCATGCGAAATTCCATGGGAAGCTAAGATCAGTCCTTGGTGAGAAGGATATAACACTTCACTTGTCCTTATTATTGCACCGACATGGCCACCATAAGGCATTGTGTAGAACAAACACACATTCAAATTGCCTCCACAGTAGAGGTAGAATGCATGACACCTCCCAAAATGGATAGAACAACGCCGTCCTTTATCCTTCATACTTTATGTGGTCGCTCAGTTTCTCGAAGGACAGTTACTTTAAAGCAAACAATAGTCGATTGATCATTAGTAAAATTCGGTTTCCTTAGTGCTTTCGGCGGCTGGTCGGAAAGCCAACCTGTAGGAACACCACATATAGCAATATCTCACTGTTGCGGGGCTTTGAAGGGTTGGTGGTCGGCTGTGTTTTACGGCAAGTGTTGACAACACTACATGATAAATTTTTGCTGACCATCGACCTGCTGAAAAGTTTGTACACACTGTTGATTCACACTGCTGGAAGCGCAGTCACTGAGTGACCAATTTTCTTAATGCTCGACGCTTCTCCACCTCCGCACCCATAAAAACTGAAGTTTGGAACTGCGGCTCTCACTTACTTCTCGAAGTGTTTATGTGCACGCCGAGGTAGTAAGGATACCTGACGACGTTGGCCTCCAGTTTGGGATGCTCCACGCAGTATACCGATTCGACACATACCCATTTCAGTGAAAGTCTATTTGCCTATGCAAGACTGGTGGAGGTCAACCAACGCACAAATCCGTGTTCGATCATTCCTAGGCTTCCGATACCAATTCGTGGATCTCGGAAAGGTTGAAGGAGTTGGACCCTAAGCAAGAAAAAAAAAGAGTGCGGACGACAGCCGGCATGTTCACCGACTACTCTATCACCAGCCCTTAATATGATATTGCCATACAAAAATGCTTGTGGTGCTGAGAGCAGCGAAGGCGCCAGCCTACCACAAGAGGCAAGAACCTTGTATTTATCTGTTGTGATAGACGGAAAGTGCCTTTTCATTTTGTTGCTAATACGTTTTTACAGCCAATCAGCTTTCGCCATCAGGCAACTGGACCTCGATGGTGGTTGACTCGTGCGGTTCTACTGGTACTCAACATATTCAGAAGAACAAATGCTTCTTACGTGGCCATCGCCACGGGCCTTACCAATACTTGTTCACGGATAATCAGCTACAGATTTGGACTGTGCCTGAAACGCTTCACTACAGGTGCTGTAGAAATAACTGTTAGGAAGGAAATGCAGTTTCGATCAAATTATCCGAACAAACTAGTCATACTCCTATTTATTCAGGATATTCGCCTGCGGAGCGCAAGGTGGTTCGTTTCCTCAAGAAGAGGTTGGAAACTTTGGAGGTTGTGTAACAGTCGACGTCGATCTCAAAGTCGGGTCAAAACTCCTCATCTCCATTGGTCAGAAGGGAGAGTCACCATGCGACAAGCAAGTCAGGAATAGCATGGTAGGTTCCTTGACCGAAATGTTGTGCAAGACATGTTTGCGGACGTTCAGAGAAGAGACGTCGTGGACTCTCTTTGTGGCGCTTCGGATGGAAATCGTTTGATGGACGTGAGTTACCTCCTTAGTGAACACCATGGATTCGTCCAAAGAGCACTGATGGTAGAGTCGAAGTTCAGGTCTCATTACTCTTCACTGGTGATAAGTGAGTAGTGGGGGTTGAGCTAAAAACACTATGAAAACAGTGCTACAGTACCGGACATGCCGCTGCGTCCAACAAGCACAAGCGGAGCGAAGGATGAAGAGCGGCGCAAAAGGGCGCCGGACAGCGCCGTTTTCCGCTCGTCACGCGTCGCGTGTGACGCAAGTCGCGTCAGGGCGCTGCGCCCTCAACTTCTGGGCGTTAGGCTGATGGAAGGAGCCTACCCATGCGCTTGAACGAGCGTGGCCTAGTGTTTGGAGCTAACTGCTGGCATGGCGTGCTGTGAACAATGCATGTAGGCCCGACAGAATCAATCGAGTGGGCGCGACAACCTATAGAGTGAGCGGCAGCTTGTAGAGTAAGCGTATGGGGAGTTTTAAAGGAAATTCCTAGTCTTGCTACTTAGGAATTGCTCTAAGACTGTCCAGCTTGCATCTGGAGTGCGCCGTGAACAATGCATATACAATCGAACCTATCGGTCGAGGTGGCGCGACCGCTCGCAAATTGCACGCGCAGGCGAGTTTGGAGCGCGATAACTCTGTCGACTATGAACCCTTTCGGCAGCAGCTTGTGTATTTTGTAGCCAGTAGGAAGCTCTAGCAGTTAAGCACAGCAATGTATCCTAAGAACGGGCAAAGTTACGGTGGTGCGAAAATGCAGGTCAGGCTTGTACAACCCATTTTTTTCGATTTCAGTCGATCACTGCGGGAACAGGCGGTGAGCTGACGGCCTACAAATGCATGGGCTAACAGATCACTTGAGGTACTTTAAGAGGAAGCGCTTACAGCTCTCCGGCTGCCTAACCTGGCTTAGTTACAGCTACCGTTTTAGAGCGGCGGACGGCAACAGTGAAGCTTCTTCCACCCTTACTCCTTCCGTCCTTGAGTTTTCGGCACTCGCAAAGACACCGTTCTGTTCAGCTCGATGAGCTCTATCGAGCATGTTAATCTCGACCAATTTTGAAGATATCGATTTTTTTGACAATTTCGCGTCGGGGATGAGGTCACAGCGGAGGGCCGATGACGTCACCGAAAATCAATATTTTCGAATCTAGCCAATTTGGGCACCATTTGATAGCGCTTGAAAATGGTAATGGAACGGTGTTACTTAGAGTGGCGAGAACTGTGATGTGGGCGAGTAAGAGCGAGGAGAACATCTACCATTGTTATGCTAAATTGTGCGCGCGGCGTGTTCTGAGCGCGATAGCTCTGTAAAGTGTGAACCATTCCGGTTGCAGCTCGTGGGTTTTGTAGGCAACAAAATGTTCTACTAGTGTACTGACCAGGCAAGTTGGTTACCATTCGATCGCGCTTTTGATGATGAATGGAACGGTGGTGCTTAGAGTGGCGCGAACTGTGATGACAGCGAGTAAGAGCGCAGGAGAGCGGTAGACTGAAATTGGAAAAAATCGTACCCCACAAGGCTTACCTGCATTTCGGAGCGCTGTAACTTTGTCCAATCATAAGTTCTATTACTGTGTTTCGGTACACTAGTAGAACATTTTGCTGCCTACAAAACCCACGAGCTGCAATCGGAAAGGTTCACAATTTACAGAGCTATCGCGCTCAGAACACGTCGCGCGCACAATTTAGCACAACAATGGTCGATGTTCTCCTCGCTCTTACTCGCCCACATCACAGTTCTCGCCACTCTAAGTAATACCGTTCCATTACCATCAAAAGCGCTATCAAACAGTGCCTAAATTGGCTAGATTCGAAAAAATGATTTTCGGTGACGTCATCGACCCTCCGCACCTTATCCCCGACGCGAAATTTCCAAAAAATCGATATCTTCAAAATTGGTCGAGATTAACAAGCTCGATAGAGCTCATCGAGCTGAACAGCACGGTGTCATTGCGAGTGCCGAAAACTCAAGGACGGAAGAAGTAAGGGTGGAAGAAGCTTCACTGTTGCCGTCCACTGCTCTAAAACGGTAGCTGTAACTAAGCCATGTTAGGCAGCTGGAGAGCTGTAAGCGCTTCCTCCTAAAGCACCTCAAGTGATCTGTTAGCCTGTGCATTTGTAGGCCGTCAGCTCACCGCCTCTTCCCGCAGTGATCGACTGAACTCGAAAAAAAAAATGCGTTGTACCAGCCTGACCTGCATTTTCGCACCACCGTAACTTTGTACGTTCTTATGCTACATAGCTGTGCTTTGTCACACTGCTAGAGCTTCCTACTGGCTATAAAATACACAAGCTGCTGCTGAAAGGGTTCACAGTCGACAGAGTTATCGGGCTCCAAACTCGCCTGCGCGTGCAATTTGCGAGCGGTCGCGCCACCTCGACCTGGTTCGATTGTATATGCATTGTTCTCGATGCACTCCGTATGCAAGCTGGACAGTCTTAGAGCAACTCCTAAGTAGGGCGGCTGGGAATTTCTGATAAAACCCCTCAAACTCTCACTCTACAAGCTTTCGCGTCCACTCAATTGTTAGGTTCGATTCTATATGCATTGTCCACGGCGCACTCCAGATGCACGAGGGCAGACATAATTCCAACGCCGCGCGAACTCCCCTGGCGTCGCGCGCAGTGCGCGGCGAAATTGAACGAGTTGTCGCGGTCCGATGCTTCCGACGGCTAGAAACGCTTCCTGCAGGGACATGCGCACGTCTTTGCCGTATTTCAACGTTTCTTTGAGATGTCATATGAATGTGGTTGCAATAGGACGAGCAGCGACAGTTTATACAGGAACCCTGGCCATGTGGATGGTTTCAAGCGTCAGTATTTGCCAACTACAACTTCTTCGGTCAATCATTGCCCGTGATTATGGTTATACTACGGAAAAGGTCACTATCACCCATTCTCGTATTAATTGTCCCACTGCAGACTGTTGTCTACACATTCTGTGGGTCTTAAGTTCCTTGCTGGAAATGTGGTCTGGGAGCTTAGACACTGACCAGGGAATGCCGTCAGCTTCCCATGGAACTTCGGGTTGAGACCTATATCACGTGAAAGAGCTCGTGACGCTGATCACAGATATGTGGACCAAATTTGCTAAATGGATCTCCTAAGCGAGTTATGGCCGGCGGAAGCCGCGATGTCTTCCATGTGTTAGGCGCGCTCAATCAGCGTTGGGCGCAGTATTGCGCGGAAATCACCGGTTCGGCTATCAGCGCCGTCAGCAGCGGCGGGCAGTGGTAGAGTGCTCGCTCCAAAGGTTTGGGTCCATTGGTTCGGTTCCCGATGCTGATGGCTTTTTTGCATTTTGTAACCTATCTTCAACGAGGACCTATAATCTCATTTTTAGCACATTTTTGAGCGAACGACTTGGCGACTGGCATGGCGACTTGCATTTACGTCTATTCAAAGACGAAAACGTGTTTCAGGTAAAATGTTTTATTCATGACGTGAAGCAAGTCAGAAGTTCAAATCAAAACAAAATAAAAAGTAAAATAAAATCAAAAATCAACAAAACTTAATAAACATAATAAATAAAAAGTAAAGGCACTAGTTAAAAGTTCCGGCTCCAGCGACCCGACTTCGGTCGAAAAAATTTTTTCGCTGAAACTTTGTCTAGGGGGTTATTTGGGGTGTTGATCACGAATCTGACATCCGTTTTTCACGATTCGGTCGAAGACCACCCATACCTTTAACAAGGGTGGTCCAGTCAGAGTCACCGATTTCGCTGGGCTCTAGTTAAAAGTTCCGACTCCACCGACACGACTTCGACCGAACGGTTATAGCAGCGGTATGGTTGGTCTCCGACCGAATCGTGCAAAACGGATGTCAGATTCGTGATCAGCACCCCAAATAACCCCCTAGACGAAGTTTCAGCGAAAAATTTTTTTCGACCGAAGTCGGGTCGGTGGAATCGGAACTTTTAACTAGTGCCTTTACTTTTTATTTATTGTGTTTATTAAGTTTTGTTGATTTTTGCTTTTATTTTTACTTTTTATTTTGCTTTGGTTTGAATTTCTGACTTGCTTCACGTCATGAATAAAACATTTTACCTGAAACACGCTTCCCTCTTCAAATAGACGTAAATGCAAGTCGCCATTAGCCGTTCGCTCAAAAATGTGCTAAAAATGAGATTATAGGTCCTCGTCGAAGAGGGATCACAAATTCAAAAAACGCGACAGCGTCGGGAACCGAACCAATGAACCCGATCCTTTGGAGCAAGCACTCTACCACTGCGCCGCCGCCACTGCTGACTGCGCTGATGGCCGAACCGTTGATTTCCGCGCAAAACTCCGCCCAACGCTGATTGAGCGCGCCTAACACAGGGAAGACATCGCGGCTTCCGCCGGCCATAACTCGCTTAGGAGATCCATTTAGCAAATTTGTTCCACATATCTGTGATCAGCGTCTCGAGCTCTTTCACGTGATATAGGTCTCAACCCGAAGTTCCATGGGAAGCTGACGGCATTCCCTGGTGAGAGCATTTCGTGCTCCGCGGCTAACCATTCGTCACCGAGCGCACGTCCGCGTTTCAGCGCCGCGAAGTCGCACGCGATAAGCGCGCGAGGTCGCGTTGGAGTTAGGTCCTGGAGCCCCAGATGCAAGCTGGACAGCCTTAGAGCAGTTCCTAAGTAGCACGGCTAGGAATTTCCTTTAAAACTCTCCATACGCTTACTCTACAAGCTGTCGCTCACTCTATAGGTTGTCGCGCCCACTCGAAATGATTCTGTCGGGCCTATATGCATTGCTCACAGCACGCCATGCCAGCAGTTAGCTCCAAACACTAGGCCACGCTCGTTCAAGCGCATGGGTAGGCTCCTTCCATCAGCCTAACGCCCAGAAGTTGAGGGCGCAGCGCCCTAACGCGACTTGCGTCACCCGCGACGCGTGACGAGCGGAAAACGGCGCTGTCCGGCGCCCTTTTGCGCCGCTCTTCATCCTTCGCTCCGCTTGTGCTTGTTGGACCAGGGGTGTGCGTAATTACGATTTGCGTTTTACGATTTTACGATTTACGGTGATTTTTGGCAAATTTTTTACGATTTACGATTTACGACATTTTGGGTCGTAAATCGTAAATTTTCGTAAATGTGATCTTCGGTCCACGGATGACAAACGTCCACATAACGTGATACAATTCGGATTATGACGATGCACTCACTTTTAAAGACTTCCCTCATAGATCATTGCTATCTCCTATTTACTTTTTATGTTCTGCTGTGGCGCTGTGACAGAACAACGCAGTTTTATGAATAAGCCGCTCGAGTTAATTCCTGGCAATGGAACTGGGGTAGCCTTTTTTCTGGTCACACTCTAGCACAACATCTCACATTCGAGTGGCATGAGTTCCAGTTTACAGAAAGACATGAAAATTCTCTTTGCACTGTAATGAAGATGATCACCTGCCGAACCATATTCTATGCTGCAACCATCGTCTAGTCAGCTTGTAACTTTTTCACCACTTGTTCACCACATAGACGACTCTTTCTAACACACACGAGTTGAACTCATGCAAAGCCATCAAGGAATATTGACTTGATTGGAGGCTGTGGAATAACAGCTGAATTGTTGGAGAGAGTAAAACAATCACGTTTCAATCTGATTATGACTGCACGTCATGGCGCGGAGTCTATTTACGTATGAGGTGCGGCTTAAGCAAAGCGTCCGACATTTTCATGGTAAAAGTGAAAAAGTTTGACACTTTTGATCTCGTTTTCAGTGGTCTGATTGAGGTTGTTGCGTTCGCCGTATGCGATCCGTTCAGAATGCTGAAAACTGAGCAAATGATACGATAGCGTTTGTATAAACGTAGTGGACAACAGGACTGGCGAATGCAAGTAGTCATTAATTAGTAATGCAATATTTTGGAGTTTCTGAAAGTTAACAATTGCAAGCAAACCTGCGAGCGAAGTGAATGCCGAAAGTAATTGCCTGGTATCGTAACGACGATCTTTCATTCCAGAAGCTGTGGTTGCCTTCAAAAATGATAAAGGACAAAGCATGACGTTAACCAGTCCCTGTTTGAGATGCGCCATCCATTCTTTCTACCTCTACGGGATATCGGAGAGGCGATGTGAGTATGGGTTTGCCTTATAGTCCCAGGACCACCAGCGGTGTTGGCATAATCGTCTCCGAACGGTTCCGAGACGCGATTGCAAGCGTGGAACGTTTCAATGACCGCTTGGTGAAGGTCGTAATCGCTGCAGAACGGCGGCGGTATCATCTTTTCTCTGCATATGCTCCACAGAGTGGCTGCTCTGAGCGAGCCAAAGATGAATTTTGGAGCCTTCTTGATGAGAAGACAGCAGAAGTCGTAATCATTGTCGCAGGTGACCTTAACGGACAAGTTGGTGCTGCGAAAGACGGGTACGGCTGTGATGGTGGTCTCGGTTTTGGTTCACGCAAAGCCTATGTTATACTTCGGCGACGCTGTTGCCGACGACGTCGGCGACAGTGTTACGCGGGCTGTTACGCAGTGCGTAGCAGCCCGCGCAACACAGCGTCGGCGACGCGTCGCCGAAGTATAACATGGGCCTAACGCTGGTGGTGAGCGCATCCTCGAGTATGCGGAGTCGCACGACCTAATAAATTGTGATTGCCGCCGATGTAGAGGTCAGTGTTTTATCCTTCCCAGGCAAATCAGGTGCCAATTCACGACCCAGCAGGTATGGAAGACTTGATTTGGAGATTGGTAGGGTCCTAATCAAAAACTATTCAGGAGCACGCGATAGCCATCCTCGTCCGACTTCTCTACAATGGGTTCCCCGATATGTTTAAAATGCACCTTGTACGAGTCAGTTAAACCACTTTCAATACCAGCTGCATCTTGATTCTCACTTTACTTCTAAAGAATGCCACAAAAATATCTTCTTTTATAATTTAAAGTCAAAAATCCGACTATGATGAGTGTCCAAAAATGTGATCATACTCTTTCAATCGTCACATAGTTCCTTCCCGTCTGGTGCAAAAATGCTGTTGGGTACAATTCAAAATGTAGGAAGACTTACAACTTCAGGTGTGTCCTACCATAGAAATGTGCCATGCGCTCACTCAGTAGGGGTGCTTGTTGGATTATTTGCGCAACTACTGCTTTCGTCGAGTTTTCCAGCGATCAAATTATTTTTTTTTGGTTTTGGACGGAACGGTTCATGTTGGTTTATTCGGAGTTGTTGCGGTTGTTTCTACAAAGTCATAGTTTTATATGCTACCCAATGCCTAGTAGAATGATAATCATTTTTGTTGTCCAAGCAGATTAAGTTTTTATTTCAAAATAGATTTTTTTGAAAAAGCACTTTATTTTGGTTCTCCGGAAACTTGTCCAGCTTGATTTGAAAGTCGCTAGTTGATTTCAATGGCTTCCATCATAATTAGGAAAGTGTGCAGCTCAAGTTGAAAACGACTCAATAAAACATAGTTAGCTTCAAATAGCTTTAACATAATAGAAAAAACAAGGAAATTAGATGCATTATAAGTCAGGCGCCTCTTACGATTTACGATTTACGACGATTTTTTCGGAATTACGATTTTCGGTTAACGAAATTTCGGATTTCATTTACGCACACCCCTGTTGTTGGACGCAGTGGCATGTCCGGTACTGTATTTTTCGTAATAGGGCCATTGCAAACGCCTCATTAGGACGTGAATTGCGGTCAGAGCTTTTAAGAGATGATTCTGCTTTGATGCACAGGCGATTTCTCTGCGGCATACAAATCCACAACATCACGGGATACAAAGCAGTCCGTAGAATGAGGGTCTAGGGGCACTGCTTAGGTCCTGCATACAAGAGCTGGCGAAGTTACAATCTTTCACATGATCAGCGTTCTTCAGGCATCGCTAGTCTACGGAGCTGGAGGTGGGGGAGCAACGACTGTATCTCTTCTCTCATCCTACCTCATCGTGGCAGCAGGCGGAGGAGGAGCATACCCGATGCACTACATCGAAGGTGCTCCAAGCAAGTCAGTTCGCTCTACCGTTTAGCTAACAGAGAACCTTGACGTTTACTGCGACCGTAAGACGCTTATCGTTTTGCGGAGTGAGTGCATTCTCATTTTAAGGTGAGGTATAAAGCAGTAAGATGTGTGCCTTTACGGGTAACGGTGAGGATGACCCAACCACAACCTGATCCTTAAGTCTCGACTTGAAGTTCACAACTTGAGCACCATAGTTAAGAGAAGCCGTCACAAAACCACATTTTATATAGTCCATGGGCGATCTCCATCGGCAAGCAATTTCTGTTGTCAGACAGTTTTTGTATATTCCCTCCACACTGGTCATTCTCATGAGCACTTTTCGTTGCCGCTGCTCCCTATCGCTACAAGGTTTTGGACAAGGTTCCTCGAGAATCACCTGATTTTTCCATACACATTCCTTGCTATTCTAAAATAGGCTCCGTTTGCTGCTGGATGCTCGTTATATTTTTTGAGGGCGCTGAAGCTACATAACAGCTGCAAATTTGCATACAGAGTGCGTCAAAAGTCACATTTGCTATTATAGCTTGAATGGTCATTTCTCCATTGGTTAATACAGAGCTGCATAGCCTTTTTTGATTCCACGATTGCGAATACCTTGCAATAGGTTTAGAGTCGCATAGGGCACACGCGCAATGTGCCTAACGCAATGTGCCTAACAACGGTGATAAGAATTTATTTATTTATTTATTCTTCGTCTTCAGCGTTTGTCCCGCTTTCTTGCGTGGTCCGCTTTCCAGGAATACTGGCGCCACTTTTCCCGATCAAATGCCTGATAAGGGTGTAGCCTAGCCATCTTCAAGTCCTGGTGCAGCGAATCAAGCCAGCGCTGCTTTGGCCTCCCTCGTGGCTGCTTTCCGGGCACCTCGAAGTTAAGGCAAGTCTTTTGAACAGTGTCACGGCTTGCGCGAAGAACATGGTGGCGATGTCCGTTCTTCCACGTGATGCCACTGGAAACTGCCCGCTTTTGCGAGCCGACGAACATGGACACTCGAGTGCAGGCGACGGGCCCTTGTGACAGGCCGGCCTATGGAGATCCCATGTCACATCACATGGTTGATGGTGCTTCATGTATTTATTTATTTGTTTATTTATTCAAATTACTACTTAGTTCTTACTAATACTGAGCTGTCAATTTTCGATGTCACAACTGAATCTCCTATTGGCAACAGCGACCACGTGCCAGTGAAAATTGAGATAATTCTCAAGGAGCTAGCAGAAATATGGGCTATCCACAAAAGAAACTTGAAGCTCGACGACTGTGGGTTTACGACTACCTGAGTAATGTGAACTGCTACGGAGCTTTATCAAGGGCACGCAGTATCAACGACAGCTACAAGCTTTTTCTGGCCTTTCTGTAGCATAGTATTGAATACATTGTAGAGCTCCCCTTGAAAAAAAAACAAGGCTTTCCGGCTACCTGATATCCTTACACAAGCAGAAGTCACTTGCATGGACTGCTGCAAATGCAAGTGATGACAGCGAAGGTTCCGAACTCCGGACCAATTTTAGAGAGGTTAACAAAAAGCTTCAAGGTGAATTGAGAAATATAACGTATCCGTCGGAAGTGACGTGGCAGAAAGCGGTAATAAAAAATGTTTTTCAATCATCTCACCGGTAAGATACAATCTAAATCGAAGCAAGGAGTTCTTACGATTAGTGAACCTGGAAGTTATATAGCGAGAGCCGACCAAGAGAAAGCCGAGCTACTTGCGGATATCGATTTCCAAGTTAAAAACCTTCAAAGCAATTTAACCAGATAATTGGTGATTAGATCTCTAGGATTAACATGTGACATACGCCCAGATGGGTCGAGGATAAATGTACATTATGGTTTCTAATCGTTAGCTAAAAGGAGGGGAAAAATGCTCCGTTACTGTTGTATAAAGTCATGCACTGCCCGACGGAATGAAACGCCAATGAGCCATTTCACTTAAGAACATCACGCATGCGAGGAAGAACTTTAAAACTAGTTGTACCCAGGCCAGGAAGAACATAAAGAGGTCCTTCTTCGTAAACAGAGCAGGTACAGAGTTTGGAAATTCAGCAAAAAGGCACCATATTATACTTTGTCTTCGCCCATTCAGGAAACTGATAGGTAACTATCTGAAAGATTAAGCAAGAACTGAGTGATGTCAGATTCAAACTTTACGGCATATTTGTCGAAGTCCTACCACCCAGTTTCCCATTTTTAGTTCTCCAATTTTCGACTGTTAGTATTATTTTGAGTTCCTTCTACAGCTGTCGCCTTGCGTTCTGTTCTGCTCTTTCTCGGGCTTACTTGATTGATTCTGTCGGACCTATATGAATAGTTCAATTATTTCCATTGTATTAGATTTGTGTTTCAAAAGAGAGTGCTTAAGCTGGTACAGGTATTTATCCCTCTTATTTCGAAATATAGAATTCTAAAGGACCTATTTATAAAAACATTCCTTTGCGGCGCACAAAGCGCCGCTCCTGCTAGCTGGGCGGAGTGGCGTGTCCAGTGCAGCATGTCGGAAGGCAATTTATTGTGGAGGCGCAACGCAACGCAACACAACGTACCTGAGGAACTTATAGAGTGGGTGCGGATGCTCTACTCTTGCCCAAAGAGTAGAGTGCAAGCTGCAGCTGGAACCTCAATGGAGTTTCCCATCTCTGTTGGGGTGCACCAAGGTTCTGCGCTCTCCCCACTCCTCTTTGTTGTCGTCATGGATGCCATTACGCGAGATCTTCAGAAGCCTGTCCCATGGACATTGCTCTATGCTGATGACGTGATGCTCGCTTGCGCAGATAAAGATGATCTCGAGCGGCAGGTGCAAGCGTGGTGCGACCGCCTGGCGATGTTCGGACTCAAATTGAACGTCAAAAAGACTGAGTACCTAACGACTGACGTAAACGAGTCCGGCTCCATTAAGATTAACGGTACTGAGCTTGCACGCACTTCGGTGTTTAAATACCTGGGATCAGCAGTAGCGTCTGACGGCGGTCTGATGGTTGAAGTGAACTCACGCGTGAGTGCAGCTTGGTCCAAGTGGCGTTCGCTAGTGTACTCTGCGATAGGAAGATCCCAGAGCACCTGATGTCAAAGATCTACAGAACAGTCGTGCGGCCGGTAGCAATATACGGCGCTGAGTGTTGGCCTGCGACTAAGGAAGTTGAAACGCGTCTCAGTGTCATGGAGACGAAGATGCTGCGCTGGACGGCTGGAGTCACCCGCATGGACCGCATCACAAATGATGCTATTCGGCAGAATTTCGGTGTCGTGCCGATAGCGGACAAGATGCGCGAAGCTCGCTCACGGCCACGTTCTGCGTGGAAAGGAAGACAGCGTCCGCAAGATAGGCCTTGAGATGGAAGTGCCAGGAAAGCGGCCTAGAGGACGCCCGAAGCAGCGTTGGTCGGATACGTTGCACATGGACATGAAAGTAACTGGCGTCTACCCTGATCAAGCGCATGACCGGGAAAGGTGGCGTCAGGACACCAGAAGAGCGGAGCCCGCGACGAAGCGGGACAAACGCTGAAGAAGAAGAAAAAGGCGCAACGTTTTGAACGATCATGACATACCTTATGGCTCGACATCGCAAAAACTTCTCAGAGTCGTTCGAGGAAGATGCAGGACCAAAAAATGTATTTATTCACAGCCAGGCAGATAATAAAAAACAAAAAACAACAAACATACACTAATAACGCAAAACTTGTGAACTAAGTAGACAGCAGCAATTGAGAACGGACATTTATAGCTGTTGTATACCTCTCTGCCTGGTATACAAATCTGCTGGGTCTCCTTCCTGCGACCCGTCTGCTCCGAGAGCCACTTGGTGAGAGAGAGAGAAAAGTTGAGAAGGTTTATTAAGGGAAAGATGAGGAGAACAATATCCACAACTGGGGAGTCGTGGACCCGACCTTAGCATGCCAAGGCCTCCTGCTGCCGGCCTTTTATGCAGTCCGCTTCCCGCCTCGCCTGCTCGCGATCTACTTACTTGTTAGCGGGAGACCACTCCTTGGGTGGTCATCGGCGTCCAACTTGCCGAACACGGACTCAGCCATCAGGTCAAACATCTGGGTCACTGCCACAACACCTCCCCTAGTAGGAAAGTAATTTTAACTGTTAAATACTTATCCTACTACAAAAATCAGAATTACAAATGGAATTTAGACAAATACGCTCAACAACAGAAAACTACGCGGTAGGAGATCCATATCGTTGGACTGGTCGCCTGATCCTCGTTGATCGGCGCAGAGGAGGTGGCGTTTGAGGAGAAGAGTGGCGTTGGCGATCCGTAGCATTGGTTGCATCGTTGTTGACGGATTGAGAAATAGGTACACCGCGACGTTGATCATCTTGTAGCTCGAGGACATCCAAAAGTGTCTTCAGTGCCGAATCGTCTTTAAGACTGTCGTCTCCATCAAGGCGTGGGCGCATTTGATTCGCATGCTTCCGAATCACCTTTCCGTTTACCTCAACTTCATAGTTCACGGCTCCAACACGCCCTTTCACCATGCCTTTCGTCCAGACAAACTGTGGTGCTTTCCACTACTGTACAAATACCTTGGCACCAATTCTGAACTTCCGCGAAACAGTTCCGTGCTTCCTATTGAACTGTTCTTCCATTGTCTTTCGCCTTTCTCTTGCGCGAGGATCTTCTGATTCCTGTTTCAGCGGTATCAACAAGCTTAGTCGCGTCCGAATTTTCCTCCCCAAGAACACTTCTGCGGGAGTCTTCTCGTTCAATGCTGAATTTGGCGTCGTCCTATACGCCTCTAGCACTACGTTCAACGTTTCCTCCGTAGGTCTCTTCTCCCCTTTAAGCTTTTTGATACCTCGTTTCAGAGTATCAACAAAGCGTTCCGCCTGCCCATTCGACTGCGGATGATAAGGGGGAGTTCTAATGTGCGCAATTCCTCCTTCCTCGCACATACTCTTGAACTGATCTGACACGAATTGTGTACCATTGTCACTCACAATGGTTTGCGGTAGTCCATATCGCGCAAACAGGCTCTTCAAAACCTTCACGGTTTCTATCGCCGAGATGTTTCTCATTTCTACCATCTCTGGCCACTTACTGAAAGCATCGACTATTACCATGTAGTAATATCCATACATCGGTCCAGCGAAGTCGACGTGTATTCGTTCCCATACCCGAGTTGGGGTTGGCCAAGTCTCTAAAGGCACTTTGATAGGAGACTTCGCATTTTCCTGGCATTTTGAACACTTTTTTTTTACTACATCTTAACAATCCTTATCAACGCTCGGCCAATACACATAGCTTCTTGCCGACTTCTTCATCCTCACAATCCCAGGATGTCCTATGTGTAGTTCTTTCAGGACTTTCGCCTGTAGTTCCCGAGGAATTACAACTCTTTATCCAGTCATAAGGCACTTCCCTACAACTGACAGTGTCTCCCTTCGGTTGTAAAACGGAACCAGCTCGGAATTTCTTTTGGACCATCTTCCTGTTCTCACACATGACTTGACCTTTTGAGCATTGGATCCCTTTCCGTACACGTCTCTACGTGCTCATGAGTGACAGGCAGCTTCCTGATGCAATCCTTCAACAACAGAGACACATCGCTTTCTACAGCAGCGATCACAATGTTTTCTTCTTCATAACGATGTCTTTGCATCAATCTTGACAAGCCATCTGCTTGACCGAACTTCGCTGTGTTGACATACTCTATGTCAAAATCATATCCAAGCAAAGTTGTCGCCCATCTCATAAGTCGATTCGCCGAGTAAACCGGAACTCCTTTCTTGTCACCAAAAATGGCTAACAACGGCTTGTGGCCTGTCAAAAGCAGAAACTTCCTGCCGAACACATACTTGTGGAACTTCTTGACAGCGAACACAAGCGCAAGTGCTTCCTTTTCGATCTGCGAGTAGTTCTTCTCAGCGCTTGTCAGTGATCGAGAAACGTGTGCAATAGGCTTTTCAGAACCATCTGAGTACCTATGCGAAATGACACCTCCGATGCCATATTCGCATGCATCAGCCGCAACGACAATCTTCTGCCTAGGATCGTAGTGAGCGAGATTCAGTTCACTAGACAGTGCTGCCTTCAGGTCACAAAACGCTTTCTGGTGCCGCGATGTCCACTCCCACTTGACATCCTTCTTCAACAAAACATCTAGCGGTCCTCGTAATTCCTTTATCGTTGGCATGAATGCAGAATAATATTGAATACCACCTTGAATACCACCTGGTAAAGCTCATCTCCGTCTCTGGATCGAATACGAATCTCTCGAGCCGATTGCTCAATGCCGACATCACGCTGGGAACGGATACTTCTTCGAGTTCCGTCTTTACTCTACTCGTCCCTACCATTTGACTCATAACCATGGCAATCATATCCTTTTGCTGCTTTTCCGCTATCTTCCTCTGCTCCTCCATGAGCTCTTTAAACATTGTCATCACCAGCTGAGGATCCATGGCTTCTTTTCCAACTCCAATCACAGAACCTTTCTATCCACTCGGTTTCTCTCCAACTAGCCTCTTACAGGCTACACGCGCTCTCTCTTCCAGAACAACAATCAGTGTTGTTCGCAACAAGGCCACCTGGAGCTCTTCCTTCTTGAGCTCGAAACAATGTCGCACCTTCCTTTGCGACAAGTGGCTTCCTACTCCTGATCGCCACTGTTGTATACCTCTCCCTGGTGTACAAATCTGCTGGGTCTCCTTCCTGCGACCCGTCTGCTCCGAGAGCCACTTGGTGAGAGAGAGAGAAAAGTTGAGAAGGTTTATTAAGGGAAAGATGAGGAGAACAATATCCACAACTGGGGAGTCGTGGACCCGACCTTAGCATGCCAAGGCCTCCTGCTGCCGGCCTTTTATGCAGTCCGCTTCCCGCCTCGCCTGCTCGCGATCTACTTACTTGTTAGCGGGAGACCACTCCTTGGGTGGTCATCGGCGTCCAACTTGCCGAACACGGACTCAGCCATCAGGTCAAACGTCTGGGTCACTGCCACAACAATAGCAGCACAACGTTATACAATAATTAAGCGAGCGATTGCTCAGATAATCCTAAGAGATCCTCGCTTTGGGTTAGAAGTAAGTTTAACTCCCGCAAGCTTCTACAGGTCAAGATCTGACTGTGGTCCTCGCTACCGGCACACATAGCCGAAGCTTGCCTCTCCTTGTTCTAGACAGATAGCCTCGGAAAAATGTGAACGGGTTTATGTGCACCTTGTGTGTGGGAACCTTTGAAAGCATCTTGATATCGGATGATTTCCTTCTACATTCAGAAGGGTGGATGCTTTGGTTTTAAGCTGACCTCAGAGTATTTGTTCCGGATTAAGTTTCATGTGTAATTTTAGCTAACCGAGGCTTTATTTTTACTGCAAAGTTTGATGTAGATGCCACTTGCATTACTATTCAATTGAAGAATGCTATACATGAGAGAAATTTCTGGAGCGATCTCAGCATCAAAGCACCCGTAAGAATTTCACTTTCTAGCTTTAAGATACATATAACTTTTTGCGGTTCCAGGTGCTCAAGCAGTGAAAAAGTCTTTTGAAAACACTGTATGTTTCGCATCATTTATACCTTGTATTGGAGATCTTGCAGCCCAGCTGGCGGTCTACACGTGTCGAATTTAAAGCACAGCAGCTCCAGCTCCCGTTCGAACGCAGGTCACGGGCTTTCCGTAAGTTCCGGAGCAATATGGTCTGGTTTAGTTCTGCCTGTGCAGAGGTGTTCAGATTGCTTCGCCACCCGCCGGTCCTTGGTCATGCGGAAACTTCTCTTACACCGGAGGGGTCGCACTTCCTTGCGGGCCAGCTGCCGGAGGAGGGGGAGGCTACTACGGCAAGACCATTCAGTGCAAATCAACCATCTTTGCGTGTGTCTGCAATCAAGAACGCAATTCAGGTGGAGCTGCACTCTTCAGGAATCACGGTCTTGGTGGCACTAACTGGCTTGGAATGAACTCCTCCTCGTTCCTTATGCAGTCAGGAAAGCAGAAAGGGGATGGCCTGCTTATCATATGTGTGCTCTAGTTTGTTGGAACAGTTCTCCGAGTCATAAGGAAATGGAGTATGTTCAGATGCCTGCCGCGCTAACTGTCCGCCGAGATCTACGTGCTTTTTTCCAAATCTGCAATCCTCGGATCTCATGGAGTGCCTATGTGAACACGGAGAAATAGTGGCTTCATTCGGGAGATGTGCTGGTTCTCGCGGTTCGTCAGATCATACGTGGAAATTCCCATTGGGATAATACCGCTTTGTCTGTCTGACGAGTTCGATAACTACGCATGGATAAATTCCATCCATTGCAGAGATCTCTCTTCTGCTCCAGCATAAGTTGTTCGTGATGCTCGTCGTCTTCTGTGTCTCCATGTGCGTTTTGGGAGCAGTTCGATGTAAGCCTTTCTGCTAGTTATGACATAAATTACAAATCTGTAAAACATAATTTGGTAGCGGCTTATGCGCTCTGTAGAACCATGATATTCCCAAGTATCAACCACAGTTTCGTTTTTCTTCTATGTCAACCGCACCTCAATTATCTCCTTGTCAGCGATTTGGTGTTGGACGCTCTTGGAAAGCAAAAAACCCGACTTCCATCAGTAGACCATTGTCAGTCATTGTGTGATGTGTCCACTCATCTAAATCGCCTGTACGACAGAAGCAATATTTTCCTAACATGCGGCGTATTATTTCTGCGTATTAATGTGAACAGCATTTTATGCTTCTTACAAGGTCGTAAAGGAGACCAAGAGGAATATAACGTAATACGTAGCTGTGTTATCCTCTTAGAGATCGTTTAGAGGAACAAATTCTTAACGGAGAGTGGTATAATATTAAGTAGGCTCGTCTTACCAGGGAAGGGCCTCAGGCATAGGTCTGAACGGAGAAAATGGGTAGTACTGCGAGAATCACCACCCTTCATATAGTGGAAAAACATGTTTCGTTTTTGCTGAGTGCTATATAGTATGGAACGGCATGCGCGCGCTATATAGTATGGAACGCGGCGAAAGGCTCGGCCGCAAACGAGTCGGTGGCGCAGCAGGGTACGGGGTTGCTTCGGAGACGCTAGGCCGGATGTTCGGATCCCGTGCTACATAGCTTTCTGCATTTTTTCATAGCCGCTGCCTCCTTCACAAATTTGCTTCTTACACATCTCCTACACATTTATTTCACTCTAAATTGTCAAAAGGGCCAGATTCGTGATCAACACCCCATGACCTCGACAGTCTTAGTGAGTCGTACCTGCTGTAACCGTAATCAGCCGAAATTTCGAAAGCGAATGTCAGATTCGTGATCAGCACCCCAAATAACCTCCCTATGAGAAGTCTGGGCATATCGGTGATTATTATTATTTACTATTTACTATTTTATTTAAGCCAATAACAAAACCGCAAAATCAGCAAGCGAAAACATTGCAATTCTACGATTGGCTATATCAAGGAGAAGGAAGGCAGGTTATATCCGAAATAAATCGGCTAGCTGAGAAGAGCCCATGATTTAGATTCATGTATACTACCAACTAAATTCATTTGATTAATATTGCTCACTGCGTACACATTGCAAACTCATCATCTCTCTAGACATTAATTCCATTAAGGTCATTTCGATTTAAAATTTCTGAGAAAGTAAAAGTATTATTTTTTCTAATTCATACGCAGTCTAACCACAATTTGACTGTATCTAAACGAGTCGTTAGGGGGCAAATGAGAGCATTTCATAAAAGGTTGCACAAAATAGAGCGGTTTTGTGAAAACCAGCCGAGTTATAGCATGGTTTGTAAGAAATTAATTAATTTCGCACCACTCTCGAGCCACATTCGTGGCAGGTCACCTAAGCGTAAGGAAGTAGCCTTTCGAACTTAGGCGAGGTATTTCTTCTTTCAGTAACCGCCTTCGTTGCTTCTATAACTACAGACTGGTCACCATAATACCCCAGCAATTTGAAGAGTGACGAAGGTCTTCAGAATGTCTTTTTGCCTTATCGTTTTTGCCATCTAACATGATATCCAGTATACAGCAAATTGCATCATACGAGTGAGACTAAGTGATTATGACCTCGACAGCCCTAGTCATCCGTACCTGCTATAACCCGCACCTGCTGTGAGGTTACTGTTTAGCATTCGCCGAAAAGCACAAAACGTTGTATAATTCAGAAACTGGGAAAAGTTAGTGAACAACAGCTCATAGTAAACATTGCTTGACAATTTACAGGATGCGCCAAAATTATGGCGACAGCACATGCACCAACAATTTGACCTCCTATTCGGAGCGTCTGCTTTTTTCTGTGCATTTATTGTTTCTACTGCTCAACTTGTTTATGGTTATCTCAATCAAGCATAAAAATAAGTTGTTTTTCAAGAATGTGAAACGTTCTTGCCACCGTGCTTCAATCGTTGAACTTTACCGTCAAGGCATCTCGGCACGCGACATTCACCAGCGTCTTGGACTTCATCGAAGTGTTCTATATAGATCCATCAGACACTACGAAGACCTGAGAACCAAGGATGATAGATAGAGACGAAGAAGACACGTCTATGTGGCAACAACGGAAGACATTGTGAAGGTGAACTGAACTAATTCTCAGGTGCCCGGCGCGCTCGGTCCGCCGGATGTCGCGAGAAATGGAGATCATGGAGCCCTATTTGAACCTCCTGAAGGACCAACTGTTACCCTGGACTAGTGTCTCACTTTGGAAACCGCTCCTGGACCTTCCAACAGGATGGAGTTCTAGCTCACAGGATGTGAATGATGCAGAACTGATGCAAAGGCAACTTCCTGGCCTCCATCAGCCTCCATGAGTGGCCAACCAACCCTCTGGATTTGAATTCGACGGATTAAACCGTCTGGGCAGTTCTGCAAGCCAAAGCCTGCGGGAAACCTCACCGCTCCGGGGATTCTTTGAAGGAAGCTCTCCAGAAGACGTGGGATGCGCTCAATGCGCCATACCTGCGTGCCGCCGTCGATGCCTTCCTGAAGCGTCTCAAAGCCTGTATCGACGCCGATGGAGAGATATTCGAATCTCAATGTTGTGTATAGCTCATAATAGACTAATAAACATTGTTTCATCGTTGGTTTTTCGAAAGTGCAGCATTTTCGCTTTCGGCGTTTTGAATAACTTGTCGCCATAATTTTGGCGCACTCTGTAGAGTGAAATAAATGTGTAGGAGATGTGTAGGAAGTAAGCTGATTTAAACCACCATCAAGGCACTATTGCACTCTCACGACTCCAGAGGTCCAGCAGAGGTCGAAAAATTTTTTCGCCCAAACCTCCGTAGGAGGGTAATTTGGGGTGCTGATCACGAATCTGATATCCTTTTTTGACATTTATGACGATTACGACAGGTTACAGCAGATACAGGTAACTAGGGCTGTCGAGGTCATGGGGTGCTAATCACAAAACTGGGGTGTTGATCACGAATCTGACCCTTTGACAATTTAGAGTGAAATAAATTTGCACGAGATGTGTAGGAAGCCAACTGGTGAAGGAGGCAGCGGTTATGAAAAATGCAGAAATAGTGCATAGCACGGAGTCAAACATCTGGTCTAGCACCTCCCCTACAATACCGCTCAAATTCTTTGCAAAAAAGACGCTTTGCGACGGATTAATCCGCCACAAAGCATCGCATTGCCGTAACTCTTTTCAAATTACTTGTTTAAAATCTAATTAACACCATTAGAAGCCCCGTCTCATTTTCTATCCAGCAGTCTAAACATCGTCTAAAACGATTGCACAGTGACCTAGTTATGAAGCTTTTGCTTCCTCGGCTCCGTTAATTGATTTACGACCCCTCCGAGATCCCCAGTGGCATGTCCTTAAGGCTTTCCGTTGACGAGGTTCATCGAAACTCAGAAATCCTCTATTGTTTCAGTAGATCTGTATTTGTTACGCATCAGGTGTCATTGTGGTACTAAATATTGCCAAGTTTGAATAACATAGGCCCGATTCCATACAACCGCAAACGCGCGGAAACCTAAGATTCAGTTAAGAATTACCCAACTAGTAGCCTGCTACAGAAGACAGTAGACAGTTCTACTATTCCATTGTGGAAACGATGATCTTTGAAAAACATGTAAAATGGCTTTGAGAAATAGACAGAAATGACTAGATTTTCTTTTTTCCAACAAGGAATTGGTCCAATCTCATTATGCGGCGTAGTATTTCTCCTATCTTTGAACTTCGGTTGCTGCTGTACAAGATAAGTGCGAAAGCCGTGTTTTTTGTGGTTCACAGTAGATTACAAGCACATTTGAATCTAAAAAGAAGGAAAAGATTTTGGCCATTCAAAGTAGATTTCTATGCGGCCAAAGATTGACGAAAACAACAGAAATTTTTGTTTCAGTCGCTTACCTCTTTGTGGATGAGTTTATTCGAAAAACCAACTGGACAGCATTTCTCAGCTCGTTGCGAGCTTTCCAAGGATGTAATATTGTCCGTATTCAAACTGAAAACCATTTTCACCTCTTCGGCCGCCGAAACAAGTTTGGGCTGCGCTTCGGCCCGAGTGCGGACACGGCGGCGGGCCGAAGCGCAGCCCAAACTTGTTTCGGCGGCCGAAGAGGGAAAATGGTTTCAGTCTGAATACCGACAATATTACATCTGTGGAAAGCTCGCAACGAGATGAGAAATGCTGTCCAGTTGGTTTTTCGAATAAACTCATCCACAAAGAGGTAAGCGACTGAAACAAAAATTTCTGCTGTTTAAGTCGAACTTTGGCCGCATAGAAATCTACTTTGAATGGCCAAAATCTTTTCCTTCTTTTCAGATTCGAATGTGCTTGTGGTCTACTGTAGACCACAAAAAACACGGCTTTCGCACTTATCTTGTACAGCAGCAACCGAAGTTCAAAGATAGAAGAAATACTACGCCGCATAATGAGATTGGACCAATCCTTTGTTGGAAAAAGAAAATCTAGTCATTTCTGTCTAATTCTCAAAGCCATTTTACACGTTTTTCAAAGACCTTCGTTCCCACAATGGAATAGTAGAATACTGTCTTCTGTAGTAGGCTACTAGTTGGGTAATTCTTAACTGAGTCTTAGGTTCCCGCGCGTTTGCGCTTATCTCAAATCGGCCCTATGTTATTCAAACTTGGCACTATTTAGTACCGCAATGACGCTTGATGCGTAAGAAATACAGATCTACTGAAACAATAGAGGATTTCTGAGTTTCGATAAACCTCGTCAACAAAGCCTTAAGCACATGCCACTGGGGATCTCGGAGGGGTCGTAAATCAATTAACGGAGCCGAAGAAGCAAAAGCTTCATAACTAGGTCACTGTGCAATCGTTTTAGACGATGTTTAGATCGCTGGATAAAAAATGAGGCGGGGCTTCCAATGGTGTTAATTAGATTTTAAACAAGTAACTTTGAAAAGAGTTACGGCAATGCGACGCTTTGTGACGGATTAATCCGTCGCAAAGCGTCTTTTTTGCAAAGAATTTGAGCGGTATTGTACCTTCAAGGGCTTGTAGCTCCTTTGGTTCAAGGACTCAGCAAAAACGAAGCATGTTTTTCTACTATATGAAGAGTGGAGATTCTCGTGGTACTATCCGTTTCCCCTGTTCAGATCTACGTCTGAGACCCTTTCCTGGTTAGTAGCGGCTGTGATTATACATGTTGTCCTTGCTGTAACTTCAAACTATGGATTCTTCATGGCGACATGGTTTTGCTTCAAATGTAAACGATCTAGTTATCAGTAGAGCTGACCGATATTTGAAGTCAGCAATCGGTTAAGCAACCTCTTTTTTGACAAAGTTGCTAGTCGGCTATGAGTTGCTCGTTTCAAGGGAAGGTACACTGTTGGCTCAAGAACGTATCATTTTTAGTCCAGCGTGGAAGTTGGCGGCTTCGATAGACCCCCAGCTTGTCTCCTAATCTGACTGACGCATGAGAACTAACTACAACTTCAAATAAGTTTCCTATGCTCGCGATTCCACACTTTTCTTCTAGGTACTCGAAGAGCTTATAAAAGGCAGTCAACTGCAGCGGATCAGATACGACTTGTGGTCATGGTCAGTTTAACGTAGTTTTTGTCGTTCTGACTATTGACTGTTTTGACTATCGTTGTGCAATGCATCGTAATTTCAAGAAGTCGGACTACAATGACGTGGATATAGAAGAGCCGTACTGGAATCAAATCGCTTCCCTTCCTTGCCTTCCATGGGATGAGATAACCATTGGAAAGTGAGTTCTGGATAACTGCCTGTTGCCTGTGCCTTGAATGTTAACATGGACGAAGATCATGGGGTTAGCCCTATTTTGGTTGATTACACTCCCCAGAAATGGTATGAAGCCAGGATGTAGCGAAATTCAGCTGCTGCTGTCAGCGCCCTACTCCGGTCTACTGCCACTGCGTTTTTTTAGGGAAATCGGCACCGGAGCATTCGGTACGGTGCACGAAGCACTGACGGCGGATGGGCAGAGGTTCGCCGTGAAGACAATATGCATGAACAAGCGCACATCAGCTGAGGCGCAGCGAGAGTTCGCCTTCGAAGCGTTGTTCATGCAGTGAGTTGACGTGGAGTGCTTAGCACGCAGCAATACAGAGTTCGCATGAAGTGGAGATGTGAACTTGATATTGCTGCAGAAGCTTAGGTGCTTTGGATTCTTTAGTGAGAGTGCAAAGGCTTGAAGAACCTTATCCTTGGTAACATCCCGATTTTCGCGCTGACTGGTACAAGAAGACAAGGTGGAACCAGTGTACCGTTTAGTAGAGATACACGATGCGGCAGAAACATGAACCTCCTGTTTCGTCGACTGGCTATCTTTCAACTGTTTGTCGAGTTAAGACTTCTGTCATAGAGTTAAAACCTTGCTCACGCAGTGTGCAACACCTGAACAAAAAACCTTTAGTCGAGTAAGGTCTTACTTAGGTAATTACCATTAGCTTACAATTAGTTTGCTGCTTATCGATAAAACTGTGTTGCTGTCGTGGAGAAGAGTGGGACACACATCAGGAAATAGTTTAATCTATCGGTGACTGCTACAAGATCGAGTTCTCCAGTTGAGGCAATTGAAAATTATCCTGGACATCTCATGAGCAATCCCCGTCTGCGCTTGAAAAAAAAGAGAACCGATTTGAAATAATGTCGCCCACAGCCAGTGAAAAACAAATGAATTACTTAAAATTTGTAGTTTTGCCACACAAGTATATGCAAAACAGTGCGTAATAATTCAATTATCTTAGTACACAACGGTTTGCGCATTATGGCAACGTGATCGAAAACAAATCGAGTGCAAATGTTTCAACGTATGCTGAACTGCGCCGCTAAAAGTGATCCCATCTCTTTTACCTGAACAATCATCGATCCTTCTTTACTTTAGAACTGCAGAGTCTCTTGAGCTCTTATACAGTAAGAATTATTGATCGCAGAGGTAGGTTTACTGCAGCATTATTGACTCAACTGAGCGAAAGAACATAGAATCCTCATGCGGATCGAATTCAGCCCTTGCAGGTGGTATAGCCAGTCGCGAGAACTTGCTCGAGTACAGTACCGGACACGCCGCTGTGTCCAACAAGCACAAGCGGCGCGAAAGATGGAGAGCGGCGCAAAAGGGCGCCGGAGAGCGCCGTTTTCCGCTCGTCACGCGTTGCGTGTGACGCAAGTCGCGTTAGGGCGCTGCGCCCTCAACTTCTGGACGTTTAGCTGATGGAAGGAGCCTACCCATGCACTTAAACGAGCATGGCCTACTGTTTGGAGCTAACTGCCGGCATGGCGTACTGTGAGCAATGCATATAGGCCCGACAGAATAAAACGAGTGGGCGCGACAACCTATAGAGTGAGCGACAGCTTGTAGAGTAAGCGTATGGGGAGTTTTAAAGGAAATTCCTAGCCCTGCTACTTAGGAACTGCTCTAAGACTGTCCAGCTTGCATCTGGGACTCCAGGACCTATATCCAACGCGACGTCGCGCGCTAGTCGCGTGCGACTTCGCGGCGCTGAAACGTGGACGTGCGCTCGGTGGCGAATGGTTAGCCGCGGAGCACGAAATGCTCTCAGTGTCTAAGCTCCCAGACCACATTTCTAGCAAGGAACTTAAGACCCACAGAATGTGTAGGCAACAGTCTGCAGTAGGACAATTAATACGAGAATGGGTGATAGTGACCTTTTCCGTAGTATAACCATAATCACGGGTAAAGATTGACCGAAGAAGTAGTTGGCAAATACTGACGCTTGAAACCATCCACATGGCCAGGATTCCTGTATAAACTGTCGCTCATCGTCCTATTGAAACCACATTCATATGACATCTCCAAAAAACGTTGAAATACGGCAAAGGCGTGCGCATGTCCCTGTAGGAAGCGTTTGTAGCCGTCGGAAGCATCGGACTGCGACAACTCCTCCAATTTCGTCGCGCACTGTGCGCGACGCCAGGGGGTTCGCGCGGCGTTGGAGTTATGTCTGCCCTCGTGCATCTGGAGTGCGCCGTGAACAATGCATATAGAATCGAACCTAACAGTGGACGCGAAAGCTTGTAGATTGAGAGTTTGAGGGGTTTTATCAGAAATTCCCAGCCGCCCTACTTAGGAGTTGCTCTAAGACTGTCCAGCTTGCATATGGAGTGCACCGAGAACAATGCATGTACAATCGAACCTATCAGTCGAGGTGGCGCGACCGCTCGCAAATTGCACGCCCGGACGAGTTTGGAGCGCGATAACTCTAAGAGTAAAGCTCTGAGAGTCGAGAGTGAACCCTTCCGGCTGAAACTTGTGTATTTTGTAGTCAGTAGCAGGGGTGTGCGTAAATGAAATTTGAAATTTCGTAAATCGTAAATCGTGAACCGTAAGCCGTAAGCGTCACCTGAAGTGTAGTGCAGTACAACTTAATTTCCAGAGGCTTCTGCTAATGTTAATCAGATGTGATTCAATATTTATTTAGCCATCGTGTTAGTTTCAGTTTTCAGCTTAATCTGAACAGTTTTCTTACCAAACTGTTTCTCTTGCCACGGCTTCCTGATAGTAAAACATAGTCCGAACCGAACTTTACACCTTTCAGGAAAATCGAAAAAGTTGTAGATTCAAAAACTTCACTCAAGCCTATGCATGGCATTCCAACAAAAAGCTTGCATCGATTCATTAAATTCCTAACTTACTACCAATACTTTAGCTTGAATATAAATCTAGGATTTAGCGGAAACAACAGCAGAAAAATTGCTTTCAAAACTGAAAATTAAAAAAAAAGTTTCACCGTTGACTAATGTGCCGATTTCCTGCTCCCGCACTTGTAAGATTTCGAAAATTTCCTAACATTTTCACGACACGCGCGGTTTTCAGGTGTCTGCCGCCTGAGATAGCGCGCATTTTTTCCTCGCGCTGATTACTTCTATTATTTTATTTGTATTACTGATTCGTTAGGTATGAAAAAGCAGTAACACATGAAGTTTTCCATGGACCATCTTGACTGTAGCTATTAGCGGACTCATTGATTAAAATTGTGCTATAGAATGTTTGATAATTCTCCATGAACTATTTTTGTGATGGTGTCCGACGACATCGTCGACAATGTCGTGAAAGGGATAATATTGCTCTACCATTTAACAACTTCCAGCACTTGCACGGACTACCCTTCACCAACTCTGTAACGAACGTTTGCTCTCCGAGAGCCTGCAGCATCGTAAGTGGATTAGATAGGGTGAATACGATAAACTCCATCACATAACCGAAATTGGTGATCAAGACTGTCAAAACCAGTTCGACCTCTTCTAGAAATACTACAGGGTCGATTTTACTGCATCTTCTATATCAATTTGCTCATAAGGCACAATGCAAGCCGATAGAACAATTGGTACATGTCGCGAAGATGAGCAGTATTGGTAGGTGGTGGCGCGCCAGCCAAGCTTTTCGTCGCGATACCAAAATCGATCAGATCTATCGAAAATGTCGATTTTCGCCTGAGGTTGACCGTTTGAGGACGAGAGGTGGAGTTATTCGTAGTCATCCTGGCGCTAGAGTATCCGAATATTGCATTTTGTACTGCTAGGAAGGAAAGAAAGCTGGATACGCAGAGCAGCTAGCTTGATCTGATTCTCCTCAGATTAGTGATACTGCAATATCGCGCGATGGCACGCCGATTGGCGTGATCGAGCACCTGTTTTCTATTGTATTGCACTTGCTTCTCCTATTGAACCTGTCCGGTACCAAACAGGAGCCCTTACAATGTCAGTGAAATGGGAAAGTTAGTTAAGCGAAGAGAAAAGTCGGATTCGAGAGGCCAGTGCACAAGACGATATTGTCTAACACTGTAACACATTAGAACACATCATCAGAAATCAACTCTAAAGGGAAGTGGGAATGAGCTACATATAGTAGGGACCATTAGAGTAGACACATCTTTATAACCCACTCCACATAAGTTTGGTCTCCAGTTGGTTGTTGATCAAAGATCACATTTACGAAAATTTACGATTTACGACACAAAATGTCGTAAATCGTAAATCGTAAAAAATTTGCCAGAAATCGCCGTAAATCGTAAAATCGTAAATCGTAAATCGTAATTACGCACACCCCTGGTCAGTAGGAAGCTCTAGCAGTTAAGCACAGCAATATAGCCTAAGAACGGACAAAGTTACGGTGGTGCGAAAATGCAGGTTAGCCTTGTGGGGTGCGATTTTTTCCAATTGCAGTCTACCGCTCTCCTGTGCTCTTACTCGCTCACATCACAGTTCTCGCCACTCTAAGCAACACCGTTCCATTCACCATCAAATGGTGCCCAAATTGGCTAGATTCGAAAATATTGATTTTCGGTGACGTCATCGGTCCTCCGCTGTGGCCTCACCCCGACGCGAAATTGTCAAAAAACCGATATCTCCAAAATTGGTCGAGATTGACACGTTCGATAGAGCTCATCGAGCTGAACAGAACGGTGTCATTGCGAGTGCCGAAAACTCAAGGACGGAAGAAGCAAGGGTGGAAGAAGCTTCACTGTTGCCGTCCACCGCTCTAAAACGGTAGCTGTAACTAAGCCAGGTTAGGCAGCTGGAGAGCTGTAAGCGCCTCCTCGTAAAGCATCTTAAGTGGTCTGTTAGCCTATGCATCTGTAGGCCGTCAGCTCGTCGCCTCTTCCCGCAGTGATCGACTGAAATTGAAAAAAAAGCGTTGTACAAGCCTGACCTGCATTTTCGCACCACCGTAACTTTGTACGTTCTTAGGCTACATTGTTGTGCTTTGGCATACTGCTAGAGCTTCCTACTGTTTACAAAATACACAAGCTGCAGCCGGAAGGGTTCACACTCGACAGGGTTATCGCGCTCCAAACTCGCCCGCGCTTGCAGTTTGCGAGCGGTCGCGCCACCTCGACTGACAGGTTCGATTTTATATGCATTGTTTACGGTACACTCCAGATGCAAGCTGGACAGTCTTAGAGCAATTCCTAAGTAGCAAGGCTAGGAATCTGCTTTAAAACTCCCCATACGCTTACTCTACAAGCTGTCGCTCACTCTATAGGTTGTCGCGCCCACTCGGGCCTACATGCATTGTTCACAGCACGCTATGCCGGCAGTTAGCTCCAAACACTAGGCCATGCTCGCTCAAGCGCATGGGTAGGCTCCTTCCACCAGCCTAACGTCCAGAAGTTGAGGGCGCAGCGCCTTAACGCAACTTGCGTCACACGCGACGCGTGACGAGCGGAAAACGGCGCTCTGCGGCGACCTTTTGCGCCGCTCTTCATCTTTCGCGCCGCTTGTGCTTGCTGGACGCAGCGGCATGTCCGGTAGTGTAGGAAGAGATGTACACATCACGTTAGTATAATCGCGTTAGTTGTAACCTGGTAGCAAAAAATTTGTCCGTAAACTGGCATGCACTATTTTTATGTCAATCTGGACACTTTTGAATTCAAAATGAACATCTTCAAAATCGAGCGGGCGTCTTCCATATCAAACTAAGCATCCTTTAGGATAGTTGAAATGAATCGCTCTAAACCTTCTTAAGTGTTCTTTCTTTCTTCCACTTCTTTATAATGTATTTTGCGCTGTAGAAGTACTTCTCAGCACGACACGGTTCAGTGGTATTATTTATTTCTAAGAACGCAACCTTTTTCGGCTAATGTGGTGCTGCAAAGACCAAGCGAAGAGCGGTGTCATTTTGATCGCGAAATACTTCATTTACATCATAGTCATTTGATGCTGAGGAAACGGTGGCCCAAACTTATCTTTTCATCAAAACCGATTTTCGAAAATCTTCGATCGCTATCCCAAACCAAAAATTTGTTGAGATTGTTTAATTATTCGAAAATTAAAAAAGAGGTTTCTTTGTTCAATTGTTCGAATTTTCAAAAGTCGGGGTTACTCATTAGTCCGATTGTTTGAAAATTTGAAAGCTGATTTTTCTTTCGAAAAAAAGTCAAGAAGCTCAACTCTAGTGTCTACCCTGATGCAGCGATGCATGACCCCTCGGTAGCGTCAGGAAAGCGGAACCCGTTACTAATCTGAATGAGCATTGAAGAATACGCAGAAAATAATTATACGAGAATGCCTCAATAGACAAAGAATTGGCTAGGAAATAAGAAGGCTCTCCAGCCTACCTTTCCTATGAATATTGGGTGGAGCTTCTCCAGGTCGGCAAATGTCGTCTTTTCTGCATATCACCGCGGAGGCGGTTCGCGCGGTGTGTGACAAGTGGGGCTGCAACAAGCAGAAGTAGCTCAATGTCTCTCTAATGAGTATACGCGAGCTCCATAATGAGGGAAAGATCCGTGAAACTCACAGTAAACTGTAGTGGAACGATGTGGACGAAACAGCTTTTGTAAATTAATGCTAAGCATCCAAACAGTACGCTTGTGTTGTTTGCTTGAGCGTTGAGGTATTGCTAAAGCGAATCTTTCCATCAACTGTAGCAAATTTCTCTATCCAATTTGGACAATGATAAACATCAAGTGAACCATAAACATCACCAAGCACACTGAGTTTCTGCGTGAAAACATCTCTGCTACTTAAGATGTACAAGTTTTAGAACATGGTGGACAATCAAGTTACATCTCTCAAGGAAAGGTCTAACCAGGAGACTGTCTCTCTCTCTCTCGACCCCAGTGTAACTCTACGCAGAGTTAGGGGTGACAGAAGCTGGACCGTTGGCGGCGTTAGCCCTCTATCTGCACGCGGAGGCGGGCTCAAGCTGGCAGGGAACAGCGTTCACGGGGTTACGCCGCCCCTCCACCCACTGCGCCACCGCTTGAGCCCGATCTTCGTGCTCAAGCAGAGGGCAAACGCCGCCAACCGCCCAGCTTCCGTCGTCCCTCACTCTGCGCAGAGTTGCATTGGGGTGGATATACTTGCATTTTGTTGGAGAGAGGCGATTCTGCTCATATACAACACTTGGGTCGTTCCGAGCTACCGATGAGATAGTCTCCTGGTAAGACGTCCTCACCTAAGCAAGGAAGTTCTTCCTTCTCGTTTTAACAATAGCTCATTAAACAAAACCATCAGTGGGGCGTTATAGTCGGATGCATTAATACACCTTATAGGTCCATAGGCCTCACCCGAGAATATTTTTCAAAACAATCTCGATCTACATAGACAACTACCTTGTGGAGCCTCAAGCCCTAAAGGTCTTCATAAATTGCTATTATAAAATTGGGTTTGGCACTACGCTGTCGGAAGCTTTTCAAGTGTAAGCATGTTTTTTGCTAATGACGTTTGACACTTCACCTTGGACTCTTATTTGTGTGAAGTTATATAGCCAATAAGAGCGGTCAGCGCTTTTACAGCACCAATCTGTGAAGAAAGTGCTGTATAATTCAGTAAGTTTAACCATCCAAATATCGTTCGACTACACTGGATCCAATGGGATCCGCCTCGTCTGCGTATTGTGCTTGAATACATGGGTGGTGGTGACTTGCGATCGTTCCTCAGAGAAGCTCGTCCTACAGAGGTATTGTTGTTTTGTGAGGGCTCCTTCTTACTTCGTTAAATTGTTTTTTCCAGGAGTTCTGCAACCCACTTGAGTTAAACATGATGGATCTTCTAAACATAGCCCTAGATATAGCTAGAGGTGAGGAAACTGCCTGTGCTTGATTCCATGTCGTTCTTTCTTAAGTCGGCAAAGTCATCGCCCCTTGTGAATGTGTTCAGCAGTTGTTTCAGAGCTGCTCTTTTCTAATTCATCTCGGTGTTTACTAGGGATGCGCGGAATCTTCGTTTTGATGTTTCGAATTCCTGTTTCCGGCCGCTTTTAGTCGGCCCGTTCCGTTCCGCGTTTTTAGCCGGAAGACGGAACAGAAAAGCTGATTCATCACTCATTGATTGTTTTGCACCTAGTCATCTTTATTCATCTAATGAACTCCAACAAAAAGGAAGAAAGAAATAAGCTATGTATTAACCTTTTTTGTGACTTGTTCTGCTCTGTCTTTCGCCTCTTGAACATAAACAAAAGGCAGAGGAAAGAAGTAAGCTAAACAAGACCTTTCTGAGATTGTGTTGTTTAAAACCGTGGCGATGTCTGATGTCGTAACAATGTTAGCCAAATTAAGTCATTTTGGGAAACAGGGTTAAAAATACTTCAGAAAGAAATGTTGACTTTCGGCAATGTGGGGTACCTCGTTAACCGGGAGTGTTATGACCTAAATTCACTGCGTTAGGGCTAAAAAAATTCATATCCACACATACAAGCAAGCGCTTTGATAGAAAAAAAATACTCCGTTTGCTCATCCAGTGCACTGCCAAATTGACCTGTGTCTGTCTCCCTACTTAACGAAAGAATTCTGAAACTTACAAGGGAAGGGTCTGAAGCGTATGTCTGAGCAGGGGAACGAGTCATATAGGGAGAATCCTTACCCCTCAATGTATCAAAGTGTGTTTATCTTTTGCAAGTCATTAAAAGCAAGGAGTAGGGGTCTTGTACGCCCGCGATGCCTCTGTGGGCAAACGGCTTGGAGCGCAGTGAGAGTAGGGTTGCTTCATGCGAAGGAGGTCGGGGGTTTGGTTCCTTTCGCTGCTGCATTTTTGCGTTTCGACTGAATAGTTGAGATTTGGGATTCTGACATCTATTCCATTTTTAGACGTTTTCTGCTCATTTTCTAGCTGTACGCCGTGGAGAGTACCTTTCTTGCAACTTGGGTCAAACATCAGCAGCTGGATCACCACTCGAGCATCGGCGGACATTGTTGGTGTTAGCTTTTAGAAAACCTTCAGCAGACCTCTGATTTCCAGGTGACAGGCAAAGATGAGGGAAAGAGTGTTTCGATGCCATTTAGGTTAATTTGCGATCCACAAACCTCGTTTCTCATCTTAACCACCTCCGACGTCTCACCCTGTTCTCTTTTGAAAATCCAAGCAGGATGGTTTTTCCTGAAGTCATCGGTCCATGTATGGAAACAAACTGAAAGAGCCTGTAGCCTTTACATGCTGCCCGTATTGTACCCAGTGCTGCTTCGTGCACTCTGACCTGTGTGCCGCTGATGTTGAACATCTCTACATCATCATGTTTTCAACATGTTGTGTTGTTCCACATGTTTTTCAACATGTTGTTCATGTTTTTATGCCTAATTTTCCGGCATTCAGCTGGAAAATTAGTCATAAAATCTCTGAAGATGGTATAGACGTCAGAATCCACAAATCTCAACCAGTCAGTCGAAATGCAAAAATGCAGCAGCGCAAAAGAACTAAACCTCCGACCTTCCTCTCATGAAGGAACGCCAGTTCCAATGCTCTTCGAGCCGCCTGTCGGCAGAGGCACCGCGGGCGTACAAGACTCGCAAACTCGTGATGCGCCGTATTCCACTGTGACTTCAAGGACCACGTACTCCTCGGGTTTAACGACTTATAAGCACATTTTTATACTAATTGAGCGGTGAGGAATCTCCCTATATGACTCGCCCCCCCCCCGTTCAGTCATATATTTCAGACCCTTCCCTTGTTAGAAACAAAAATACTGCATCAAGCACATGAAATACGATCATTTTCAAGAAGGAAGTCTGTCGGATCGGTTTGAAAATTCAAACCGGATCGGTTGGAAAACGGATGATGAGCGATGGGTCAAACCACGAGTTGTGAATCATCGGCTATTCACCTTGGATCTAGGAACTGAACCACGGCACAGCATCAGAATTTCACCTGTATCACCTGTCGTCCCGTTGATCATCGAATTGCTCGAGGGGGTGCCGTATCGATCGTTCAGGGCTTTAACGAAGAAGTCCGACCAACGCGTTGGTGGGCGTCCTGGTGTTCTTTTGACATCCCGCGGAATCCAGTCGGTGATGGCTCTCGTCCAGCGGGTGTCTGCGAAGCGCATTACGTGGCCGGCCCACCTAATTTTCGACAACTTGCCCCACTCGACAGCGTCTCTGATCTTCGAACGTCGGCGAAGCTCGGAACTGCGGAGGCCTTCTCTCACTTGCGTGAGTCGTGTCACTCCGAGCATCGTCCTCTCGATTCCACGCTGCGCGACGCTGATCGCGTGTTCATCCTGCTTTCGTATAGCCCAGGTCTCTGAGGCGTATGTTAGGGCAGGAAGAACAGTGGAGTCGAATAGGCGGGCACGGAGTCGGACGTTCTTCGTTTTCTTCACGACTTCTTCGACGCTCTTGAAAGCTCCCCAAGCCTCTCTTTTCCTCCTGCTCAGCTCTGGTGCTAGGTCGTTGGCCATGTTGACTTCGCGACCCAGATACACATAGCTGGAGCATTCGGAGATGTTCGTTCCGTTGAGCGAGAATGGGGCATCAGAAACCCGTCCGTTCCTCATGAACATCGTCTTCGAACGATTCAGCTGCAGTCCAACGTTCCCACATACACGATCGAAGTCGGCTAGCATTCGCCCCACCTGGCTGATGGTCGCTGTTATAAGCACGATGTCGTCAGCGAAGCGAAGGTGATGTAGTTGTCGGCCGTCGACCTTCACTCCCATGTCTTCACATTCTAGTTCGCGCATGACGTCTTCGAGAGTGGCGCTGAAGAGCTTCGGGGATATAGTATCCCCCTGCCGAACCCCTCTCTTCACGTCGACGACGACGTCGTTGTAGAATGGAGAGATCTTGGTCGTGAATCCACTGTACAGCTCTCGAAGAACTCTGATGTACTGAGTAGGAACACCCTGAGTGAACAGGGCGTTGACGAACGCTTCAGCTTCGACGGAGTCAATGCCTTTTTCGGGTCGATGAACGTAAAGCACAGCGGTAGCTTGTACTCTCGCGACACTTCGATGAGCTTCGTAATGGTGTGTATGTGATCGATCGAGCTGAATCCTCTCCGAAATCCTGCTTGCTCACATGGCTGTCCTTCGTCCAGCGCTCTGCTAATCCGATTCAGGATCACTCGAGTGAACAGCTTGTAGACTACGGATAGCAGGCAGATCGGGCGATAGTTGCCAATGTCGTGCACGTCTCCCTTCTTGTACAGCAAGACGGTCCTGCTGGTCTTCCACTGAGATAGAACCTTGCACTCCGACAGGTAGCGCGAGAAGAGCCGCGCCAGGGTGTTGATGAGCGCTGGCGGGAGGTTCTTCAGGTGTTCGGGTCTGATCCTGTCGGGACCGGGTGCTCTAAGTTTCTTCACCAACGAGATGGCGTGTCGGATCTCGGAAGGGAGAACAGAAGGAACGACGTATCCATCCTGCAGAAGGTGGTATGGGGGCAGGTGGACGTGGGTGTCCAAGAGATCGGAGTAGAAGTCGTGGATGACCTTCTCCATGGTCCTTCTGGAAGAGGTGACGGTTCCGTCGGGACGCCGGAGAGCGGTCATCTTGGTCTTGAAGTTAGCGAAGTCTCGGCGGGCATTGCGTATGCTCAACCCTGCCTCTGCAGCTTCAGCCAACACTTCCGCCCTTCTCTCCTTAAGATCCTCCTTTATCGCCTTTCTGCATAGCTTCGCAAGCTCGGACGTCAGTTGGTAGTTGCCTGACGCTCGTGCTGCTCCACGCTGGCGTATCAGCTCGAGAGTTTCCGGAGACAGACGTCTCTTGGTGGTCTTCAAGCTCTCAGCTTCCTTAGCACTATCGCGGAGGTGGTGCACGAAGCGGTCGTATTCCTCGTCGACGTTGTCCATGACGGCATCTTCCCAAAGGCCGGCAAGAGGGGTGTAGAGGTCCCAGTTGATGGTCGTTCTGGGACTCCTGTTCTTGAACTTCGCGGCTTTCTCTCCTTGACGCGAAAAGCGGAACCTTGCGCGAAGGAGACGGTGGTCCGCTCCCGTGTAGAACTTGGGGACAACGGAGACGTCGGCCAGGCAATACTTGCGGTTGAAGATGATGTGGTCGATCTCGTTGTGGAACTGGCCACCGGAGGATTCCCAGGTCCATCGTAGGGAGGGAGGCTTCTGGAACTGCGAGTTTCGATGGATGGTCTTGGTCGACATGATAAACTCAGACAGCCTTTCACCTTGCTCGTTCCACTCCAAACCGTGGGTTCCGATGTGAAGTTCTTTCGGCGACCTTCGTGGCCCGATCTTGGCGTTTAAGTCGCCGACGATCACCTTGTAGAAGGTGTGATCTTCCTTATAGAACTTCTCCAGCTCCACGTAGAAGGCTTCGACCTCTTCGTCGTCGTAGTCGGATATTGGGGCATACGCGACGAACACAGTCAAAGCTGGCACGGAGCCACATCGCTTCAGTCCGATTCGGGTTGTAAGAGACTCGTACGCATCGATGTTCATGGCCAAGTGCGTGTTGACGAGGACACCAACGCCGCCTACTCCCTTGCTGTCGCATGTTCCGAGGAACAGTTCTTCTCCGGAGTCGTAGGCGGCGTGTAGGGAGTGCTGTATTCTCGTCTCGGGGAATGAGGCCGTTTAGTGCTGCTGTTTTTGACTTGAGTACACACGGGTAGCTAGTCGGGCTCTGTCGTACGGGCGAAGAACTCCGGGCAGCCAGCCAGACTGCCCGAAGGGACGGGGCGAGACTTTTGAGGCGGCCTCGAATCGCCTTACGATGTACTCCCAGTCTATCGAGTGCAAGCTTTTGGCCGGGCCGACACAGTTACAATCCGCACAGTCACGTATACATCCACGCACACTGTGCACGAATATGCCGCTCCCACGCACAAGGATCGCGTCGACCCGACACAGCAGGAGCAAGGAATCCATCCCCTGCATCCCACCTGCGTCTCTGGGCAGTACACGGTCGCATTTGGTTCGCGTTTAATTCCCCTATCCACCACCCGGGGACGCGCCGCGTGGCCCTGCGACAAGCGGTCCGAGTTCCCTCTTAACAAGAGAGCCCGAAAGCTCTCTATCGAGGGAGATCCTTTATCCTTTATCAGAATTTAAGGATTGGTTAATACGAAAGCTTTTATTTTTATTTGGACATGATGTACTGCGGAATAGGTAGCTGAGCCCGAGAACATGGATACTTGCCGAACAACCACACCGTTTGTGTCAGCACTTTATTACAAAACAAGTGGAATCACGAGAAACGACGACATCAAAAGAAGAAGAAAATACAATAAAGTCGTTGGGGTGGGGCACGGGCCAAAAGCTGGCCTGGTCGGGGCCTTGTCCAGCCGTTTTGTCCACGTCTCATCTCGCGGACTTTATATCCTAAGAATTCCCTCCCAAACCCTATTAAGCGACAGTTGATTTACGAAGTTCCTTGACCGACCCTTCTCCACAATTATTCCTAGGTTTCGTTTGGAATACCAATTCTAGGGGTGAGTTATATAGCCAATCTCAGATTGTTAACAGTGCATTCCATGACATTTAATGAAACAGATTAAGCACTAAGAGTGGCGTAATCTCTGGCATTTTACTTATCGTCAAATGCTTGCACCATTGTCTAGTGAATACATTCTTCATACTTAAGGAAAGATTTCGCGTAAACCTTTTAATTCCTGACATGATTCGTTTCGTTAGTAGTAGTACCTTAAAAGTCATCTCAAATGAAGTAAAGGGTTTTGTGTTATCTTCGTTTTCGTGTTTCGTATTCCTGTTTCCGTGCATTTTAAGCTCTTCTGCTCTGCATTCCACGTTTCGCGTTTCTCGACTTTTTTCGCATATTCGCGTTGTTTTCGCTTTGGAGAGATGCCTTAGCTAGGCGCTGCTGGTGAATTTTTGTTTATTTATTGACATCAAAATATCACACGCAGAAATCTGAAAAGAAACAGTGAGCCGATTGACTACACTACGCAAAAGAGCATAGTTAAGCTATAACTGGAAAAGTGATATCTTACAACAAGAGACAGATATGTACAAGAGTAAAAGGCAGATATGCCAAACTGGCTTATTGGGGTACAGGAGACAAAGAATCTGTTGGAGCACAACCATAATAAGTGTTCATCTTGCGGTTAGCAATTTTTCAAGTCTCTGAGGTTTCAGGTGGAGAAGAGTGCTTTAGTATGTCATTTAGCAGCAGGAACAATGAGCCTGTGTCTCTTAGACTCGCGGTCCTCAGCATCTCGAACGGCCCCATAAAATAACCAATGACTACCCAGATTTTGAACATCTAAATGTCTGCTTTTTGTTAACTTTTAACTCGCAAACCGAGGTCTTGACTAGGCGCCCTTACAAAGGTTTCTTTCTTAGACTTCATACCAGATATTACCTTTAAACATGATCTACAGCACAAAATCTGTTCAAGAAATAATTAATTTTCTACGAGGGGACTCGTAGAAAATTGTAATTGTGTTGTAAAAACTGTAGTTTTTGGACAAGCTAAGTGTTGAAGTTGAAGCTGTCCTAAGATTTGGATCTTTGAGGTTGCGAAGAGCTGAATCGGCAGAGGTACATACATAGAGACCTAGCGGCACGAAATTGTCTACTAACTGAGAAAGGACCGAGCAGAGTGGCGAAGATTGGTGACTTCGGCATGGCAAGAGATATCTACGAGTGAGCTTTAGACGCCGGCTATTGTCCTATCGTTAACAGAATCGCTCTTTTTAGAAACAACTACTACCGTAAAGGTGGTCGTGCAAAATTACCGGTTCGCTGGATGCCTCCTGAGGCTTTTTTGGACGGTATATTCACGACACAGACTGATGTGTGGTCGTTTGGTAAAGGCTTAAATTAATCTCGTCATCGTCATGACCTTGTTTTGGATGGTCTGTATGAGAGAAGATGGATATGTTTAGGTGTGGTGCTGTGGGAGATCTCGTCGTTTGGTATGCTGCCATACTTCGGTGTCGACAATTTCGACGTGATGGGCCTGGTGACGAATGGCGGTAGACTGGATCCTCCAAGCACAGTGCCGATAGAAGTTAGTGCCCTTTACAATTTCTTATTGCAGAAGGGAGTGGTAAATTAACCTGTATAGGTAGCGAATAGTTGATATCATAAAATCTCACATAGTCGGCGATGTTCTTTAAATGACTGGCTTTATAGTTTACGTGTCATAGTTTAAATACTGATAGTTGGAAGCACTACTGACTGAATGAGTAAGAAATAGGCGTGATTGATTATGACTCAGCCTTACATTCATTTGAACGCAAAGTTGTCAAATTGCTTAGCTCTACTCTGCACTGAATGTGGACGATTTGCATAGCTTTATATTTTGTAGGAGCCTGACAGCTGCACCTGGAGATTGATTCACAAATATCACTTCACCAATTTGACCACATAGTCAACATAGTGACCAGAAGAGTATAGCTTTGAATGTGGCAGGTCATGTTTTATCCTTTCCAGATAAATTTGATATCAATTCGACTGTGGGATCAACGCGAACCTACTGGTTATTCTAGGAGCCGAACCAGAAATTGTTTTGGGGCGCAAGGTGCTGCAACAATAATATATTTATATCAGGCATTCAGCGGCCTGGAGGTCGCAAAATCTGGTTGGGGCTTCGCCCTAAGGCTCGAGGGTAGAACACCAGGGCCGTCTTCGTTCCTGCCTAAGACTAATTTGCGTCTATTACAGTAAAAACATTAGATGATATATGTGGCAATTGTGTCCTTCGAATCCCTATGCGCGTTATGACGCCTGTGATACATCTTCTGAATCCTCACTCGCATGATCCCATCTCGACGTGATGCCCGCTTTATATAATACAAACTTGATTGGCTGCGAAGATTATCAATTCGCTGACAATCACCCATAGTTTGAAAAACAAGTCGGCTAGCATTAGTTCCTCCGTGCCGATTTTTCAATAAGAGTGGAGCAGTAACTTGAGAGCAGTCATCGCAGCCTTAAAAAATTACAATTAATTTGCACAACAACCATAGGGGTTAGACTGTCGAAAACTAGTTTGCAAAATCACTACGCATTTCATCTTTAGTGCGCAGAATGTCGTTTTGCAAACGATACTGAAATCTCGAAAAACGAACAAGCACCGTGCTGTCTTGCTTCCTGAATGACTGCTGAGCAATGAATAATTTGCATGCGAGGCAAACTCACTTTATCCGCTCACCGTTCGCCTGCTGTTAAAATCTTTCGAATATCCATCTATAGACATTCCAGTTTTTCATTAAAACATGATTATCTTCATTCTTTGAGGCATATGCCTGCAGAACGACCATTCTCCACATGCATCGTATGAAGATTGTGGAAGAGCGGCCACAACGGACAAAAAATTAAGCTAAAATTTTCAAAATCACTCAATTTGATCTTAAACCTGTTTGCAGTTATTAGTGTTGTGTGTATTGTTATGGTGTACACTGTTAGTGGGCCTTTCGTTTCGGCGATGTCGCCTTCTTGAGAGACGTGAGTGCTGCAATGTTTCGTGGTGCGGTCTATCTCGCCAAACGCTTAATCGTTCAGTAGATTGACTTTCATTGTGTACTATCCTTGAGTCGTAACCACGAGAGAGCGGAAATTCGTGTGTTAGAATATGTCGTCTTTCTAAAAACATTGCACGTTGTTCAAATATTTGAAGAAGAAGACGTCCCCGTCAAATTGTTAGGCTTACTGATGAGGTTTATTATACCAATATCAAGAGGGACACAAAACATAGTTAATAAAAAGCACTCAGAATGAAGAGAAAAGTTAGACATTTTTTCCCGCATTGACAACAGTTTAGGAAAATAACAGTAAGGACTGGTTTGCGCCTCAAGTCAGTAAAAACTTTCCACACATTATATTACATATATTATACAGTACCGCCGCTAAACATTCAACCAAACGACGTTTGCGACGCAGAAACGCGTTTTTTGCGTCGCATCATGATAACTTTGTCCAAGGTAAAGACTTTCTCACCAAAATTTACAGAGGCGCCTAGCATCATCCTACCTACCACTGGGCATGCGATCGTCATTCAAAAATATGTGGAAGCCTGAAAACCAGTGTCGCAATTAAGGGGGTCTTAATCACTGTGACCTGACCCCAAAACCGTCGCCGAGTCTCGCTTAATTATGTCCCCAGGCACAAGTGGTGCTGCCCAGTTGAATTTTAAAATTCTTAAACCTAATTAAATTTTATTTTTCTGCCATTGACGGTCTTCCCCTGGTTGCGACAATTCTTTTGGTACCAAATTTGGCAGGAAGATGCTCACTTTGAACTTCAACCGATTTCGTTTTTTCAACGGAAGAATTCTCAATCTAAAACCTGTGATTGTAGCTTGCCATCTACCCATGTTTAAAGAAGGAAAACGACATAGAAAATTTACGTGGCGAGTTGATTTTGGGAATTTGGGTGCTTCCTGCAGTTCATCAAACTGCAAGTGAACATTTGGTAAACAGCACTCATCGGCTGCGAATATCTATCTCCAAAGCGAACGAGTTAGTCTAAAAATACGTTGACTTACCAGACACAATGTAGGGATTTTAGTTATCAAATATCGAGAAGCCTGGTGATCAGGCGGCACAATTTCAACCGGTTAAAGTGAAAGCGACTTCCTACAAAAGTGTGACTGCGTTTTAACAACGTTTCATGCTGAGTCTTCGCAGAATGAAAGCTGGAAAGCCCAGTATTATAATTGTGTAATTTTTCGCTCCAAATTTTCAACCAGTTCGGACGCCAACATTTTGACGCAGCAGATCGAGCACTGATGTAGAGCCCCTTCTGTCATAATTGCGCTGACCTGACATGCCCCACAGAGACATTGCACTCGGCTGCATGACCAATGAGTCTCTCATTTCTCTCCCGATTCGACTTTTCCACCATTATCGATCCATGCTGCCAAATCCTGATGAGTTTTGGGTTTTCCGGATTACATAGATCATAGCTTGAATATGTTGGATAGAATGTAAGCTTCACATTAAAGAAATTGCAGCAGCTGTTGTTGAGCCCAATTAACTCAATTTTATTTCTCTGTTAAAAAATATTTGTAGTAAAACAGCTTCATTATGAGTTGGAATTGGAAACTTTTCAGATCAAATTGAACACTCTTCTAAGCTAGCTTAAGACTTTGAAATCAAATTCAACTTTTCCTAATAAAAATGGGCTTCTTCTAGAATAAACTAAGATCTCTCCAAAAGGATCAGAATAATTTTTTGTTCATGGAAAATTTTAGTATAATTTCTTTCAAATTTTAATTCACATTACCAAAAGGTTGAGGTTTTTTGTTTGAAATTTTATAGAACTCTCGTTTTCTGTGGAAAAATGATGGTTCATAGCCAGTTTTAAGCAGTAGGGCTATTTTTAGGACCAGAAGAGGAATTGCGCATGCAATCATCCAAGACGTCGCGATTTTTATTCAATTGATAGCAAAATTGCCGTTTGTATAGAGTTTTACCCGTGTAAAAAATATAACAAAGACAATTGTGAAAACACACATTCTCACTTCGATGCTTCATGTAAGCATCACTGACACTATCAATCAAATAAAATTTGCGACGAGCTTTCCAAACGCGTGGTTCAATCTGCTCTTTGACGCACTAAATTATTGCTGCTTTGTTGCATTTCAAAACAGAATTTAGATTATTTTTTCTCAAAAAAATTTATGAAATTATTACATTTATTGAAGCAGCTGGACTGAAAGATTTCAATAAAGTTATACAACTTTCCTCGGACAAAAAATTGTTCCTACCATCTTGGAAAGTCTTTTGTTTAGCCCTTAAGAAGCTCTTTTCAATTTTGAAGACGTTCACTTTGATTTCAAAATTTTTAGGCTAGCTTAGAAGAGTGTTCAATTTGACATGAAAAGTGTCCAATTTGTTTGAAAAGTGCAATTCGACGCAAAAATTGTGTATATTTTTTGGGAATCCTTACGACTGGGGTCACAATTTTAAGAATTGGGGAATCTGTGTGATCTACCTAATCCGGAAAACCCAAAACTCATCAGGATTTGGCAGCATGGATCGATAAGGGTGGAAAAGTCGAATCGAGAGAGAAATGAGAGGCTCATTGGTCATGCAGCCGAGTGCAATATCTCTGTAGGGCATGTCAGGTCAGCGCAATTATGACAGAAGGGGGCCTCTACATCAGTGCTCGATTTGCTGCGTCAAAATGTTGGCGTCCGAACTGGTTGAAAATTTGGAGCGAAAAATTACACAATTATAATACTGGGCTTTCCAGCTTTCATTCTGCAAAGACTCAGCATGAAAAGTTGTTAAAACGCAGTCACACTTTTGTAGGAAGTCGCTTTCACTTTAACCGGTTGAAATTGTGCCGCCTGATCACCAGGCTTCTCGATATTTGATAACTAAAATCTCTACATTGTGTCTGGTAAGTCAACGTATTTTTAGACTAACTTCGCTTGGGAGATAGATATTCGCAGCCGATGAGTGCTGTTTACCAAATGTTCACTTGCAGTTTGATGAACTGCAGGAAGCACCCAAATTCCCAAAATCAACTCGCCACGTAAATTTTCTATGTCGTTTTCCTTCTTTAAACATGGGTAGATGGCAAGCTACAATCACAGGTTTTAGATTGAGAATTCTTCCGTTGAAAAAACGAAATCGGTTGAAGTTCAAAGTGAGCATCTTCCTGCCAAATTTGGTACCAAAAGAATTGTCGCAACCAGGGGAAGACCGTCAATGGCAGAAAAATAAAATTTAATTAGGTTTAAGAATTTTAAAATTCAACTGGGCAGCACCACTTGTGCCTGGGGACATAATTAAGCGAGACTCGGCGACGGTTTTGGGGTCAGGTCACGTTTAGCGGCGGTACTGTATTATATATAATATATCATTATGCATTATATTACATATGCCCTGGATGCTAGTCAACTTTATCTGCTTTTCGCAATATTTCTAAGGAGTGATGTCGTTTCTGCAAAAGGGATCATATTGGAGAAACGGCTGGCAAAAATGTGTAAGGAGCTCTGTCATCATTGTTGTATTTACCCCACTAGATTCATAAGCGAGATCCAAATTAAAACCAACTTACAACCTGCTTTGCTTTAGATCTTCAGGAAAGCGAAGTGAAGAAGAGTCCTCTATACTATGTAGGATTGCTTAATAAAAATGTGGATATCGTGTTGCTTTACCGAAACCTGACCTATAAATGAATAGTCGTCTTTTAAAATTTATTTCATACATTTTTTATGTTTTATGTAAATAAACGGATTAATTGGTATTCCATGGAGGACTCCATTGAATTCATGCTCGTACCTTGAGTCAGTTGATTTGGTGAGAATATTAATGAAAATAGCGGTCAGTTGAGGCTTTGAGGCCACCATTTGTTTCGCAAACCAGATTATTCATCCCTCTTTCAGTTATCGCCGTTCATCCCTTTTCAATTACAGGTATGAAAAAATGAAGCACCACTTTATTATATGGTCATAGTAGTATATCTCAAAATGACACCCATTCTCAGATGCTTGACATTTACGATATTTGTTTTAGCTACACAATCTAATGAGAAGCTGCTGGAATACAAAAGCCGATGATCGCCCTTCATTCATGGAAGTAGTGTCCACGTTGGAAATCCTTACTCAGGTAGGACATAATCACTTAAAAAATGTGAAGCAGTTAAGCGTCATCAAGGGAAGGAAAATATTCTTTTGACCAAATCCAATATTAGAATTTTAAAGCATGCTATTGAAACAGGCATTTTACTGAAAGTAAACACTTATGTATACGAGCAGCCCTCGTGAAGCAAATATTTTATGCCGATTTTACTTCACACATAAACCTGATTTGGTTCTCAACGATGCAGAGGGAGGAACTGAGTGCAATGCCGATCTCTTGTATGGTACCTTCTTCGGCAGCCTTGATCTTCCCACAGGGAAGTCCAGTGCCTCTGCCGTCGCCATCGATCGCTGATACTCCCTGCACTGCACTGACAGCTCTCAGTCCGGGCACTCCTGACACTGCAGGTACCTGCTATCAGTCGGGAAGCAAGAATGTCGTTAAATCGATGTAGCTCTTTCAGGATTTGGAATATCTATGAGTGGGGTGCCATACATACCCATCAACTCTGGCGCACTAAATGACCTCCTTGGGAAAAAGGCGAGGGGGATTGAAGACCACGACATAGACGTGGATTCAGGTATGATGACTAGCTTGATAACTTAGACATTTATTTCCACTATTAATGTATAGCGAAATTGTCTCTTCACGCAAGTTTTGCTCCCATTGATGACATACTTCGGAATCGATCCTAGCTATCTTTGCTAGGATCTAAGCGGTGTTACACCACCATTTAAATGTATAAACAGCTAGAACAAAAGAATTTTACGGAAATGTTGATTATGTGAAGTATCAAGTCCTGTTGTTGATGGTGCTAAACTAGTCTAAGTTCTCGCTATTGGGCTTCCTTTAATTCTCGGCTATCTAAGTAGGGATCGAACATCTAAAAATAAAACTATGGAATGTAACGTAATCAGCAACATTTAGAACACCACAACAACTGCAACGACAGCTCCGTAGCATTGGTAACAGAATCCCTCTTTGGGAACCGGGTAAGTGAATCTTTGTTGAACAGTATACATTTAATATAACACGCATTCGAACTCAGCACACGTACGGAGTCGATCTAGAGATGCAGTCTTTAAACTCAACATTGATAGTCATGCGATAGTCCATACTGTGAAAATGTGGTCGATACCATCAGTGATCTTGGCTGCACAGATACCTCCTCAGTTCCTACGGGCCTGCCTAATTCTGCGCTTCACGTTGTATAAGTCTTGAACGAGCTCTAGAATTCGAATATTTGGTGTGATTTCGGGGTGTGTAAGTAGACAATCGTGGTGTCATTAGCTGTGCGTATAATAGCACAGGACCGGAGAGTGTGAACGGATCATCAACAATTTGTACCAAACTTCGTTGGTGCAGTTGATATGATGCGGTCAGAATGAGATCTGCTAGGCGAACGTTTCAGTTCAAAGGGTTGTACTTGGGTTTCTTCGACTATAAACTTGTTTAAAAAGAATGAATGAATGCAGGCTGGATTTCCTTTCCCTAGTACGTTTTCAAAGCGCGTTTACGATTGCGCATGCGGCTTAGGGTCATGCTCCTAACCTTTCATAGATTCACATGCGGCGCAGGAGCACCCGCATCACGAGGTCATTTATTTATTGTCGACGCGGAAGCATTGTTTTTGCATGGTGCAAAAATTGTTCACATTAAATGAATTGTTGCACTGAATTCCTTGTCAGTGCCTTTGATTGAGATTTTCATTATTGATAAAACCTTTAGCATTATAGTCTCTCTGATACTCGGCATTCTTGCTTCGGTAAAAAATGCCGAATTCGGGAACAAATTATACAGTATATACTGTTTAATCACAGTGTGTCAAAGTTTCAGGTACCGCCGACTCCTCCTCCGCGACGGCCGACAAGTTTGCCACGATTTCGGAACATCTGATCTAATCTGCTTTTTTAATGAGATCATCTCCGAATGCACTTTGTTTACGAAGCATTCACTCGATAAAAAATATTTACATAGAACAAAATCTTATTTTTGAGGTAGCGATTTTATATCATTTACCGTCTGAAACCCACGTGAGATTCCAGCAGCATAAACTCGAGAAATTGGAATTTGTCGTGAGTTTTGGGACGAATTATAGCAGATCTTGTTCTTCTATAGTTGTTGCTTTAGAGTTGATTTATTTGATTTAATAGCAGATTCTGCTTCATGAACATGTCAAGAATAGCGGTCGGAGTCAATTTCACTTAAAGGAAATTCACATGCTTTATGCTAACGGCTTCGGGTTGTTTCTGTACCCTAAGACCTTTCGTTGCAAATCCCAATCTCATAATGAAGGAAGCTTACTTTTCCGTTGAGGATTCTACTATGAACATTGAGCTTTGAGTTAAATTTTTCACAAAAGCGTAATCTTTGTTTTTATTATATCACACCTATTGTGTGTTCTGCTGCTGAAATAATGGTACATTATATCAAGATGCAAAATGTCAACCATAATACAGCGCTGCAGATAAAATAGGTCAACACTTAGATTCTTAGTATTTAACAACGACAACGGGGTTTGTTTCTAATCCAGCAACTCACTCGTTGTTTTGGTGTGGAAAAGAGTCTAAGAGAACGACACCATTTCTTCCACAGTGAAATAAAGGCCCGTGGAGCGCAGTCGGAGGAGGCGCCGGTTGTCGCCTGAACCCGATACCTGGTCCCTGGTTCGGATTTCCCGTCTAGGCGAACCAAGCCTTTCATCCTCCGAGGTCGGTGAATTGGTGCCAGACTTACCTGGTAAGGATAAAGCGCTGACTTGTTTATCGGCTGGCCACCGCAAATCATTGTATGACCAATTACGCATTCAACTAGCCTCCATAAAATCCCGTAGAAGTAGAATGAGTGGAGCATCCCAAAAGGGATTGATGCCACCCTTTATCCTTATCCTTATAATGAAATAAAACAAAACATTAGGCTCAGATTGCACAAAAAATAACACATGGTTTAATCATTTAATTTATGGCGATCTATTAGAAAACAACACAATGACACAAAGAAAAATACGCGAACAAAATATGACGAGCGCTGCAGAACCAGAACGGAGAAGGCGGCCGTCTGCGAAGTTGATAGCGAAGTCGACTGGCTGTCCTGATGGCCTAAAAGTTCCATCCTTTAAGGTCCCACGCAACTCGATCGATCCCACAAAATCCCGCCCGATGGGACCGCGCCTCTGATTCGAACGTGTTAGATCAAAAAGCTCCTCTATATATGGCGTCCTCCCCTATGACCACTACACCACCCCACTTGGTCAACTTAGGACTTCCATTCGCTGCTTTTCTTTTCCCTTTGGATCTCATGGCGGCATTTACATACCAGCAATCCTTTCCTTGATAGGGAGATACAAATTTCCACCTTGTTCCCGTTGTTCGCAGTCACGCATACAAACAGTGAGTACATGCGAACGTCGAATTTTCGTTCAGCTCTGTTTTATGGACTATAGATAGATACATTCTTCTCTCGCCTTCTTTCACTCATCTAGTTTTAAGCCTAAGGAGTTTGCCTATTTCATCAGGAAATATGCGTGACAAATCTCAACAAATTCTCAATGGCTTTTCGTCGGATATTATGCGCGAGACAAAGCTGAGGTGCCGCTCTCTTCTAGCACGCGAAATGGACCATTTCAGTCAACAGTGTGTTTGGGGAGACTGTTCTAGCTGTTCTCTTGAGTGAGTTTCATAAAGACTATTTTCTATCTTCAACAGTTTTCTTCCCTCTACCGCCATGATGGTATCGTAGTACTCCTTCATTGACTTCGTAGATGTCAGCTCCTTCACTGTCATGCTACGAATGAGCAGCAAAGTCGACAGCTAAGGCTGATGCACCTGTAATGCACCTACGATGTGCCAGCGCAATGTTTCTAGTGGAACAGGAATACGTGAAAAAAGGCAAGAATTGAGATACGAGTTAAATGTAGCGAGAGGACTGTGAAGAAGGCCCACCAACAAAGAGGCGGCGTGACAAAGAAAGTGAGCATGAAGAAGGGCAGCACGACAAACAAACAAGTAATGTGTTCCTTACAAATTTCATATTAACTGCCCATGGCATGTTTCAGAGTTTATAAGCGCCGTAGCATAGGAAAAAGCAATCCATATGAAGAATGATGTTGCGATGTCTATGTGGTGAAATCTTTGCCCGATAGAAGCATACTAGCGAACTACCAGTGCTGGCAGACCTTGTTGGTAGTCAGCCCGAAAAACTATAAAAGGTGCAGCAATAAGTAAATCAAAGTGAATAAGATAGTGCTCCATACTTCAGCTGTACAATTAAAGGGAAGGAGTCTGATAACAGGGATGTGCGGAATTTCGGTTTTGTTGTCCCGAATGCCGGCTTTCAGCGGTTTCTACATAGTCCTTCCGTTCCGTTCCGCGTTCCACTTTTTTGGACCGGAAGATGGAATGGAAAGGATGAATCGTCACTTCTTTATTGTTTTGCACCGACTATTCACTTGCTGAGCAGAAACGATATGCACATGAAAGAGGTAGGCTATACAAAACAGAGATTATCTTTTTGAGATTATCTTGCTTTAAAACCGGTGGTGATGTCTGATTTCGGAACAGTGTGACATAACCAAGCTGAATTCTTTTTGGGAAACAGAGTTAAAAATACTTCACAAAGAAATGTTGACTGTCAGCAGCAAGATGTCGGATATCTCGTAACCCGAGTGTGTATGCCCAAAACTGTATGCACTGCGCTAGGGTTAAATATGCATACCTAAAGCATGCAATAAAGCGTTTTGATAAAAATCGCACCGTTTATTAAACCAACGCACTGCGACGCTCACTTGCTCTGTAGTGTAGAAGTGGCCTGCTCTTCTAATAGGCATCTCGGAATTGCATATTCTTAGCATAGAAAAAGGAAGGAAGTCTGTCGGACTGAGTTTGAAGATGCATGGAAAGTGAGGAGTAACTCATCAAACCACGAATTGTGAACTTGAATTCGATCACGTGCACTGCTCCGGGACGGCTGCCTAGTAACCAGATCAGTCAACTGTATTTCTTCTACTTGCTTTCTGCGGATAAAGGCTACTTCTCCAGCCGTCTAGAGGTTCATACGATTTTCTATCATCAGACTATTGTGCTTACGTCGCTTTTGGCGTTAGTCTCTTCCTACAAACGTCTCCTTAGTGCGTCAACCGCGCCGACAACTCTCCGGCTGAAGCCGGCGTCCGGTCAAGCTTGTCTCCTTGTGGCTAAGAGCGAATTTTGATCGTAAGCCACCACATATAGTGTATTGCTACCGCATATTTTGAATGACACTCATCTGTATGTTCTAAACAAGCTCAGGGCCCGGATTCATGAACGATTTACCGGCGGGTAAGTGCAAAATTTACCCCCACTCCCCACTTACACGCGATTCATGAACGCGCGGCGGGAAAAATCCGAGGTAAGTGTCGAGGTAAATGCTACCCCGTCAGCGCGTCGGGGAACATTTACCTCCAAGGCGAGGGTTTTGCTCCGCGGCCAACTTCTGACCAAATGCATGCCTCCGCTGGCCCTTAGCCAACTCTGAGCTGGCCGCTAGCCGCAAATTCAATGCCTGGCAGCCTAGTTGCCGTTGCCATGCGCACGTCTTTCGCCGCACTTCGGTGAGTTGTTTTCCCTTTTGTTTTTCCCTACTAGGCTTGCATTCCATGATTTTTTGGGCTCTGTGGACCATGGCGGCCCACAATGCCACTTATTTTTAAGTGAATTGCTTCCTTTAGTGGCATTGTGGGTCGGCTTGGGCCACCATGAGCCTAGTCCACCACGCAAATCGTAAATTTCTGTACTTCCTGCTATGCTACTAGTTTTCACCCCTCTCTCTCCCTCCCCCCCCCCTCGCCCAACCCCACATTTCACATTTCATTTCCCCTAAATACGACGCTGTTAGTGTCGGTGCCAGCGACGTCCCAGCAGCAAGTGTGACTGCTTGGTTTCGCTGTTAGCTGGTGCCAGCGGGCCAGCGGAGGCATGCACATTGGGTGAGAAATTGGCCGCGGAGCAAAACCCTCGCCCTGACCGTCATGAATGAGAAAACGGAGGTAAGTTCGGGGAAAGTGGCGGGTAAATGGCCGTCGAGGTAAGTGGGGGTAGAATTTACCTCCGGCCGCTTTCATGAATCCGGCCCCAGGTCCGGAGAGGAAACACAAAATCGATTCTCCTCTACCAGTGCTGACGATGATCTTAATGTCGCTATCGATCTAGTCATCATTGACAGGTCAATAGCACCGCATCTGAAGGCCGTGGTCAGCTGTGTGAAGGAACTGAAAGAACAGCTCTCTACTGTTAGGAACAAGGAGCTAGCTGAGTAGAATGAGAAGGTGCACGCGAGGAACGTCGAACGTGAATCAGAAGTCGTCAGTTTGAGGTCTCGCATTTATGTCTTAAACCATGCACTATCCAAGAAAAATTCATCACATGCTGCTACATACATAGATTGTTATTTAACTTCTCAGGATCATCTCGAGGACGTCGAGGAACGTTCGATTTTTGTTATAGGTGTTAAAGAATCGTTATCCCCAGTTTCGTCGGCCAGAGTTGCTTATGACACAAATATCGTACTGTATCATGATCATTTCTTGCCATAGTTTGTCGACCAAATGCTATCCACCGCATGCGGTGGCGCACGTATAACAATGCCTGACTTTGGAAGTTGTATTTTCTACGTCACTCTTTGGCCCCTCAACTCTAAAAACAGCTCTGCATCTTTAGATTTTTTTCAGAGAACGGAATGTTTATCATGTCTTCACTCACTAAGTCTGAGCGTGATCGTCTCAGGGCTGTGTGAGTTTCTCGCCCATTGGTCTTCCTCACTCTGTCGATTTGGATGCTAGTCAAGAAGTTCAGCCAGATTGTATCGATCGCAGTTGTGTCTTGATTGTGTTGATACCAGTTGTGTCTCGATGTCCTCCATGATAGCTCTCCACTTTGTCGTGAACCTTCTCAGAAATTGATAGTGTTTACCCTATCATCGCAAAACGTCTAACATCTCACAGGACTATTGATTTCACCATGGATTGCGTTGTTGCTAACGTTCGATCAGTAGTTAAAACAGAAATGTCATTGCTGTTCTTCTTAAACGAAACGTTTCAATTATTATGTTGACAGAGACGTGGCTCAACAAAAGCATAGATGCTGTTAGGGTTAAGCGCAACTATAGGACTTTCTTCAGCAAGGATGCTATAGTAATTTAAGACGATTCGCAAAAAGAGTACCCTACCGTCATGCTACTATCCTTTCCAACCGAAGTTTATTGCTAGTTTCTGTTTATTCAGTAGTTATTCTGCGGTTCACATTCTGCAGTTTGTTATTATTTGACTGTTGTCTCTTGCTGTTTTTTTGCATATTACAAGTGCTCTGACAACGGCGTGTTTCCCACTTGCGCGCTTCGCGCGACTTTGTAGCATCACTGACCTATGGAAAGTAGTTTTTGTAAAACATAAAATTCGCTAGCATCTAGAACCTGGTACGTGCTTTATCGGCATCAAGCCGTTCACCACTTTCGTGCATTCATCATAGAGATTCTCTCCGGACCGGCCATTAACGTCATTGGTTTGTGCTGCGCAGTACTTCTGTCCCAGGTTCCTCCTCCGCAATCGTTCTCATGCTCAACAGCTAGCGTTTCATGTTGTCGTTGGCATGTCTTCCGAAGCCACGTTTCCCCTTACTCGTTTCTTCTTACTGGGTCTAATTGCTGGTCCGCCTTTACAGGTCTTCCTTCCCCTCTTTAGTCCCCCACCTTCCTGAGCCCAACTATTGACCCACTTCTTTGTTCTCGCTACTGACACCTACTGGTCTCTTCTTGCTGGTTTCTCCGTCCTGGCCTCTCCTCCAGGTTCTTCCTTTCCTTCCTGGTCGCTCTCCTGGTCCACCGTAGAGGTCCTCCTTACCGCCCTCCTCCACCACCCCTTTAGTAGTCCTCCCATGCTCACGGCACGTCGGGACACGTATTCAGAATCAGGGACTGCTTGCTGCGCGACGTAGGGGGCCTGTTTTCTGGATCAAGAAGCTCAAAAGCGTGCTGTGTCAAGCATGAAGAGGCAATGCATATTGCAGATTACTTGTTCTCCTACGCCCCCCCCCCCCTAGAATCCTTCCTACTATTCTACCCTAATTAAGTAGGCCTTCCACGCTCACGACACGACGACGGCGAGCAAACGCCCATTGCGTGACATCGATGTCACATCCTCTAAATCCGGTCTCTCTTAATGGGAATGGACCCCCTTGCTGATCCTCCTTACTGTTCCCCTCTCCTTATTGTTAACTCCCTAATGATCCCTACGTATTGTCTAAACTCTTCTTGGTGCCACCTACTGGCCTGCTTCATCTCCTAGGTGGTAGGTGGTGTTGTGTTAAGCAGTAAAGGGCTGCGTTTCCCCTGCTGCAGCAACATCTCACGTTCAATAGCAAACTTTGTCCCCTCTGTAGATGATGCGGCGTGCGTATCTCACTTCGGTTAGATCACTCGACCGCTCTTGCTGTGGATGATGCAGCGTACCTCACTTAGGTTAGATCACTCCACGGACAAACTCTTCCTACTATATATGTGTCACACTGTCCGTCCGTCCGCCACACTTGAGTTGGGACGAGGCAGCCGAACACGTCGGCAACCGTGCATGGCGAGCCGCAGACGTGCCGAACACGTCGGCAACCGTGCATGGCGAGCCGCAGACGTGCTGAACACGTCGGCAACCGTGCATGGCGAGCCGTAGACGTGCCGAACACGTCGGCGTCACGAAACTTCGGCCCTGAGGGTAATTGAGATCGCTGAACACGAATAGGAAGTCGGATCAATCGATCCATCTCGATTAGCATAAGTGTCAGAAGGCCTAGGGAGGAATAGGAAACCAGTAGCGGCTATGGCGTCCTATTCTCGGAGTTTTGGGGCGAAGCCCCCAACCAGTCGTAGGCGGCCGCTAGGCCGACGAACGACTGGTTTATATATAGTTGGTGATTGGTGATGGTGATGGTGGTGATGATGGTTATGGTGATAGGTGGTGATATCTCACATAGGTTAGACATTCGACCGCGCTCGCTGTGGATGATGCGGCATACCTCACTTAGGTTAGATCACTCCACGGACAAACTCTTTTATATATAGGTGGTGATGGTGATACCACACGAATATAACCGTGTAAATGTAATACTAATAATTGTGAATCCGCAGGCGATGTACAACGAGTAGTCAAGGCCGCAAAGGGTTTCAAAAGTGTTTGAATTAAGAATCTGCTGCCTTAAACGGAGTATGCAGCTCTTTAAGCTCCCCGGCAATTCCAGGTCTGTCATGGAACATCAATTCTAGCTCATGCTTTTATTAGCAATCTTAAGAGCCGAGTTAGCTAGTGGATAGCAGTGCAGTCGGCAGTTAAAAGCCGCCAGGCTAGAACGCAGATATGGACGCCCTGTCAAAAAGCTGGGCGAGGCACAGGGAGATAAGTTTGTCATTAGGCTAGTCAAGGCATGGCACAGAGCTGGCGCCGACACTCGAGTAGTGAAAACTGTAAAGAGCCCTGACGCCGGGGCACTGCAGAAGCAGAGGAGAGGCGTTTCCTACACCACTCTCAGAAAGGAGCGGAGCCAATGGCGCGGCGAGCGTTCGTAGTGGACGAGCTCTCCGGATCCCCACCAGGCGTGTGCGTTTACGATTTACGACTTACGATATTTTGTGCCGTAAATCGTAGATTTTCGTCAATGTGATCTTTGATCTGCGAACAGATGATGTGAAAGCAACTTGGTTTATATCAACGTACACAATCTTATAGTCTTTCACAACGTGTTGCCATTCCCTGTTGAATTTTGTTCGTTGATGTTTATATGTGGGACTGAAGAGAACGACCCGCTTTGTGTGGAGGCGAGTGGACTTCTACTCCTCCCTCTCTGCTTAAGCGTTCCTCTATCATCGCAAAATTGCCACTTGGTGTCAATTCGTTGTCCAGGAGAAGTAAGCAAAAAAATCATTGGAGAAAAAACTTCCACCAAAGGGTAGTGTCCTCCCTTTTCCCGTCACATACTAGGAATGCAGTTCGCGTTAAGTTATCGTAGATCGTTTCATTTTTGCTGATAAAAAGACATGCAAAGCCGTCTTAAATTTGAAGAACACAACTGTTGGCTAATCTGTAATCTATTCTATACCCATCTAGTCGCCTTGTCCAAACCGAACAAAATTGATGCAAAACCATGAAGAAATATCTTCACGATTTAATGCAGGGTAAATATCAGCTACTAACACTAACTCTCATGGAGTAAACCACTGAAGTTTCTATTAAATTACCTATATTAGGTTGGTGAAAAAGTCTTTTTTTTTAATTTTAAATTTTTTTATGATTTAACAGGAAAGGACTGTCTGGTGCCGAGTAATTGTAGCACAGACATTCTAGAATGTTTTTCATAGGTGACAATTTGCTTCTAATGGTATATAAATACTACGATTGCAGTGAGGACTGAGTGACTCCAAGACTCGGGCAAGTCTTCGCGACTGACTAGCGCTCAGTCTCTCCCTGTTCGTTTTCGAAATAAGGACTTTCTCGAGAATGTCGTCATGGGAGATGAATCCTGGGTCTTCCTCTTCAACCATACACGGAAGGCCCAGTGGCTCCCTCAAGGGGAACCACAACCTCAAGACCTCAAGGCGGACATCTTCCAGAGGGGGTAATGCAGTGCTGTTGATAGGATTCTTGAAGAATGCTCTATCATGAGCTTCTTGACGACGGCAGCGCAGATAGCGAACATCGATGTTACACAGCTGTACAACGTGAGAGAGGCTATGTCGCGCAAACGGTGAGGGCGGAGGAATGTTTGCCTTTTTCACGATAACGTTGCAAGATCGCCTCGCCTGAAGGAGCATAGGTGGGAGGTTCTGCCCCACCCGCCGTATTCGCCATATCTTGTGCCATCCGACTACCACCTCCTTCAAACTCTCAAACAGCACCTACGAGATAGGTGCTTCATCGACCGAAACAAACTGGAATCCGAAGTGGAGCACTTCTTTGAGTCACAGCTGACTTCATTCTTAAAGAAAGGATTTCGTGATCTCCTCATCAGATGGTTGAATGTTGTAGATATAAACGGTAGTTACCTTGTAGATTGAAGTCGCTCACAAAAAAAGCAATAAAATTTTGAAAAAATACCCTTTGTTGCAAGACTTTTTCACTAACATAATATACAAGTGCTCCGACACGCCTAATGGCGTGTCTCGCATTTGCGCGCTTCGCGCGACTTTGCAGCATCACTGACCTATGGAAAGTAGTTATTGTAAAACATAAAATTCGATAGCATCTAGGACTTGGTGCGTGCTTCATTGGCATCTAGCCCTTCACCACTTCGGTACCTTCATCATAGACGGTCTTTCCTGACCGGCTAGTAATGTCATTGGTTTGCGCTGCGCAATACTTCTGCCCCAGGTTCCTCCTCCGCAAATCGTTCTCATGCTCAACAGCTAGCGTTTCAAGTTGTCGTTGACATGTCTTCCGAAGCGAGGTTCCCCCTTACTCGTTTCTTCCTACTGGGTCTAGTCTGCCTTTACAGGTCTTCCCTCCCCTCTTTAGTCCCCCACCTTCCTGATCCTAACTATTGATCCACTTCTTTGTTCTCACTACTGACACCTACTGGTCTCTTCTTGCTGGTTTCTCCGTCCTAGCCTCTCCTCCAGGTTCTTTTTTTCCCTCCTGGTCGCTCTCCTGGTCCACCGTAGAGGTCCTCCATACCGCCCTTCTCCATTGTTCTCCATTGTTCCCTTAGTGGTCCTCCCATGCTCATGGCACGATCGGTGACACGTATTCAGAATCAGGATGCATGCTGCGCGAAGTATGGGGTCTGTTTTCTGGATCAAGAAGCTCAGAAGCGCGCGCAGTCGCCGCTGTGTCAAGCATGACGAGGCTATGCGTATGGCAGATTCCTTCTTCTCCGTATGAATTCCCTTACGGCTCCCTTCTTGTTGGTTCCCCGTCCTGGTCCCGCCTCCAGGTCCCTTCTTCAAGGTATGTTCCTCCTCACCCCCTCGGGATCCTCCCTACTACGCTACCCCAATTAAATAGGCCTCCCAAGCTCACGACACGACGACAGCGAGCGAACGCCCATTGCGTGACATCGGTGTCACATCCTCTAAATCCGGTCTCTCTTAATGGTAATGGATCCCCTTGCTGATCCTCCTTACTGTCCCCCTCCGCTGATTGGTAACTCCCTAGTGATCCCTACGTATTGCCTAAACTCTTCTTGGTGCCACCTCCTGGCCTGCTTCATTGCTCTCCCCATCGACCATCACGATGCTCCTCCTGGTCGTTGCCTTTTTATTTCCGTTGGTTCTCCACCTCAAAGTCCCCTTCTACCCTTACCCCTTTAGTAGTCCTCTCATGCTAATGGCACAAAGTCGGCTTCTGAATCTGGACGTTCAACAACGCGCGTAGGTGCTGTTGTGTTAAGCAGTAAAGGGCTGCGTTCTCCCTGTAGCAGCAACATCTCACGTTCAACAGCAAAATTTGCCCCCGCTGTGGGTAATGCTGCGTACCTCTCTTAGGCTAGATCATTCCACGGACAAACTTTTTTATATAGGTGATACGGGGTGTCTAAAAAATGTATACACTGAAAGGCAATTACTTTGCTCATTGTAAAGTTACTGAAGAAGATAAGAGCTCATATGAAACCTTAGAAAAACAGAATTTTTCCGGGGTGTAAATGGTATGGATTGCGTCAGGCACTCGTCTGAAGTTTTGTATTTTATATCGATTGACTGCGTTTTGCCTGAATACATGTTATAATTTCTTGACAAAGTGGTTGCTTCGATTGATTTAGGTTTTTTAAGATTTAGAACTTAAAAACACACTGTGGACTGCAAAAAGTGCAGTGTACCCATAAAAACGAAGGTAGTGTTTGAAAGGTTCTAACATTGCTGCTAGTGAAGTTTTTGAAGACGTTTGAGACTTATATGAAAGCGCAGTGTAAAGAGACAAGGTTGCTCCATGCACACGCCTGAAAACTTGCATTTCAGACTCGATTAATTGTACATTGGCTGAATGCTTGTTAAAATCTTGTTGCTATTTGGCCACACTAACCTGTGATGTGCTTCGTTTATCGTTTACAACTTGAAATTCAGTTTAAAGACACGGGACACGTGAGTTTATCGATTACACAATTTATCGATCTCGCTATCGCTCTAATGACACTCTCTACATACCTGTGCTCATAACAGAGTCATGCCCGGCACTAGGCTTTCCTTCGAGAAGAAGAAGTTTATGAAGTGCAGAAAAGATTCAGCGACTAGCTCTCTCCACCAGCGTTACAATAACACGGATATGAGACAAATTTGAAGAAGAGGGAACTGTGCAAGACCTTTACAAGTAACACTCCGGCCGACCACTGTCTTCCACTAATCCGGTCGTAGAAGACATTGCGCTTGAAACATTCCAGCGGTCACCCTCCCAGACAGGCTGCTATCGAAACTGGAGCTTCAAAGGACAGCGTTCATCGCATACTGAAAAATCAGAATTGGAGACATTACATCGCGAGGCTGGTGCAGCACCTCGCAGAAGACGATCAGGATCGAAGAGCGGAGTCCTGTCAGTGGTTTCTTCCTAAATGTGAGCAGGAACCCCATTTTCCAAGACTGGCTCGTTACCGTGCGCTTGCATATGAGTCTGAAAGGTCTTCAAAAATTTTACTAGCAGCAATGTTAGAACCTCTCAAATACTATCTGCATTTTTTAGGACACCCTGCATTTTTCGCAAGCCTAGTGTGTTTTTAGGTTTGAAACCTCAAGAGAAGCCTAAATCAATTGAGAACACTTTGTGAAGAAATTATAACATGTACTTAAGCGGAACACAACCAATCGAGTGTAAAATGCGAAATTTCAGACGAATGCATAGCGCATACCACTCATACGTCAGAAAACTTCGTTTTTCTTACGCTTTCATACAAGCTCTTAACTTCTTCAACAACTTTATTGAGAACAAAGCCTGTTTGAAAAAACATAACTTTGCTCACAATAAAGCTGCGAAACACGTAAATAGCTCATATATGAAAGCGCAAGAAAATTTTCTGACGTAAGTATGGCATGGACTACATCACGCACTCGTCTGAAATCTTGCATTTTGCGCCTGATTGATTGTGTCTTGCTTGAAATCATGGCGCAATTTTTTCACAGAGTAAGGGAACGGCTTGGTGGCGATGTCCGTTCCTCCACGTGGTGCCACTGGAAACTGCCCACTCTGCGAGCTAAGCCGAAAACGGACATTCGATTGCAGGCGACAGGCCCTTGTGACAAGCCGGCCTACGAACACCCATGTCACATCACATGGTTCATGACATTGCAAGTTTTTCGAGATAGTGCTACGACGTCCGCGGGAGCCGACGCGCACTCGCAAAGCCCGGCGAGTGTGAAAAAAATGCGAGGGTCCCTGATGCAAGGACGGCATCGGGGGGCAACTGAGCTAGTCCGAAAGTCCCGTAACGTAAGCAGGACCCGCGTGGCAACCCTGAATGTGGGTACGTTGACGGGCCGCTCGTGCGAGTTGGTTGAAGCACTGGAGAGTAGAAGAGTTGATCTCTGTGCGGTGCAGGAGACGAGGTTGTCAAGGGACATAGGACGTGGCTTCAAGGCCGCTCTATGTGGAAGTCCGAGGACCACCAGTAGAGTTGGAGTCATCGTCTCCGAACGATTTCGTGACTCGATTGTAAGCGTCAAGCGCTTCATCATCAATTGATGAAGATCGTTGTCGCCGCTAAAGAGCGACTCTATCATTTCTTCTCTGCGTATGCTCCGCAGACTGGCTGCTCCAATCAAGCCAAGGATGAGTTTTGGAATCTGCTTGATGAGAAGACAGCAGAGTTACCGTCGAAAGATGTCATCATAGTCGCTGGTGACCTTAATGGGCACGTAGGTGCTATGAAAGACGGGTACAGCTGTCATGGTGGTTTCGGATACGGGTCTCGTAACGCCGATGGTGAGCGTATTCTTGAGTATGCGGAATCGCATAGCCTCACCATTGTGAACACCGTTTTTCGAAAACGCGACTCGCACCTTGTCTCATACTACGGTGGGAGTACCAAGACTCAGATAGATTTTGTCCTTGTGAGAAATCGCGTCCGGAGTCTTGTCACAGACGTGAAGATCGTGCCGTATGAGACGGTCTCACCACAGCACCGACCGCTGATCTGCACTTTGAAGATCGCCCCTCCGAGGCTGAAGCAGGTCGAACGATGCGGTGCAGCAAGAAACAAGTGGTGGCGAATGAGAGAGAAGGAAGCAGCTGTGATTTCTCGTGTGCAGTTACCGACAGTCACGACTGCCGACGAAACTTAGAATAAGGCGATCGACGCGATTCGTCAAGCTGTACAGTCGGAACTCGGCATTACGAAGCATGGGCGACGGAAGGTCGACAAGCAGGCATGACTGTGGACAGATGGCGTAAAAGCAAAAGTGCGAGAGAAGAAGTCGCTTTATTACGTGTTTCTCGGCGAAAAGACAGGCGATAACTGGCGGAAGTACCAAGAAGCGAAGAAGGCTGCAAAGAAGGCCGTGGCTCTTGCAAAAGCCACTCATTATGGAGATGTCAACGAGAAGCTCGAGTCACGCGATGGTGAGCGGTATCTGAACAGATGCAAAGTTTCGCCATCGGAAGACCGAGGACATTGAAAAGTTTTTCGACATCAATGATGAGAACGGCCATCTTCTTATGGGCCGCAAGAAAGCATTGAAGCGATGGCGCGATTACTTTGAGAGAATCTCTACGGTAGAATTTCCTCATCCAGCTATCCCTTCTACCGCTCCAACCCACGGCCCCGTTCAAATGATCACCGTGGAGGAGATTGAAGCAGCTTTGAAGAAGATGAGGCCAGGCAAAGCGACTGGCCCGATGACGTGGCAGCCGATTTATGGAAGTCCAAGTACTGGTGCCCTGCTGAGTGGTTGGCTAAGTTCTTTAATCAGGTTGTGGCGGAAAAGAAAGTCCCTGAGAGTTGGCGCCAAAGTACGACGATTCCGATTTGGAAGAAGAAGGGCAGTCTTGCAGACTGCTCCAATTACCGTCCGATTCGCTTGCTTTCGCACAGAGTGAACACAGAGTGCTTTGAGCGAATTGTCGATGGATGAATTCGGAACATCATCCAGCTTTCCAGCAATCAGTGCGGCTTCGTGGCTGGCTGTGGCACCGTTGATGCCATACACCGTTGATGCCATACACGCCCGCCTCCTGATAGAGAAGCACCGCGAGAAACAGAAGCCAGTGCATATTGCTTTTCTCGACTTGGAGAAGGCCTTTGACCGCGTACCGCGTGAAGTGATATGGTGCACCCTGCGTCGACATGGAGTTCCTGAAGAGCTCATAGAGTGGGTGCGAATTCTCTACTCTTGTCCAAAGAGTCGAGTTCAAGCTGCCGCTGGAACCTCGATGGAGTTTCCCATCTCTGTCGGGGTACACCAGGGCTCTGCGCTTTCCCCACTCCTCTTTGTTGTCGTCATGGATGCCATAGAAAATTGCTCCGGCAAGCTGCTCGCGAAATTGGAGTTTCAAACCACAGCGTCCGCCGTATACTGAAGAATCGAAAGTGGGGAGTTTCGGTAAAAATTCGGACGGAAAAGCCGGACGTCCCAATTTGATGCCCTAAAAATCAATAAAGGGCGAATGATCAAATAGTACTAACATCTATTCTTATTGTTCAAAACATTTACTTCCAAATGCTGAAAAAGGCTGAGCGAAAAATTCCAAACCTAAACGAGAGAAGCAACTGCGCCGATGGTCACTTTTTAACTTTTTCACTTTTCACTTTAACGACCTAAAAATTGCTAAAGCTCAGGATGAAAAAGAAATGCAGTAAAGCTCTAATAAAGCAAATCATTCTCTTTCAAAAGCTATATAACGCTATGCAAGGGACTGCCGGCGGAATCCGCAGTGAATCGTTGAAAAAACGGCGGGGACTTATGGGACAACCTTGTATATATATACATATACATATATATATATATATATATATATACATATACATATACTTATAACTCGACTATAAGGGTGTCTAAAAATATGGCCACACCATTTAAATACTACATCTTGTCGACACAGCAGAAGGGTTTTTGGGTTTATTCCAACCGTACGCTCTTCATTTTTAACTAGATGCCCTTTATTTTAAACGGAGCACTGTTCATTTTGAGCCGGACACTCCGTTCAGCTTTGAATTGTTTTCTAAATTGGAGCCACTTTTAGAAAAGAATAGACATTTCGCAAACCTATTTAGTTAGTTAGACGTATCTAAGTTTTAAATAAAATTGTCTAACCATTCGCCTTAAGGAGTGCTCTAATAGTAAGAGAAGCGACAGTTTGAATAAACACAGATTTCTTGCTTGAAAAGCTTCAGTTTAGAATGAAAGGTGTATGGTGAACAAAGTAAAGCATCCCGCTTAAGGAAAGTGAAATGTGCATGCAATGCACATTTCACTTTCTTTGCGATATTCCGTTGTGCGATATTCATCCGATGCATCTTGTAGAGTCGCACGAAGCTCAGAAGAGTTGGGAGTTTTAGTGTTGTGCTTTTTGTTTGGTCGCCATGGATACACCCTCCTTTGAAGCAAGACTTTTACGCGCCCAGCTTCCTTCAGAAGGTGTTTAAAATTTTAGAGGTAGCGTCGTCCGCTTTTCCGACAACCACAGCAGGATCTCAAGGAGATATTTATTTATTTATTTAATTATTTATCAGACATGAACATAGTCATGCATTACATAAGTAATGACAGAAAAACAAATATTAGGTCACACAAACTACAACAAACATAAAATTAAACACAGCACGTTTAACATAACTTTTTACGTTCCATTAAGGACTTGAACGAACTCACAGACATGTTTATGATATTCTCATCTTCACCTAATAATAAATTCAAGTCCTTAAGATTTCCGTAAGTGAGGAAGTTTGATCTCGCCTGCGATTTTGGAACAGGAAGGTAAAGCCTTAGGTTCGCTCTCCTATTCGTAGTCAGAGGTGCACCAAAAAATACCGTGGGATCTATTGAAATTTTATTTGTAAGAATCTTAAACATCATGGTCATGTCGATCATCTTCCTTCGACTGCGGAGGCAAGGCAACTTAAGCTGTTTGGCCCTGTCTGGACCTCTAGGTATGTTGTCATAGTTGGTTCCAAAACATCTTAAAAATAATTTTCGGGAGAAGTTGTTCTGGACGCTTTCCAGAAGAGCAATGTCTTTCTTTTTGAATGGATTGAACACTGAAGTACCGCTTTCTAAAACAGGCCTAATATACGACTTATATGCACGAAGAAGTGCAAGAGAATCATTGGTTTTGAGCTGTTTGAACAAGTTGTAAATACGATAATTCGCCTTTTTAACAATTGCCTTATAATGGGAATCGAAGCTTAGATCACTAGATATATGGAAACCCAAATCACGGGTGTTTTCTAATGCTTTAAATCTGTGTCCTTGAGCTTATAAGTTGGTGAAATGTGCTGATGCTTTGACTGAATGATAAGACAATGCGATTTTTCTGCGGCCAAAGGAAGTTCCCAAGTTGTAGCCCATTTCTCAATAAAATTAATTGCAGCTTGGATTTCATGAGAAGGCTCTTCTCCGTCCACTTCAGCATAAACTTTCACATCGTCAGCATACATTTTGCAGCTGACCCCTAGGCTGGTGATAGCTTCAGGAAGTTCGTAAGTACACAGGAGAAATAGTAAAGGAGACAAGACACTTCCCTGTGGAACACCACTGGGAGAAGAAAAAACCGCGGAGAACGCTGTCTCTAACCTAACTTGGTATGTTCTTCCGGAGAGAAAACATTTAGTCCAGGACACTATCATTGGATGGATACCAATTCTTTCCATCTTGTATAGCAACTTATTAATCGGAACTTTGTCGAGCGTTTTAGAAAAGTCAAAAAAGATTACATCTGTCTGCTTTCTCTTATCCATAGTTGTTGACCAGTCGTTTAGAGAGCTAAGAACTGAGGTTTCTACCGAACGCTGTTTCATAAAACCAAATTGGTCCTTTGAAATGATATTATGATCTTCAATATGGGTTAGAATGTGCTTCTTAACAATCTTTTCAAACGCTCTCGCAAAGACTGACGTTATACTTATTGGCCGATAATTTTTTGGGTCACTGAAAGGGGCCTTTTTTGGAATCGGAGTGATAAATGCATGCTTCCATCTACGAGGCACTTCAGCTCTCATGTAACTTAGATAGAAAATCAGTTTTAAAGGATAGGCAATACAATCTGCTACATTTTTTATAAATAGTAATGGTATGAAGTCCGGAGAAGTAGAATAAGATTTTGGCCATTTGCTTAGGATTTCAAAGATTTCTTCTTTACTAAACCAAAGAGTAGGACTCATTTGTGGGAAACAAGGTAAGGTGTTATCCTCAGAATGTGATAGGTCAGTGATAGAGTCCGAAGAGTTATTGAAAACCTTGTAAAATTCTCTTGCAAGAAGATTTGCTTTATCATTTGTCGATGAAATGCATAAATCATTCTCGTTTCTTAAGCTTGGAATGTAACTATTATTTTCAGAGCGGGCTCTGATGTATCTATAAAAAGCGGATTTATCGCTGGAGAAAATACTTTTCTTTTCTAGGTAAAGGTTGTAACGATTAAGGGCTTTGTCCAGTTTTTTGTTGAAGGTCTGATAATTAGCCCAATCTTCGGTGTTGCCGGATGAAGATGCTCTGTTCCATAAATTGATCTGTCGTGTTTTCATTCTTGTGAGATAGTCTGGGTATATCATTAGGTCAGAACCTGCTTTTCTGGTGGGGATGTAGACCAGGATCAATGATGTGATAAAGAATGATAATCAGAGTTTCATACATTTCATCGACAGATTGTAACGCGCACAGTGTTCCAACCCAGTCAATGTTAACCAAGTAATCTCTTATTTTACCATAGTCCCCATTTTTGAAATCCTTTATCCATTTAGTCCCGTTGGAAGGTCTATGATTCGAATAGTACTCTATTTCAAAAATTATTGAGGCGTGATCACTATTGCCTAACGGTGGACCCACTTTCACATTACAAATTAAATTTGGAGAATTACAGAACACAAGATCAAGTAAGGAATTTCCTCTCGTCGGTTTCTTTACAAATTGGTGGAATTCATGGGCGCTCAGAATGTCGTGAAATAAAGCGTTGGTGTTTCCTGCGCGTTCTGATAAAAGATCAGGAAGATTGAAGTCTCCTAAGAGAAGGCATGGATTACTGCATACGCTAAAGTCACTTATAACTTTGGAAAGATTGATGGTTTCATTTGAACTACAATTTGGTGTTCTATATACGACAATTAAACGCGCTGAAAAAGAGCTTAGTTGAACATCACAAATAAGGATCTCATAAGAGTCCCTAACCGATTCACGGAAAACGATGTCATAGGAGTAGCACTTCTTTAAAAGTATGATTACTCCACCACCTTTGTTGCAATTTCTATCGCACCTTATGCCCACGTATTGGTTGCTGGCTACACCTAGGAGAGGGTTTAAGTCATTGCTGGAACCGAGCCAAGTTTCAGTTAGGACGACAATGTCACAGTTGCTGTGGCAGATATTGAAAACTAGAGAATTACTATTCCTAATCATAGATCTTATGTTCGAAAGAAGACAGTGAAATGGGAAACGTTTCCTCCTGTGAGAATTCAACAGTTTCCCACTGAGTTGTTAAGCTGTGAGAGGGTTGGTTCGCTGGCGAGATCAGGTGGAGGCGATTGCAATTCACTCTGCACTTGTACAGAACGATCAACACAGAACGAATCGCAACTTTGCCTTCTTGCCCTTTCAGCCAAACGTTCTCCACGTCTACGATCCCGTTCCGCTTTTGTTAAGGAAGGGCGTAGATAAATGCCCTTTTGCGGAGCAAAGAATCGGAGCCGCGGAGCACGTTTGACCGCCTCACTTTGAAATTTACTCGAGGGCAGCACGACTTTAATAATTCTCGGTCTGTTCACATCGATCCTCCCCATCCGATACACTGCAGATGGCAAGCATTCAATATTAAGGTAATCAAGAATTTCCCTAACGCATGCGATATCATGACCAACTCTTCCAGAAGCGGTGTTGACGGAGGATTCCGGTACATTTAATAGAATGATGGACTTCCTAAGTTCAGCGTCTGAATCCGAAGGCGATTTGTCGCAACTTGGACAATTTTCAGCTGTCTTCGCTTTATCAGACGTCGGTGGTTGAGCAAGCTTTTGTTTCAACAATGAGTTTTCTTCTCTTAGCTGTCGAATCTCATTCAGAAGTTCACTGTTGCTCTTAACTAGTTCCTTCATCTCATTGCGTGTTTTGATTAAGAGCTCAAATACCAGTTTGACGTAGCACGGAATTCCATCATTTTGTATGATATCTTGTAGTTGCTCGGAAGCCTGATTTTCTTTCTTCTGGTTGGTCGAAGAGCTGTTGTTGAGCGTCGCTGAAATCTTTGTCGCACGAGCACGAGACATGACTGTGGATTGACCTTCAAGCAGTTATGTATGAATTACCTTTGACGGTGGCGTTCGATAGTACTTAGTAAACCCCGCCACAAAGGTGATTGCCGAGAGTCCGCTGACAGGTATAGTCGGTGATGTAGAAGATAACGGTGGTGGTAGTGTGGAAATAGAGAGCACACGATTAGCCCGCCACTCGGCAAGACAACCACCGAATTTCGAGACAACGACGCGATCATCCGCTAGGAATTTCTTAGCAGACGAGGCGGGAAGCGGACTTCCTAAAAGGCCGGCGGCAGGATGCCCTGGCATGGTTGAGGTCTGATTCAGACTCCCTATTTGTTGTTGTTGTTGTTGGCTGCTGTTGTCTTCCTTATTTTTTCCCATCATAAATATTCTCTGCTTTCTCCCACGTCAAGTGGCTTGGAACCAACGGCTCGCAGGAAGGAGACCCAGCAGAAGTGTATGCAAGGAAGGTATACAACAGTTCGATCCCTTAAAATCCCGAATTGTCTCGAATCGGCTGCTAGGTTCTAGACGAAGTCACACCTATTAGCGAATCCGCAAACTGCAGTTTATGTTTTCGAGGCACACCACGGATATCGAATGAACACCACCTTTCGGAAAACAGCATTATCCAAATAACGGTGTTGACAACGCCTGCTTTTCAGTTACCAAATACGTTGAATGGCTCTAGCAGAATAAGTGAGCTCTAAATTGTATCAGATTCGTTGACTTAGGTAATGGAGGTTACCATTACCGCGCATTACGTGCCCTCAGTTTCACCTACATGTAAAGAAATCTTCTGTGATGTCGTTTCCCATGCACCAGAAATGACGGCGTCTTTGCATATCCTATGTTCCACTAGCTAATACATTTGGTTTCCAAGACCAAGTCCTATGGGGACTCTAAGGGCGCATGTACCGCAGCCGGAAGAGGTGTCAGCTGTCGTGTGCACCCCATATGGATTCTTGGTTCAGGTTTCCCGCCCAGGACAGCCAAGCTATCCCTCCGAGATTAGTAAATTGTTACAAGACTTGCCCGGGAGAGACCAAGCACTGACTTGTTCATCGGCTGGCCACAGCAAGTTATTGTATAGGGCTATTTCACATGAGCCTTGGCTCCTTTTTCACCTGCGGCTTATACTTTTGGGATTCCCCTTTTCGTTCAAGTTCGAAATTATTCTCCAGTATCAAAATCCAACGACTTCCAACAACAATATAGCTATCCCTTGCTCTTTCAAATTAATCGAACTTCTAATTAGCGCTAATTTTTTCACCGCACTGAGACATAGCCATGTAGAATTAGAGAAAATCCATTAACGGAAAAGAATTAGGAAGGCGAAGAAATAATCATTCAACGCGATCATCCACTAAATCCGCTGACGAAAATCAGTTTTGCACCTCTGTAAGCTCTACTTCCAATTCATGCCATCGCTACGGCCACAAAGGGGCTATGTTTCCTGGCCGTTGATCTTCTCATCGTACGTGAGTCATACGAAACTCCCACATGGTTCAGCGCCTCATCGTGGCTTGGGGTTGGGTATGGGTGTCGAAGTACGGTGTACAGTGGAGGTTTTCATTCACCGGCAGGACCTCCCAAGCTGATAAGATGATGAGTTGGACAATTCTTCGGAAGCTTAGTGAAGTCTGAATCATAAAACACTTCGAAGTCACGAAAGGGGCACCACGAAGACAGAAAAATGGTGATACGAACTCCGCTCGAAGTGATAAGCGATGTAGACTACACAAAAGGTAACCGTTTGGTGATGTCATGTCACATAATGTCCGGCATGCCATGTCCTACAGAAATTGCAAAAATAGCAACGGTTCCATTATCAGGCCCATGTTGACAGGTCGGCTGATGGGAAAACCCCTCAAAAACCATGATAAAAAGTCACAACGGAATCAGCATAAAGGCCAGGACGTCACCAGAAAGTGATGCGCAGAACCCCCGCCCCAGTTCTGTGGTCTTTATGTGGGGGCTACCAAGGACCGAATAGCCTCGGCCGGAGAAACTAGTTCGACGGGGACTTTGAATGTGGGGACACTGAACAGATGATCCAGGAAAGTCAATGACGTGATCAAGCGCAGAAGGATAGAAGTCTTGTATCTGCAGGTATGCGACGAAAAGGACAAAGGCCAAGGAGAATGGAGAAGGGGCAATGCTGATACACAAAGGAAAGGACTCCAAGAGAAAAGAGAGTCAAGATAGCTGTCGGAGAGTCCCTCAAGGACTCGGCAGTTGCTCTATAGAGGATAAAGGACCGCATCATGTCATTGCGGCTAGTCACGAAGGAGAGTGGCTAGACCATCATCTCCTTCACGTCACGCTTAGTGGTACAAGTCGACGGCATCTGAGCATCCCACAGTCTATAGGACGCCGAAGAGGCTGGCAAAAGCAGGGTAGCAAAAGCAAGGGACGCGGAGATAGATGCCCTATACTAGGAGCTGGACGGACCACGGAGATAGAAGTCCGCCAACCGGTAGGCCAAGCAGAGCATACAGCTGGAGTCGACATACCAGTGATCAAGACGGTGGAGAGCGCTGACGGCAGGGTACTACAGAAGCCAGCCGAAGTCCGGAAAAGATGGGAGGAGTAATTCGAGAAGCTCTTGAATAAGGATGTCCCTGTTCGGGAAGTCCAGGAACATCAACCAACAGAAGGACTCATCCCATCCTGGACGCAAGAAGAGGTTCGCAGGATGAGGTTTTGCCATGAGAAATGTGAAGCTTAAAAAGACAGCTGGGGCTGATGGAATGCCATTGGAGGCTTGGAAGGTGATTGGAGACTGTGGAGTCAGTGGGCTAACACAATTCTTCAACAGAGCTATAAAAAGGAAAAGAAGCCGGATGACTGGAGGAGCAACACCATAGTCCCCAACTTCAAGCAGAAGGGAGACACTTCCGAATACTTCAACTACCGGGTAATTAAGCTGATGTCACACACAGTGAAAGTCTGCTTTGTTGATTCGAGGCTAAGAGAGTTAGTCCCTATCTCCCAGGAGCGGTGGAGCCTCAAGCCCAAGAGGTCCACCACAGATGCCATCTATATAGCTCAAATAGAGATGGAGAAATATCGGGATAGCGAAGGCCGTGAAACCTAGCACTCCTGAATCTGGAGAAGGCCTGCGTCAGGCTACCCTGAGCCACGTTCTGGAAAGTCCTCAGAGTGAGAGATGTTTCGGAACGTCTGATCACGGTCAAAAGGACATGTATGAAGGCTCGAAAGCGGCGATAAGAATTTCAATCCGCACGGGGTAACAAGGAATTTAGACATCACTGCGGAGGTGCACCAAGCATCGGAGCTGAGTTCATTCCCCTTCTTGCTGCCGTCCGACTGCATAGTGCACTCCAGCGCTAGTTTCTGGCCATTAGCGAGTTATGGTCTTTGGCAAGGTTGTTGGGAGGTTCGCATCAACACATTTTGGGAGCTGTTTTATTTCACAATAGATGTCTCCTTTAAGTGCGAACACCAAACTGAATGTGGTAGCAAAGTGTTCTTTCGCTGGAGTCGAGCGGTCCGACGTCAGCACTCCGTAAAGCAAGTCAGCTCCTGCACACTTTCTTGTGTAGCTTGTTGCATTGTGCTATGTTATGCGGTATTCCGTGGTATGACAACCGGCAAGGAGCGCCGAAATTCCAGGATGCGAAGGAGTCACTGACTCTGGAACAAGACGATATGAGCACGACCCGTCGTGGTCATTCTTATGGTTCACATGTACGCCAGCACGCGCGTCAGATGCCGAGCTACACGATTATCACCGAAGTCATACATCTGGTTCCTCAGGGCTATGCAAGATCACGTTTAAGCGAGGAGAACACTGAAATGAATATTGAAGAGGGGAGCACAAACATCAGCACGGGATATTCCCGCAAAGCGGCCACGCAGGAATCTCTAGACAAGTTACTTGGGACCTAAGAGCTCCAAGTTAACTTACACGTGCCCTATAACCTCTACAATCAGTTACTTGCGACTTTTAGATGAGCTATGTAAGTTACTCGCAAGCTTTAAGGGCTCATTTATGCGAAGTAGGTTTGCGAATAAGTTGCGTAAAATAATTGGCAGTTTTTAGGCTCGCAAGTAGCTTGCGTAGGGCGAGAAGAGATGCGCGTAAGCAATTGGTAACCGTCATGGAAACATTAGGCAAGATGCTTACGGCTTAAGGGCTGTGTTAAATTACTTCTGCCTCTATAGGTCCAGTACCCCATTTTTCGCGGTCAAGTTACCTGCAAGGCCCCACAGCTTGAAACCACCTGCTGGCACTGTTCAACGGCATGCGGGGCCCCCGACGACAATCCAACGTGAAGTATGTTGCGACTACGAGTAGATTGGGAGCATGGGTGCACACAAGATTTTGTGCGTTAAATTTTTTAACGAAGTTTTTTAACGGAAACTTTTCCTTAAATTTCCGGTAAATCGTTAAATTTCGTTAAAAATACTATTAGCACCTAACCATTACTTCTAGTGAAAAAAAAAATCAAGGAAAACCTCATACGCTTCGACTCGAAATGTCAACAGCTTAAGTTCAAGGAATGGAGTGTAACACTGCAATGAAAATAAACAGTTCAACTTTATCAAACGCAGAAAATTAAACAAGCATTCAGCAGCAAGCTATCTACAGGGTGTGGAATATGACCAGTTGTGGAATTATCATCTAATCGTAAGATGATCGACGATAAGGGAATATTAAGATGTGCGATCAGGCCAAACCCGGAGTGTCCCTATTTCCTGCTTCTTTGCGATACCGCTTTGTGTGACTGTTCCACGAGCATAGTCAATCTCGATTCAGGCAACAGCCATTAAGTACAGAAACTTTTAATTAAGAAAGGCAAAAACCAAAAAAACACATCAGTGGAATGTAAACACGTTGTCGAACGCTCGGTTGTCAAGTGCCTGGTGAGTAGGACCAGTCCATTTCTTTCTTTTGCAGCGTGACACGACATCGCGTCACGTAGTCCTTCATTGCCGAAAAGGTATGACATGTCAGCAACGTGTTAACGTTCAAGAAAAGTTGCTTTCCAAATTTTTGTTATTAGCGTTTTTCGAAAATCGTTTAAAACACGTCCAACGGCGGCCGAAATTATTCTCTCTGTCTCGACAATTCCAGGTGGAGAGCAAAAGTAATCTGGAATAAGCAGCGCCAAATAAAGATAGGCATACAATACAAGGAGTTTAGACCAGTATCTATGTGGATTCGATGACGTGCTTGTAGACTCGGCGAAGAGACTTCTAGCTCCAAAATATGTACATTAAACGACAATGATAAAGGACAACATCACTCTATCTTTTTGGGATGCGCCACGCATTCTACTTCTACGATATATCGTGGAGGCGATCTGAATGCGTATTTGGCCAAACAATGACTTGCGGTGGCCTGCCGATGAAGAAGTCAGCGCTTTATCCTTCCCAGACAAGTCTGGCACCAACTTTCCGATTCCGGAGGGATGGAAGGCTTGGTTGGCCTGTGCGGGAAATCCGAACCAGGAACCTGGTATCGGATGCACTCCACTGTAGGCGCCTCCTAAGACTGCGCAACTACGCGCTCCCAAAATCCATTCAAAAATTCCAAAAATTCAAAACAATGCATGAAAACATTAAATGTTCTTGATGAATTCATTAGTCTTTTCAAAAACAGTATTATTCAGGAGTATGAGACCTTCAGCTTTAGTGAAGAATAAGAGAAAACGTGAACTACTCACTAAGAAAAAAGTCCGTTAAAAATTCCATAAAATTTCTAAAAATTCCATTGAGTCGTTAAGCCACATTTCAACGAAAAATACCGTTAATTCGTTAAATTCGTCAAATCGTTAACCGTTAAATGTGCACCCCTGATTGGGAGTACGAGCCTAGTTAGCTTAATTTTTGCATAAAGTTGCATACCACGTTGGATTTTGCTTCTGTTACCTGCAGGCTTAGTGTAAGTTACTTGCGACCTTGACAATTGAAAAAAATTAAGCAAGTTACCTGCGACCTTATTATAAGTTACTTGCATGTTGCATGCAAGTTAAAAAATGTAGGGATCATAAGAGGCCCTGGATTTTTTAACTTATACGCGGCCTTGTTTCAAGTTACCTGCAACCTGCCCTTACCTAATATGAGGAAATCAATTAGCAGCACTAACGTAGCATGCAACTTGTCCAAAAATTTCTGAGCAATCACGCGATCATGAACATTTCAGGTGGAACCAAATAAAGCAATAAGGCAACGTCAGCGCACTCGACTGAGTGCAACACACTGGCCAGAGATCTAAACGAATGTGAGCGATGTCAGGCTACGCAGAGCATTGAGAAACGATGTGTGGGCGAAAAGAGCACTAGAATGGGTGCTGAGGAAAGCATGATGATTAAGGAAAACCATACCATGCATTCATTCCGCTCACCTCTCGCACTCGCAGCCCAACCCCATTTCCCAAAAGTTTAGTGGGTGCCTCAAGAAATCTTCGCCAAGCAAACATTTTCGTCCGTCCCTTCGGCGCGCTGATAATGAGCCAATAGTGCACTTCGGCGGAATATCGCTGTTGCCAGTGAAACTCTAACGCCCTTTGCGTGTAGCTAAAATGGTTGAGGCCAATGCGCAACTGACGTAACACCGGAGCGGCATCCTTATCCCGGCCTCCATGTATCACAAGTACCGGAACGTTTCTTGCAAGGAGCCGGTTAGGTAAATCTGTGGTAGCGAGTTTCGGACTCCGTTGATGAAACCGGGGTCATGAATAGTAGGAGGAGAAGGTGCAGCTGTGAAAGAGAGCGGACAACGGCCTGCAGCTGAACGTGAAAAGGACTAAGTGCGTCAACTCTGAGCCGTGCAATGGGACCCTCTTAGGCTGCCAAGAGGAGGCGATCGAGAAGGTGGAAGAACTCCGCTACGTCGTAAGTAACTCAGACACTCTGGCGGGTGGACCGTAACCAACTGCCGGTCACAAGACAAGACGAAGTGAGCGGTACTGCCCCGAAACATCTGCCGTTTGCCCCGAGATATCCGCCGTTCCACCGGCGTTTGACAACCTTAACGCCTGCGGTCCACAACCACTGATGGTCTGTGGTTCATAACCACCAATATAGATATGACTGGCGGTTCACAACCTCTAATGTCGATAGGACCGGCGGTTCATAACCGCGACACAGCTTGTTTAATCATGGCGTGCTGTTCATACGATTCCGGCATCTAAGGTGACCATATGCTGCCTTTTGGAGGTGGTAACCCATTCTGTGGAATGTACTACCATCTCCAAACGCATAGTGGACGCGGATTAGCTGAGGAGCTGAACCGAAAATCGGGAATGAACTGCAAACCACTATGGCAACTCAAAGTTCGGTCAAACGTGTCTTTTACAGAACATCTTTCTTCACAAAACGTACTTTATTATTTGACAAACGAAACACGAAAATAAATATGACAGACAGCAAACACAACGCATAAATCAACGAAATGTAGCAACTAATAACTAACCTAACAGAGACAAAACGGTTCAGTCATAGCTTGGACGGAGCCAGAGGTTCTTAATCGCAACATCAGCTTGCTTATATTTGGCTAAGAAGCTCTCTAGACGCTTCACGATGTGAGGACCCACATGCAAATTCAGATTGGATGATGGCGGGCATGAAAGAGGATCTGCATCTGCCTTGCATCCCAAAACTAAGAGACAAGACAGGATCATAAAACGTCTGTTCCGATGTTGTACCTAAACACATCTTACTAAGATTGTGGTAGGAATATTAGTTGGTTTGAAGGTGAGCCCTCAACTTCCTCAGTTGATTGACGTAAAGCTCTGCCGTCACTGTTGTCCCTTCGTCCAGCAGCTCCCAATATTCTACGCCAAGAACGCTCCACCAAATGCATAGCATCACCTTTTTCACGTAAAGATCGGGTTTCGGAGCGTTCTCTGCCTCTCCAGTTGCGTCAACACACTGTGCACCCCGGTGATAATTAGGGTAGAGTATCACTTCTCATCACCGGTGACAAGGTTGTCTACCCATCCGTGGGTACGTCTGAGGGTAAGGAGAGACAGAGCTACATCGGCTCTGGGATCCATGTCATGTTGTGTCAAGTCGTGAGGTACCCATCGACCCAATTTTTGCACCTTGCCAATCGACTTCAATCCTCGAACGACTGTTAAGTGACTAACACCAAGAGTGCTTGATAGTTCGCGAGTGGTTTGGTATGGGTCCGCTTCCACTCTACTTCGGAGGCTATCCAAATCCAGTGTCATCAGGCGCCCTTCTCGTTCATTACCTTCAACGGAGAATTCACCAACTGCAAACTTCGAGGACCACTGGTACACAGTACTTCGAGCAGGAGCACTCTCGCTGTACACATCCTTCAGGCGACGATACGATTCGTTGGCATTGAGGCCAGATTGATTGATTTGCAGGAATAACATGACGTGCCGAATATGCGTCTCAGTTGGGATGAATTGCTTAGCCATAATAGCTGACGTTAACAACGAAGAAGTAAATGTTAGGAACAGTTTTGTAGCCCTTTCCTTTTTCTATCGATCGATTATTTACGCGTTGATAGTGTAAGAAATTTGGCGAGGAAATGCGCTTTCAATTCAGGAGAGATCAAATGTCCAAGAACTTATGCACCAACCTAATAGAAATGCGTCAACTCCGCCAACCTCGTTTTCCGGGTAGACTCAGTTTCCGAGTTCCTAGTCCGGAAAGGGAACTTTAAAAAACGTTCTTGATGCTAATTTAGTAAGAGTGACTCCCTCACTTCAACTGTATCGAGAACGGATCTTCTTTCAGGAACAGAGCATACAACACCACCAGTAAAATAGAAAACGGCTAAGACGCATTCAGTCAACCTTTTACGCACAGACTAGCCAATTTAATTTTAGGTCCCAGTAAGTAGGAACAATCATTTGAAAACGTCTCGAAATAGCTCTCAAATGTTATATATTTCCATTTTTTATGTTATTTATTTTTCTTTCGTTAGTGCAGTTGTTTTCTACGGAAGGAGTGAGTTCACATATTTCAGTACAGAACCCGCACACTTCTTATGTGATCTTTTAAGAGCGTCCACCACCTACTAGGGTTGCAGCACTAAGTGATCATACTCCTTCGTAAGAAGGAAAACTTCCATATTCATAAGTAGTGGTTTCACTCATCATCAGTACAGCACAAGGGTAGAACACGTCTATGCTGCATAAAACTTTCATCTTCGTGCAACACAACATGCCGTATTCGGGTGACTTACATGTTGACTCGCCCCTCCGGAGCCACTTAACACCAAATATTGTTGATTGAGAAGGACAAATTAAATGATGTAGCTGTGGACTTACGACCTATCGCCGTCGATACGCCTATGATAATGATATCACCTAAAGCTGGCTTGTGAATCGCGAATCAAAGCGCTCCTTATCAATCTGTCTGTGCAAACGGCGATCACTCCGTGTTTGTTTCGAGGCAAACGCAGGGTGTTACGCCCATGCCACGCCCCGCCGGACGTCCGCCGTTTGGACGGCCAGGTTAATTGGGGGCGGTTCGGTCTGCGGTTCACCCGATGGATTGTCTGAGAACTGTCTGGAGAGTTAAGCGTGAAACAGGCGGTCAGAAGATCGATGATCCCAAGACGCAAGCCTGCACGCTACGGAGATAATGATGCTCAGGTGGGTATGGGGCATGTGGATGGAGCCGTCAGAGCAGGGTGAGGAATGAGGATGCTAAGGCAGTGATGAAGACAACCCAGATTGTACATCCTCAGAAGATAACAGGTTGGCTCTAGACTTTGAGGCACCCGGAAAGCGTCGAAGAGGAGCACTAAAGAAACGACAGAAAGACGTCATCAATAGAGATCTCGCAGAGGGAAAGAGAGTTTCATGCTACCTTGCCTGCCTGTTAGTGGTAATTTGCTTATTGTATCTATTTTGGATATATTTATAAGAAATTAAACGAAGCAATGATTCTTCTGTTTCTCGTTTCTGTGTTTCGCATTTTCGTTATTTCGTATATCTCCATTTTAAGAAAAGCTAACATTCATCTTAAGTTATCAGTAATCACTGAACAACACGGAGTCCGGATTTAACCCGTGATCTGAGTCGAGGCATTCAGCAGATTTTCGTGAGATTGAAAACCGAAACCAAATAAACTTTTCTCAATTTTCGTCGAATCGCTAGAAACTGCTAAGAACTATAAAACTGCTAGAAACTTCAAGTGGGCCAGTGAGAGCAGAGGCAGCCTTTAGAGCTATCTAGCAGCGCGAAAATAAACGACTTGAAAACTTCCGTCAAGTGCGCAAAAACAGTTCGCTAAAAAAATGTTTATAGTTCAAAAAAAGTGTCTGAATATACCGAAATTACGTGTTCTAAACTCTGTTTGCCCTCTAGTTTGAATTAAATTCCACCTGAAAAACTATTCGCCGATAATTCAGACTCTTTAGGCAAACTACCTATAGTTGTAAAAATGCTGATAGAGGGGAGTAAATTTCTTCTTATCGCTAGTGTAGTAAAATGTTCCCTGATAACTAATCATTCCCTACTTACATAAGCAAAGCTATCGAGTTAACCTTCCGTTCAGTGCTTTCTGGTTCTAAGGTATTCATATGAATGTTAGTTGCAGATGAAATTATGAAGTACCTGTAATGAAATGCCGGTATGCTTGGTTATTGCAAACACCCTGTGTGTGTGGTGCGTGTATGTATATATATATATATATGTGTGTGTGTGTACATCTTCCATCGTGTCCCCAAATACTGGGCTCTTTCTGGTCTCATGAAGAAGCTATTTGGCCTAAATCCTTTTCCTCCACGCCCGACGGCGTACCGCTGTATTTCTTCCAAAAGGCGCTGCAGAAATCGTGACCCCGCTTCAAATTATCTTCGACTTAAGTCTAATGCGAGGAGAGGTACCCAGAAAATGGAAGGAGGCCTTCGTTATTCCTCTGCCCAAAAAGGCCCCTTTCAGCAATCCACGGAACGACCGGCCTATTAGTATTACCTATGCCTTGGCGCGCCTATTCGAGAAGATGCTCAAAGAAGTAATAGTCTCCCACTTAGATAACAATTCAATGACTGGACTAGTTTGATTAAATCTGGTAACGGAATCGATGTCATCTATTTCGACTTTGAGAAAGCCTTTGATAAGGTTGTTCATGACAAACTTTTGGAGCAGATGTTTGCTGTGGGCCTTCATCATAGGATAGTAAAATGGCTTGAAGCCTTTTTATGTCAGCGTATGTTCAGGGTCAACTACAGGGGCCATTTGTATTCTGCTAAAATTGCATGTCGTGGGGTCCCTCAGGGATCTGTTCTCTCGTCGGTTCTCCTCAATATAACTATAATATAGTCGATAACTCAAATCTGGGCGATTACGAGCGCAAGAAACTGCAACCGCTATCTTCCGAACTTTGAACTGTAAACTGAGGCTAAGGCAGTTTAGGCAGCTGAGGAGTTCTGAGCACGTCAGCGTAAAGTATCTTAGGTGCTCTGCTTGCCTATGCATTTTGAGGCCGTTAGCTTAACGCGTCTTCGCGCAATGGCCCACCAAAATTGCAAAAAAAATGCGTCACACACGCCTCACATGCATATTCGCTGCCCTGTAACATTGCCTGTTCCTAAGCTACACCATTCTACCTTAGTGTACTGTTAGAGACCGTTTTACTGCCTACAAGACCCACAAGTTGCAGTCGAAACGATTCGAACTTGACAGAGGTATTACGCTCCGAACACGTCCGCGCGTGCAATTTGCTAGCGGTCGCCCCACTCGATTGATAAGTTCGATTTGTATGCATTGTTCACGGCGCACTCCAAGGACAAGCTGGACAGTCTTAGAACAATTCCTGAATAGGGCGGCTGGGAATTCCCGACAAAACTCCCCAAACGCTCACTCTACAGGCTGTTGCGCCCACTCGATTGATTATGTCTGGCCTATATGCATTGTTCAACTCTATTGATTTACACGTCAAAAGATAGAGCCCGAGCTGCTGAGCTCAAATATATGTTTTTTTTTACAAGTGCTTGGTTTAAAAAAAGTTACTTAAAAAAGTCGCTCTGGAACGCTCCTAAGCGTTCTTTTCGGCAATTGGCCAAATGATATGCGCGGTACTGTACTTTTCCCTCAACTAGTAATGCAGATTTAGGCCATTCAACGGTTTTCCAGTGGGACAAGGCTGTACTTCATGTTGCATATTTTTTATTCCTATCATGATTCTTGCGAGAGTATCAGGTGGGCCCTCCGCGTTGGACTTGCGCCGGGTTCTGCTCAGAAAAGCAGTTTACGAATGCTGTCTGCTGAAATACCTACCTCCTATTCACCTGCATGCAGCCTGGGCTACTGCTCCGTGAAAAAATTTCGCGCGCTTCCATAGTGCTAAGATTCTACATTACTTGCAAGCAAAATATTGCGCTTCGCATTGGACTTTGACTTGTTATCGGTCACTACCCTGAATCATGCATTCACCGATTCTTTGGTGTTTCCATAAAAGTGAACTGGCGCATACGCAACCACCCATCAAACACCTGCTTATTTAACAAATGAGTTGAGTTATCAGAGTTATGTGGCAATGCCAGTTCCGGTTCATTTTTGAGCGTTGGAATGGAAAACCCGACGCGTTCGGTGTGCCTCATCGAAAACGCAATTGACCGTCTGATCGAATACGGAGATCGGGTATGTGCAGCTGGTACTGAGAATGAGTGCTACAAGGCAGTAACCTAAAGTTTAGATCCACGCCACCTATAGCAAATACCATTCAGAAGAGCAGAGCCGTAAGGTGCGTAGATCAACTAGATTTCGACGCACGCATCCACTCACGCTTGCGATTCGTTTAAACGTTGACTAGATAGCTTAAGCTCTGGAAAAGGTAGGCTAGGTAGATCGCATAATCTCCTAGGCGTAGACATCTTTGCTTTAAACTCGTGATAGGATTGCATGTTGCGCTTTCCGGCCGTAGCCCTTTCAGTTTGTTGGAAAATGAAACCATAGTGAGGAGGGCACAACTGTAGTGGGGGGGGGGGTGCACCTGATAATCTCGCAATAATCATGGTAGTCATAAAAAGCACAACATAATGTACACCTTTGGGTGCAATCCTAGTTGGGGGTGGCCACTCTTAAACGAGTTCCCAACATAACAAAACACAATAAATGGACAACATGTGGAAATAGGTCAACTACGCCAACCTGGTCACTCAGATACGCTCAGTTTCCAAGTTCGTAGTCGGGACAGGGAGACCTAAAAGGGATCATTATCGGTGCAAATCTCGTAAGGGAGGACCTCTTACTAGATTTGCACAGAGAATGGATCATCTAAAACAGGTGCTTCAGTAAAATAAAATAAAACAGTCCAAGACACCACCAATCAACGTTTTGAAGACGGGCAAGACATTGTACTTCACGTCCTAATCATTTGCAAACGCCCCAACAAGTTCACAATTGTTATATGTTCTGTGTTATTTGTTTGATTTCGTTAGTACAGTTGTTTTCTAAGGAATGAGTAAGTTCAACACATGACAATACTGAACACATTCAGTTCTTAGGAAATCGTCTAAGAGCAGTCAACACCAAGTAGGATTGCACCCACCTTTGTTTATCCTATGTCCTCTAGCCCTGATAGTGGTCGAATGGATGCCTAAAACTGCACCCCTAGTTGAGAGTGAAGGTTAAAGAGCTCGGCAGAATGAAACAAAACGTAGAGCAAATAAACACAACTGCGCTATCGCAAAGTAGGGAGCAGGCGCGTTCTCATCTGGGCCAGAGAATGCGTAAGGACAACAATGTGACAATAGGCGGTGTGCAGACGCGAAAGCGTCAAAGAATTTATTGATTGAAAAGAGATCATCAGGTGGACCCCTCCCTCCCTTGCATCAAAAGGAGTAAGAAAAAGTGGCCATTATGAAGGTGAGTGCAATTCCACCTTGTGAATGACGAAAAACGCCTCAATATGGGATGGTGGGCTGCCTTATACCACGATGTGTGTTGCCTGAAGTCAACAATCCTACTATATATAAAAGAGTAAGCGGTTGTCTGTCCTTCCGTCTGTCCGTCCGTCTGTCCGTCCATCTGGCCTTTCATAGACGTCGAGTGACAGGCGTCCGGGTTGAGACGAGGTGTGACCCACGTCGTGTCGCGTGCGTCAGAAGACGTGTCACCGATGTCGCGCAAAGGACGATCGGTTTGAGAAGACCGACGTCGCTCGACAGGCGTCCGGGTTCAGGAATTGTGTAACCCATGTCGCGCAGTGGGTTTCTAGATTCAGAAAGGTGTCACCGATATCGCCCAAGTGGTGTCCGGATTCACGAGGACGTGTCAACGATGTCAAGCAAAGGACGAACGGTTTGAAAAGAGATGTTACCGACGTCGCTCGACAGGCGTCCGGGTTCAGGAGTTGTGTCACCCATGTCGCGCAGTGGGTTTCTAGATTCAGAAAGGTGTCACCGACGTCGCGGAATGGATGCTTGGGTTAAGAAGGAGTCTCATCGATATCGTGCCAAGGGGTTCGGACGACATGTCACGGATGGGAGACCAGTGAAGGGGGATCAGTAATGGGGGATCATCAAAGGAGCGTCCAGTAATGGGGGGGGGGGGTAGTGGTGAAGGAGGGCCAATGAAGAGGGGCGCAGGAGGATAGCCATTAGAACTAACCACTTGCTCCGCTGGCACTATGCCAGCTCCTGCTGGAGTACCACGCAAACTTGCACATCAATCCATGCCGAGACTGCTTTCGTCGCTGAGGGGGACATCGGAGATGGGTTGTGCGCTCTTCGAGCGCACAACTCGGCTAGGGAACGGACTCCAGGGTGTAGTGCGTCCAAGGTGCTCGTGCAGGAACTGCTCCCGTCTCCCAGTGCTCTCCTGTAGCGGCGGTGGAAGAGCCGCGATCCGCCACCGACCGCTCAACGACCCTCCATATCGACTGACCATGGTGTCGGTGGATATCGAAAATGGCCACCTCGATATGACGCGACATCAGGAGAATCTGGTTAGATCTAAGTAAGACCGCGCAGGAGGAGGGTCCAGTAATGGGGGGGGGGGAGAGTGGAAAGAAGGAGGATCAGTGAAGTGGGGACCACTAAGAGGAGACCACTAAGAGGGACCACTGCAGGGGAGTTCCGATGAGGGGGACCGGTAACAGGGGGAGGAGGAACCAGTAAAGAGGGGATCAGTAAAAGGGACCAGCAACGGGGAAACCAGCAAAGGTGGAATCAGTAACGGGGGGGGGAGGGGAGGGGTGAAGGAGGGCCAATGAAGAGGGGACCAGTATAAGGGGGGGGGGGGAGAGAGAGACGGTAAAGGGGACCAGTGAAGGGGGGACCACTGAAGGAGGGGGTCCAGTGAAGGGGACCAGTAAGGGCGGACCATGATTTTTTATAAGTACCGTCCAACGGTTATCAGGCTTCAGAAGATGTGCTGCTGACGTCGTTACACGTGCGTTGGGGCTCAGCATATGTGTCACAGACGATATGAACATGCGTCCGGATTCAGAACACGTGGATCGTATTTAAAGATACAAAGCGGGAGCGACAGCGGTCGCGCGCGGCGGCGCCTGGCGCGTTGCCAGCTCCGTCGGCCGATTACGGGGCAGCTCGCCCCCGGGCATGCTGAGTCATCGGAGAGGAAGATTCCAGAGAGGAAAAGGCCAGTGACGGCACCTGTACTGTTTCTTTGAACTCTCGTGCATTCCATGCGCTTGCCCAGGAAGGAAAGGCTTCGAGCGAGGCGGAAAGGAGGAGGGGAAGGGAACGTAAACGGATTTGGGGCTATGAAACTTAAGAAATTACGGTACTAAGCGGGCTGGTGCCTGCTGTACACCGGAAAGGTGGCTTAAAACGGGTAAGTTAGATCACCCACACCCCCTCGGGATACCAAGGATCGATGGGGTTCAACGAATCGAAGGCGTTTCCCTACAAAGAATGAACCTTAAATGTGATACAATAACTACAAATTTCGCATGAAGTTAAACGCAGTAATGGAGTAGAGAGTTGTAACTTTGCAGATTTCAACATGACGTTAAGCAGATTTGACAGCGGAGGAGCGCCACGACCCAGCACATTGGGTTTGCTTCTTCGCCGTTGATCGTTGGAGAAGAAAACAAAACCAGCATTCCTGTTTTGTGAAACCATAACAGTATCCAGTGTTGATGTCATATCTTCCTCAATTGAATGTTCTGTTAAATATAGTTAACTAGCCTTAATAGCATGCCACTCTAGGCCATGCACTGCATATCTTGGACATAAGTTTCACGATAATCTCGAGTTCAACGTTCCTTCAGAAGTGAAGCGAGTAAATGGGCACAAACAATGTTTAACTTCCTTGATATGTGACATTTTGCTCAGCTAAGTCATATCACTAACGGCTTGTTCTGTTTTAAAGTGGATCGCCTGCTTTTCATGCGTTCCTACAATCCAGATGCCAGTAGGAAGCACACTGACGTGATCCAATGCAAGAATTGCGGCGGGCCGACAGAGCTGGCAACGTGCCAGGCGCCGCCGCGCGCGACCGCTGTCGCTCCCGTTTTGTGTCTTTAAATACGATCGAACACGTGACGTTGTACAACGTGCGTCTAGATCCAGAAGTCGTTCTACAAATCATACTTTGCACAGCATTCATGAGAAGACTTTTTAAAGGCTTCGTTCGATAAGTGTGCGCGTACTTGGCTCTCACTACGCCTTCATTTATTTATTTATTTATTTATTTATTTATTTACTTATTTCACTCCGGCATAAGTGTAAGGGGTATTGACGGGGTTAAGAGAATGGTTAAAGTTATCGGAGGAACATGATTGCTGTCGGACAGTTAACGGTATCGAGCGGTCTAGCGACACCCATTGGTTTCATTTATGTTTCCGCAGATTAAGCACTTTGGATCGAGACTCTCACAGCCTGTTCCTCAGGACTTAGTAGAACATGTACTTCGGAGAATAAAATGAAAGTAAGAGAGCCTAAAAAAGAAAAGAACACGGTCGGGGTGTTCTACACTCGGGGTTTGGGGGCGAAGCCCCCAACCAGACGTTTGGCGGCTCGAGGCCGCTGGACGTCTGGTTGTACATAACACCGATGTGTTTTATCCTGATGGTGAACTGGCAAGGGATGGATATCAGGGGCCAGATTCGTCGACCGCTTACCGCCCTCTAACGGTGAAAATACCGCCGGACCTGATGCCAATGAGTGTCATGTCGTCGGGTCTGGCGGTATTTCCACCACTAGAGGGCGGTAAGCGGTTGCTGAATCTGGCCGCAGATCATCGTATCGCTTTGAAATATGATGAATATTGCTGGACGTGGTTTCGAACGTTGATTCCAAATATGCGCTCCGCTTTTGCTAAACGGAGCAGTGAAAGCAGTTACGGACCAATATCAGTTTGGCTCCTTAGCTCTCTGTCACACAGAGCAGGCCAGTCATAAGAGAACGAGCTCAAGTACGGTGGAAACAGCAGGATCGGCAGAGCAGTTGTGGTGCAGCGGGTAGAGGAGCAACGTAGTGAAACAGGGTTTGCGGTTCGAGTCCCCAAGAATGCAGGATTTTTACATTTTCTTAAAAACACCTGCCACGAACAACCAAAGCTCTCTACGTGAAGTCGTAACGGAGAGGTTCGCCAGAAAGGACTCGTGGGGGCAATGTGCGGACGGAGGGACGAACCATCAGTTCGCACGAGACATACCCTTTGACCTAGGCCCCTCTCGTTGTAACTTGCAGTAAACGAACGCACGCGTCAGTTTGTGTACAATGTGGAAAATTCCATGCTACCATATCCGACTGCTACGCTCAAGATGGTTGAAGCCCATGGGCTGTCTCCCCCATCCACTCACTGCCCCTCGCGGTACTGGCAAATTCATACTATCTCGAAGATCCTGTTCACTATGAACAGTTTCTATAAACATGAAAAGAAGACAAACAATGCGTTACACTAGCGACTGTGAAATAACACTACGAAATGTTTAAAGCATAACAGCTGTTGGGAATATCTGCAGTGAATGAAGAACACAACAGTGCAGCCGCTGTAAGGCATATGTTATATATAGGATTGGGTGCGATCTGTCGCCGACAATCCGTCGCCGGGAACCTGTCGCCGACAGTGTGGATGCCCTCGTCATGACGAGCTAGAGTGCACACGAGAGCTGACGCGCGTCCTTCCCAACCAGATAGTCATGGACAAGCTGTCGGCGACAGTGTTGCGGGGTTGCTACGCAATGCGTAAAACTCGCCCAGCACTGTCGCCGACGTGTCGCCGAACCATAACACATCGCGCACGGCACTAGAGAAACTGAGTACACGCGCACAACATATGCCTAAAGCCGCGTGCACACTCCGCAGCAGCAGTGCGGCAGCCACGCCGAAGCACATCGCGGAGGGAAAGAGTCGCACTGCACCAGCGGATGCCGCAGTGAGGGGGTGTGCAGCAGGGATGAGCGGATAATGAAATTTTGAAAACCGGATAACGGATAACGGATAATTTTGCCTGAAAATGGCCGGATAACGGAAAAACGGATAACGAACAAACAACAAAAATTAAAACTCGTTTTAAATTGCTCTAGTTTCAAAAGCAGACCAGGACTTAAGGACTGTTAATTTATAAGCCATTTCTAGACATTTTAGTAGTTTTTCAAACGTTGTGCAGTCGCCACATTAACAACGCTCTATGGTGTTTTCTGCCCATCCGAAGGAAGACGAACGCACAGCAACATACCCGCCCTTGACCTGGATTGTCTTATTTATCAGCCTTACTCTGTGCTTAATCATTTTTCAATTAGAGCAGTTGAAAAATAGAATAGTCCTTGGAAGAGCAATTCTTCCGATGTCTCTAGAAATAAGAAGGCAGGAGACATCCAGCCAACCAAACTTCACATAACGTCTTGATCCTACACATGCTATGAGCCGTTACTGTTGTTGCTGCTCGATAGCATCACAAGAACCAAGGTAGTTGAACGTGGAATTATCTGGGATGGAGAAAATACTAACTTTTGGGTAGTAACTGCAAGCAATTGCGTACGGCAAACACACACTCAAAGAGTTATGACACCCAGACCTTCTGGATCTGAGAAAAATATCCGACCCATCCCTTCTGGAGCAGAGGAAGAATACCCGACCCAGCCCCAAAACGAAGGTGTTCTCCATGTTGCAGATAAATTTCACAAAAAAAAACTCACAAAGTAAAACAAATCTGCATGTCTTCACACCCATGATGATAAGTTTGTTTAGTAGTTTATTGCTCCCCTAAAATTTTCAAAGAAGAAGTTGCTTACTCTATGTATTTGTATTAATCCTATTTCTTTTGCTAGTATTCATTGTTGTACTGCGGCATCTTTTGATAATTCACGACAGCACATGGCTAAAAAGGTGCCATTACCGCCTGCAATCGAATCGAACATACTGCAATCGTGTAACCACAAATGGTACGATTGAAAGATCGGCGGTAAAAAAATTCTTCCCAGGATGCGGCTCTCCACTTTTGACGATTGCTAGCAGCAGTTTGTATGCCTTCTTGGTCAGCACAAGACTTGAGATGAATGAACAATGCTGTGCTAAGTAGGCCTCACATAAGTATGGTACAGGCTTAGCGCGCCTTCAGGAAGGCTGGAAGTTAGATATCTTTAAAACGATGTAGCCAGTTCCCAAGTGAGGAAACTTCAATTAACCCTTCTAGATTTGAATACTTCTGTTGTTTCTGACGACCACTCTTACGATCGTGGAGGATCCTGTACATAATCCACCCATCACTACGTCCAAGGATAAGATTCAGCGAATTTGTTGTTCGTTATCCGGCAAAAAATCGCCGGATAACGAACAACAAAACGGATAGGCCAAAACCTCCCGGAAACCGGATAACGGATAACGGTTAATCCGCTCATCCCTGGTGTGCAGCACACTACCGCTGGCGCAGTGCTGCCGACAGGGCCGCAGCGGCAGTGGCAGCGAGGAATGACTCGGACATTCCTCACTGGCGTTGCGTGCGGCCGCGGCGCAGCTCCACAATGCCGCAGTGGAATGTGGGCGGAGACCAGCCCCGCCCACATTCCACTGCCCGATGCAAAAGTGTGCATGCGGCTTAAGACCCTTTCAGACCGGCACAGTGGCGGCGGCGACGGCCCAATGGTTTGGCATAGGGAGGCAGCAGCGATGAAGTGCCCGAGCGGCGGCCACGGCGGTGGTGGGGTTTTCAGACCTGCAGCGGCCAAGTCGCCGCGGCCACGCCCCGCCACGCCCCGCCAAAATGACCCCAATCATTTTTTGAAGGGCGGCGAGAGCGGCGGCACATCGAGACGTGAAGTGTGCTACCCTGTGTGCACACTGCGGACAATGCGCGGCTCCACGCCAGCCGAGGGAAATCGGCGTCATCGAAGGACATCCTCCCCTCCTCCCCAATTCCAGCTGAGAATGTTCATCGAAATGCACTGTGTGCCCTCTCATCGACCGTTCAGCGACTTTTATAACCGTCGTGTGTCGATTTCACTCTCCAAACATTGCAGAATGCTCCGCTGTTCGTGGCGGTCTAGCCCCTTTTCTGCTGGCAGTTGTTGAACGAGGTCGTCGAGATTGAATTCGAGACTCTGTAAGGAACACCTAATAAAAATTCCAGAGAAAAAATGCTGTACGAGCAAAGACAAGACATGGGAAGCGTCAAGTACTGTGTTGCCCCATTGCTAGACCGCTGCGCCGGTCTGAAAGGGGCTTTAGGGGACCTTCAGAGCTACATTGCTGCGCGACGTGATGAAGCGATATGCGAGCTTATCACTAACGTGGAAGGTCAACGAGGTGGCCGTGGAGGTTCTCAAAGTGATTTATATGGTATTGTACAGGGTTGCCTGGAAAGAACCGTAGCGGCTTCCGAATTTTCTGCCAACCTCTGGGTAGGTCAAAAATGGCAGAAAACTGTGGCGCTATAGTGTGGGCCCGCAAAACCGACACCTAGAATACCTTGTCGGGCTCAGAAATGATTCAACAGTAGCTTCGGAGCTTCAGTCATTGCTAGAACGCAGAATTCTTAGCAGAAGCGAGAAGGCACATTCACGGGAGGCATCCAACGCAGCAATGAAGGATGGCCGAGGGTGGTCGAGGGACCGATTCCGGATGTAGGGTTCATGCCATTGCTAATGGCGTTTTTCATTTTTATCAATATAGAGTGCATTTTCACCTCGGTAGGGCTTAGTGTTCGCTTTTCAACTTCTTCTTCACCTCTTCTAGGATGTGAACAAAGCAAATCTTCAAAGACTATAGATACGCCAACGGCCATTAAACCTAATCTTGTTGGGGTAGCGCTCACCAGATGCTCTATCCAGTGTGATCCCTTTGTATTAGGTTCACCGCAAAGTTCTTAGCCTTTTGAGTGCTTCACTTTGAATTACCATAAATCTTATCGGATTTAGTCGAAATAAGCACCGTTAGAGTCAGCACATATTTGCCAATTTGCCACTGCTCGACTTATTCCATCAGCGAAAAAAATAAGTGGTCGAGATTCGACAAAATCTACGAAAGCTGTTTTGGTTTGGTCGTGACTGATGAACGTTTTACCAGAGAGAATGTTCGGAAAGTGTTTGAAAAGGTGGTAGTCGGTTGGCGAGAGGACTGGAGAATATGACGGGTGAGGCAGAAATTCAACCCTTAATTCGTTCAATTTTCGAATAGTGATACTATCGTGAAAAAAATCGGGCCTCTTCTGTTGACCAATGCAGGCTGAAGATGATGCAATTTTCGGTGCACCTCGTCGATTTCCCTACGGTAGGACTCCTCTGTGATCGTTTGGCCAGGTGCCAAAAAGTTGTAGTGGAAAATGCCTAGAGGGTACGTCAGCGTCCAACCTCTTCCTCAAATTTTTCTTGTTTTCATGCAGAATCCAATTTTCATCACAAGTATGATTCGACCCAAAAATGGGTCAGTTTTGTTGCCTAAAAGTAGAGAAGAACAAATCTCGAAACGTGAAAATTTTTGCCGTTCACTTAACTCGTGGGGGCCCCACTTTTCGAACTTTTCACTTTCCCAAGGCGTTTCAAAGCATCCACAAAGCAGTTTATTGACCTTTAGCTTTTCCGCAATCCTGCGAACTGTTTAGGATAGTCCAGCTTCCACGAATTCCTTCAACTCGTCGTCCAGGATTATTCTAGGTCGACCGCTACGTGGGTCACCTTCGAGGCTGACATCTCCGGTCCAAAATTTACTGAAGCGCTGCTTTCTCCAACACTATTAGGCTCTCATACTTGATTGATTTGTCGGGCTGTCTCGGCTGCGGATTGTCCCTATTTGAGTTAAAATAAGATATCGTTCGGAATTGCTCCTTCGACGTACTTCAATAATCCCTTCAAGAACAGAAATATAAAACAATATTGAAAAATGAATTACTTACTCAAACAGAGCAAAAAATCTGTACAGAAGGCAACATTAAAGCGCAATGCAAGTTGAATTTTTACTTAATAATGCACTAATGAAAAATAGAAAAATGTGTACAGAAGGTAGCATTAATGCTCAATGCATGTTAAATTTCTACTTAATAATGGACGAATAAAAAATAGTAACACAAAAGCTGAGAAATTATCGGATAACGTAATATGTTTTCTATTAGTTGTGTGCCCCTAACCTCACTTGACTGCGCTTTCCTACTCTAGGGGGATGCATGCAAGGAAGTGGGGAAGCATTTATTTATTTATTTTATGTGTGAGCAATCACGCAAGTTAAAACAAAACAAACAAATAAACAAAAGAAAACATGCTAATAAATAGGATAACAGAAGTAGCGATATCTAGCACATGCTGTACGAATAATTTTCTAAACTATTAACTAGGGAAGGATTTCGTCCTATGGAACTTTGAGTTGAGCATGGCAGATACGGACACTCGTACTCTCAACACTCCAAAGGCTAAAAAATTCCTTCGTTCAAATTTCGTTTAGGAGTTGCTTTGGGTGCACCTCACGAATCTGGCATTTGTTGTCGATGTTATTTTATTGCATTGTGTATTTATTGTAACAAAAAAGAATCCCAGGTTCTTGATCAGCATTCAAAATGCCCTGACTCTAGGCAAACCTTGGTGAAGAGTTTTTCCGGCCTTACAGTCTTGATAGTACTTGTGTTCATATCTGTAACTTAACCGAAACAGTAGTCTGAACAAAAATAGACAGAAATGCGACCAATAACTCAAGATGAAGAAAGCATTTTAGTTTTGCTCATAGTTGGTAGAACTAGTAAAAGTTACAAGAAATGCGTCAAAAGAAAAGAAAGAAATCCGAAGGGCGATTGGAATATATTTGTGATGCATTAAGTAATAGTTGTCGGTTGCGCCCGCAATGAGGTTACTACAATACTCAGCATAAGGATTGGAAAAAGGAAAGGGCGATAGGCGCGTTATCCGCGTTCTTTTTCTTCTTTTGCCTAACTCTGGGCGAAGAACGGCGGTTCGTCCTGCCAGAAACTGGATAGGAATGCTCAAATGCATTGCTATCCAGCTTGTACCGGAAGCACTGTCGTTTGGGTGTTTCAAGAACGATGCTTTTGGAGGTTTTAGACACATACTTCAGGTTGTCTTCCTATACTTCAAAATCATTATTGCGAGCGCTGTGAGCTTCTCAGACTGCATGGGTGAGAGCCTAGGTTATCTTCAGGAGTCATTCAGATTCACCAGAAAACGAATTTTCACGTTTTTGAAGGGCCTCAGCCGCTCTATAAAGTGGTTGAATGCGTGGAGCCTTCTTTAGCGCTTTCTTCAGCTGTTCATCCTTCAGCATTTGCGAGGCACAGTTTCAAAACTAATAGAAAACAAAGGGGTAACAGATGGTGGCATATAATGAGAGCTTCCCCAGCAAGACACGCATGACTTAATGGCCAGTGGAATATCCCAAATCTACGAAGCCTTGGTTGGCTCACATCCTCCAAGAGGTTAAGAAGAGGTTGAAAAACAAACACTTAGCCCTGCCAAGGTCAAAATATAGTGCACATTGATAAAAAAGCAGAAAAAACTATTAGCAATGTTACATTTTCTGCAATTTTTGGCCTACCCATAGGTCCGCAGAAAATTTGGAGACCACTACGGTGGTCCCCAGGCGACGCCCTACAGAACTATATAGGTCGCTTTGAGAAGCTCCACTGTCACCTCGTAGACCTTTCTTGTAAGTCGCATCGTGCAGCGATGCAGCTTTGAACGTCTCCTAACAAGGAGCGAGCCTGAAGCGTATGTTTGATCGAGGAGAGCGAGTCATATAGGAAGAGTCAGCACCCATCAATTAGCGTAAAAATGACTTTTTTTGCCAAGTCGATAAACCCAAGGCGTGGGATATAGTCCGGATACTCATGGTCTTCCCTCGAAAATTAGTAGCTTAAATCGCCACATGATTCGGGAAGCCGGTTCATGAGTAGAGAAGAGTAGTAGAGTAAGTAGAGTGTAGTGAGTAGTAGTAGTGAGTAGTGAGTACAGCGCTTCGAAGAGGCATCTATGGGACGAAGACATATTCAAAGGAGAGCACTGCAGAATGGCACAGAACGTAAAAAGAGCAGACCATGTTTAGTACCTTTCTCATTGTCCTTTGGTTGAAAACCGGCCAGTGATAAGCATGTTGCAAAAAAGTGACTCTTCACAGCATACAGCTGGAAAAATGCGCAGAAGACGCCTAAAATTGTACAGTTCTCAAATTTCAACCATCCAGTTGAAACGTAAAAACACCAGAAGAACCACTACCTCCGATCTTCCTTGCAGCGCCACTATTCATTGCGCTCCGGACCGCTTGCCAGCATTGTCATCGGGTGCTTACAAGAGACCCACATGCGCTCGTGAGCCGCCGAATCCATAGTAACTTAAAACAGGGAGCCCTATTTCTTGAGTTTCGGAAAACCATTGTTACTAAGTGATGGGTGGAGATTCTTGCTATATGACTCACCCTCTCTGCTCATACACTTCGCACCATTTCTTGTAAGAGCAGTGCACCATGACCTGTATCACTTGTCACCTGTCGTCCCGTTGATCATCGACTTGCTCGAGCGGGCGCCAGCAGCGTCTCCATTCGTCCCTGTCGAAGAAGTCGTGAAAGCCCTGAACGACCACAACACCAGGACACCCACCAACGCGTTGGTGGGCGTCCTGGTGTTCTCCTGACATCCCGCGGAATCCAGTCGGTGACGGTTCTCGTCCAGGGGGTGTCTGCAAAGCGCATTACGTGGCCGGCCCACCTAATTTTCGACAACATGGTCCACGCGACAGCGTCTCTGATCTTCGAACGTCAGCGAAGCTCGGAATTCCGGAGGCCTTCTCTCACTTGCGTGAGTCGTGTCACTCCGAGCATCGTCCTCTCAATTCCACGCTGCGAGACGCTGATGCGTGTTCATCCTGCTTTCGTATGGCCCAGGTCTCTGAGGCGTATGTTAGGGCAGGAAGAACAGTGGAGTCGAATAGGTGAGCACGGAGTCGGACGTTCTTCGTCTTCTTCGCGACTTCTTCGACGCCATTGAAAGCTCCCCAAGCCGCACGTTTCCTCCTGCTCAGCTTTGGCGCTAGGTCGTTGGCCATATTGACTTCGCGACCCAGGTAGACGTAGCTGGAGTATTCGGAGATGTTCGTTCCGTTGAGCGAGAATGGAGCATCAGAAACCCATCCGTTCCTCATGAACATCGTCTTCGTAAGATTCAGCTGCAGTCCAACATTCCCACATACACGATCAAAGTCGGCCAGCATTCGCTCCGCCTGGCTGATGCTCGGTGTTATGAGCACGATGCCGTCAGCGAAGCGAAGATGATGTATTTGCCGGCCGTCGACCTTCACTCCCATGTCTTCCCATTCTAGTTCGCGCATGACGTTTTCGAGGGTGGCGCTGAAGAGCTTCGGGGATATGGTATCCCCTGCCGAACCCCTCTTTACGTCGATGAGGACGTCGTTGTAGAATGGTGAGAGCTTGGTCGTGAGTCCACTATACAGCTCTCGAAGGACTCTGATGTACTGAGTAGGAACACCCTGAGTGAGCAGGGCGTTGACGAACGCTTCAGTTTCGACGGAGTCAATGCCTTTTTCGGGTCGATGAACGTAAAGCACAGCGGTAGCTTGTACTCTCGCGACACTTCGATGAGCTTCGTAATGGTGTGTATGTGATCGATCGAGCTGAATCCTCTCCGAAATCCTGCTTGCTCACATGGCTGTCCTTCGTCCAGCGCTCTGCTAATCCGATTCAGGATCACTCGAGTGAACAGCTTGTAGACTACGGAGAGCAGGCAGATCGGGCGATAGTTGCCAATGTCGTGCACGTCTCCCTTCTTGTACAGCAAGACGGTCCTGCTGGTCTTCCACTGAGATGGAACCTTGCACTCCGACAGGTAGCGCGAGAAGTGCCGCGCCAGGGTGTTGATGAGCGCTGGCGGGAGGCTCTTCAGGTGCTCGGGTACTGATCCTGTCGGGACTGGGTGCTGTACGCTTCTTCACTGACGAGATGGCGTGTCGGATCTCGGAGGGGAGAACAGAGGGGACGACGTATCCATCCTGCGGAAGATGGCGTGGGGCAGGTGGACGTGGCTATCGAGAAGATCGGAGTAGATGCCGTGGATGACCTTCTCTATGGTCCTTCTGGAGGTGACAGTTCCGTCAGGACGTCGGAGAGCGGTCATCTAGGTCTTGAAGTTGGCGAAGTTCCGGCGGTCATTGCGGATGCTCAACCCTGCCTCTGCTGCTTCAGCCAACACTTCCGCCCTTCTCTCCTTAAGATCCTCCTTTATCGCCTCTCTACATAGCTTCGCAAGCTCGTACGTCAGCTGGTAGTTGCCTGACGCCCGTGCTGCTCCACGCTGGCGTATCAGCTTGAGAATTTCCCGAGACAGGCGTCTCTTGGTGGTCTTCAAGCTCTCGGCTTCCTTAGCACTATCACGGAGGTGGTGTATGAAGTGGTCGTATTCCTCGCCGATGTTGTCCATGACGGCATCTTCCCAAAGGCCGGCAAGAGAGGTGTAGAGGTCTCAGTTGATGGCCGTTCTGGGACTCTTCTTCGTGAACTTCGCGGCCTGTCTTTGGCGCGAAAAGCAGAACCTCGCGTGAAGGAGGCGGTGGTCCGATCGCGTGTAGAACTTGGGGACAACGGAGACGTCGGTCAGGCAATACTTGCGGTTGAAGATGATGTGGTCGATCTCGTTGTGGAACTGGCCACCGGGGGATTCCCAGGTCCATCGTAGCGAGGGAGGCTTCTGGAACTGCAAGTTTCGATGGATGGTCTTGGTCGACATGATAAACTCAGACAGCCTTTCACCTTGCTCGTTCCACTCCAAACCGTGGGTTCCGATGTGAAGTTCTTCCGGCGACCTTCGTGGCCCGATCTTGGCGTTTAAGTCGCCGACGATCACCTTGTAGAAGGTGTGATCTTCCTTATAGAACTTCTCCAGCTCCACGTAGAAGGCTTTGACCTCTTCGTCGTCGTAGTCGGATCAGGGGTGTGCGTTAACCGATTAACGATTTACCGGTTAACCGGATTTACCGGCATTTTCGTGATAAATTCTCTTAACGAATTTTTTTCGGTAAATTCCCAAATTTACCGGGAACTTTAACGACTTTTCCATATAAAATCATGTTCCTATCTTTCGAATGGAGAAGGAAACACACTACCGATCTCAGTTTAGTGATTGTGATTGCTTCTATCTTCTCTGATAACTTGCTATTAGCGTTCGTGGTCCTCAACCTCCTTAAGACATCCATGTCCACATCACGAGACGGAGATGGTGCGCTCCAGTGGAAAAACGCGCTCTACAGGGATAGTACCTCGCGCTGAGATTTCCCACACGAGATGAGACAATTTGGACTAGAGATATTGAAACTCTCAGAATAGCAGAGTAATAAGGAGAAGGTACGCTCATGTCTTGTTCTTGTAATTTAGTCAGAGATGTAAGGCATCGGAATGTACTCTGCTAGTCTACCTGATGTCTTGCTGGACTCTTAAGCTGTATTCCCGTATAAGAAAAGAAAGAAGTTCGTTATCATGTCTTTGTTTTTCTGGTGTCTGGATTTGTTCCAAAGTACAGCTTAATAGTTTAAAAAATTAGTAGTTTAAGGTGTAAATCATTCCTTCATCGAAGGAAATAATGATAATTGCGATAATTTCAAAAAGCAGTTAGAATGTTGATCCAAAAAAAATATAGCAATGTTCGACTGAATGTCGGATGTTCCAGAAGTGTCTTTCTAGAGTTAGACCCACACTATATGTCGTCTGTTGTTAGGCTTCCTTTTGCTTTGTTTGCTGTAGGATGCTCGTTGCTCTCAGGGCGTCGTTTACTTTAGGGTGACGTATGCATGATAAAATGAAGAGGATATGGTTTTTCTGAACGTAATGTTTTGGTGAAAAGTTTTTCACCGAAACACACACCACCGCTGCTTAGAGCTAGTTATTTTTGAGGGAATATTAAATTTAAAAAAGTAAAGGATTTACGAATTTACCAGAATTTACCGGCGAATGTCTGCGTTAAAAATATGCGGTAAAAAATTTACCGGCCGCAAGTCAGCGCACACCCCTGAGTCGTATGTTGGGGCATACGCAACGAATACAGTCAAAGCTGGCACGGAGCCACGTCGCTTCAGTCACAGACGTCCGATTCGGGTTGTCAGAGACTCGTACGAATCTATGTTCATGGCCAAGTGCGTGTTGACGAGGACACCAACACCGCCTACTCCCTTGCTGTCGCATGTTCCCAGGAACGGTTCTTCTCCGGAGTCGTAGGCGGCGTGTAGGGGGTGGTGTCTTCTCGTCTCGGTCAGTCCGATGACGTCGTACTTGATCTTCCTGACTTGCATCATCAGGTCCTCGACGGATGCTTCCGACGCAAGCGTGCGGGCGTTGTAAGTTCAGATCGTCATCCTAGTCCTTCTCAATTTGCGCAGCCTGGTTAGGCCCTGAGATTTTAGCAGCCTCTCCGTACTCGTCCTTCCCATCGCTGCAGAAATGGGGGCTCTTTCGGGGTCAGGGGAATGGGGCCCTTTAGTGCTGCTGTTTTTGATTGGAGTACACACGGGTAGCTAGTCGGCTCTGTCGTGCTGGCGAAGAATTCCGGGCAGCCAGCCAGACTGCCCAAAGGGACGGGGCGAGACGTTTGAAGCGGCCTCGAATCGCCTTACATGTACTCCCAGTCTATCGAGTGCAAGCTTTTGGCCGGGCTGACACAGTTACAATCCGCACAGGCGCAAGGCGATATCCACGCACAATGTGCATGAACATGCCGCTCCCACACACAAGGATCGCGTCAACCCGACACAGCAGGAGCAAAGAGTCCATCCCCTGCATCCCACCTGCGTCTCTGGGCAGTACACGGTCGCATTTGGTTCGCGTTTAATTCCCCTATCCACCACCAGGGACGCTCCACGTGGCCCTGCGACAAGCGGCCCGAGATCCCTCCTAACAAGAGAGCCCGAAGGCTCTCTATCGAGGGAGGTCCGTGGCACCATGACACCACTAATAAACCTCTACCTCGACGCCCTCACATCTCTTGCCTCGTAGGAACGCATGAAGTATCAAAAAACCAAACGCTTACGAAAGGCATGCCAAGACATCCCCTGATGAGAACATAATTTGGAGGAAAAGCCGACAGATTTGTCCTCACCGGCCCGTGTGTCCAAAAAAATTCGCCTAAAGGGTTATTTAAGGCAACGATCAACTATACTTACTTGCTTACTTTGATGATCCTTTCGTCGGCTGGAGGTCTTTTCGGCGGGGACCACAACTCTTCCAGACCGCTCGATTTCTGGCAGCTTGCATCCATTGAGTTCAGACTCCGCTCTCTGAAAGATCTGGAGAATGAGTCTGCTCATCGCGTTGGCGGTCGTCTCAGCGGTCTCTTATGGTCTCTTTGGAGCCATTCTGTGACACTGCAGCTATTACCCATCGTGGAGCAGGTGTGCGGCCCAGCGATATTTGGACTTCTTCATGTACTGCAGCGGATCTGCTAATTGCAACTTCTACCTTAGCTCCGGGCTTCGTAGGCCTTCTTGCCACTGCTGACGGAGGCTTGTCTTCAGAAGACATCTCTCCAGTGCACGATGCGTGGTTTGAATTGCTCTGGCGATTTTCTTGTTGCCGGGCCAAGTCTCCGTCGCGTAGCATATCGCAGGCGGTGCAGAGGCGTTGAATACCACTGTTACGTTACGTTTCGGACATATTCATGTCCAATCCAATCTTCATACCTGCCACACTGAGCTCGTTCAGCATTTCCTGGACTTTTGCCGTGATGGTAGAGATGGGAACAATATCGTCGGCGAAGCGAGGTTGCTGGTCCGTTTACCGTCCACAAGGTAGCCTTTATCGTCCCAGTTCAAATCCTACATGGCATCCTGGGACCGTCCCAGTTCAAATCCTACATGGCATTCACCAACGACTTACAGCAATGTAACAGAGTAAAATACGGCTAAAATCACTGATAGCACAGCTTCCTTGTAAGCCGATATCTGAGTTTTCCGCTGTGAATTCTCTGTTAACGTTAGTAAGTGGTTGATGAATCCGAGCCATGGAGTGCTGCAGTGAATGGCTTGGGAGAAATCGTGTCTTCCTGCCTTACCCTTTTCCCGATAGGAATTTTAAGCTTTTGATCGAACAGCTGGATGGCAGTCGATGTGTTCGAGAAGCATTCGTTGAGAAGTCGGATGTAGGGCGGTGGATACCAGTGTGCACAAGTGCGTTCAAAACGGCGCTGATTTCCACAGAGTCGAACGCTTTCCGGTAATCCACGAAGAAAGGACAAGTGGGATGTGGTATTCGCGGCTCCTTTCGATGAGTTGTGAGAGAGTCTAAATGTGGTCCATGCAGGAGAAATCCCTGCGAGAACAAGGCATGCTCCACTGGCTGATACTCATCCAAGCAACGTTCCATGCGGTTAAGCAATATCTTGTACACAACCGAGAGAACGCTGATGGGTCAATAGTTGTTAGTATCCTCCTGCTGACTTTTTGATGATTAAAACAGTTTTCGTTTTCTTCCATGAGTCCGGAATCCTACCAAAACGAAGTAATGGTTGAAGTGGTTGGCAAGAAATGAGTAGAGGGCACTGCCATCCGCGCGAAGGACATCAGCAGATATGCCGTGCGGGCCGGGAACAGTGCCTGGCTTCATCCTTCTGACGGCATAAGCAACTTCTGATTCCAGATTGAGAGGTGCTATAGGGCATCAAGCATTTGGTGACAGTGATGGAAGAACGAAACAGATCTGTGTAGAATTCTTGAACGATGACTTTCATCGCTCTTCGAGACGTTTGCGCTGTACTATCCTTATCCTAAGGGCTGACATTGTTTGCGTCACGGATATCTCGCATGCAGCACTTTATGCTTAAACTTTAACGCGCGGCTTCTAAAGCTTCTTTATTCTGTAGGCGATCAACTATATGGAAGTACATGTGTTGGCGTCATGGTAATCGATCTCGCCCAAGCTTCGCCAGATCCCTGCAAGCCAAAACCCCCGTCAACCAGTCGATCAAAATTTTAGAAAGGTCATCATTTAGGTGACGTACACTTTAAATAATTTTCCTAGACTATGTTTAGGGGAGGAAACTTTTCCACTTCTAGTCGTAAAAGTAAAGTGGTAACAATGAAAGTTATCTCTTTCCGGTAATCTTTCTGGATACGATTTCACATAGAGACCTTTGCTTTATCGTGGCAGGCTTTTAAAAAAATGCAAAATTCCTGTATCACCTGGAAATTGAACTACAGAGAAACTTGCCTCACCACGCCGCCCCTCTATCCGCTGCGCTACCACTGGCCCTGCTGTTTTCACCTTACCTGCGATCGCTTTATTGTGAGTGACCCGTTCTGCACGCAGACAGAGGGATATTGAGCCAAATCGAAATTGGTCCATGGCTAGGTTCACATCTGCGATCAGCAGGAAATGAACACGTATTTGGAATCATCGTTTGAAGCCGCATCCAGCGATTTAAGCTCATCTCAATGCCATGATCACCTGGTATCCATCTCTTGTGAGCTAAGCGACATCAGATGTTACTGGGCAGTAGACATGGGATCCGAATCATACATTTTCGGATATCCGGCCGGAATTATCCGGTTTCGGATGATCCTAAATCCGGCTCGGCCGAAAATAGCGTTGTCTGAATCATCCAAAGATCCGGGGTTTCCAAATGTACCCTATCTGGGTCATCCGAAGATTCGGTGTTGCGAAAATGCAATGATTCGGATAAAGTCGGATAAAAATTGTATAAAAGGAGTTAGCGCGCCCTGCAGTGGAACTCTACGCCGTTGATAACCTGACGTTTTTGGGGTAGACATTGCAATCATTCGACGAGCTCGCCATGAAACTTCGGATTGAGGCCTATATCACGTGAAAGAGCTCGAGATGCTGATCACAGTTATGAAGACCAAATTCGCTAAGTGGATCTCCTAAGCGAGTTGTGGTCGGCGAAACCGCGTTGTCTGCCGTATGTTAGGCGCGCTCAATTAGCGTTGGGTGAATCAGTGTTGCGTAATCAGAGATACGGTTGTCACCGCTGATAGCAGCTGCAGCGGTGCAGTGGTAGAGTGCTCGCTTCACAGGACTGTGGTCATCGGTTCGGTTCCCGTCCGTGACGGCGTTTTTGCATTTCCTGACCTATCTTCGACGAGTATCTATAATCTCACTTTTAGCACATTTTTAAGAGAATGACTGATGGCGACTTGCATTTAAGACTATAAGGATATTAGAAGTTGGAAACATTTTTCAGGTAATGCATTTTATTCATGACGTGTGGATGTCAAAAAATCAAATCAAAGCAAAAATCAAAAGTAAAAAATCAAAAATCAACAAAAACTTAATCAACATAAATCATATTAAAAATCAACTACATCTGTTCAAAGCTTTCCCAACATTGATGGAACAACGCGAAAAAATATGTGAAACAAACATGCTCTTGGCAAACTGCACACCTTATGCAGGCCGTCTCCTTAAAATCACTGACGAAGCAGTCGACCGTACGAAAATTGAACAAATAGTCACCAAGGGTAACAAACGGACCTGTACGCCATCATCCTCGTCATCATTGAGGTCCCAGTCGGAGTCGTTATCAGTGGAATCGATGGCATCCAAATCTTCATCCGTCTTGATTTCTACTAATGTTGCAGCCCCACTCGGAGAACAGTAGCGCGAATTTCGCTGCAATCTTCCTTTCTTCGCATGCAGCCGCACTGCTATCCTCAGGCGCTCCGAATTCAGAGAGCAGAATGGAGACGGCCCTTGCTGGGGAAAAGGCACAGCATTTGAACAAAAATCAATGGCACCTCGAAGCTTTCAAAATTGATCTACCAGGCCCAACATTTGGCCTGCTTGTTGGACTATGCATAAGATTAGAAGCCGTTTAGAGTGAGTTAAGGCTTATGATTAGGTGTGCAATTGGTCAACAGCATATTTGTTTCACAATTTTTTTGTGTTGTTCAATCAGTGTTGAGGAAGTATTGAACAGATATATAGTAGTTGATTTGATTAAATTTTTGAAATTCACACGACATGAATAAAATATGTTGCCTGGAGCATGTTTCCAACTTCAAATATCCATATAGGCGTAAATGCAAGTCGCCATCAGCCTTTCACTCAAAAATGTGCTGGAAATGAGATTATAGGTCCTCGTCAAAGACAGGTCAGAAAATGCAAAAACACCGTCATGCACAGAAACTAACCCATGACCCCATCCTGCGAAGAGAGCACTCTACCACTGAGTCGCCGCCGCTGCCAACTGCACCACTGATTACGCAAGGCTGCGCCCAAACGCTGATTGAGCGCCCCTAACATACGACTGACAACGCGGCCTTCGCCGGCCACAACTCGCTTAGGAGATCTACTTAACAAATTTCGTGTACATATCTGTGATCACCAACTCGAGCTCTTTCAAATGATATAGGTCCCAACCCGAGGTTATATGGTAAGATGACGGCATTCCCCGGTCGAGGCTCGAGCGATTTCATGCGGGAGGTTTCGTAATAATTTTTTCCCTTTAGAAGTCTTTATGGTGCAAACCCAACTCACAATTCAATGGGTAGTTGCTTGGTGGAGTCTTAATGTGCCTTCGTTCTGTAAACGCAAAGTGGCTCGGGGTTGGGGTTGAGCTTGTGAGGCAGCTCTACACGACAGCTTTTACACAGCACTGGTGTGTTCTACTCCTGTGGTGAATCGACAAGGTAAGAAAACCAGGCGAATAGCCCTCATCTGGATCATCCGAAGAGGTACTCAAAAATCCAGTGATTTGGATGAAAATCGAAAAAATCTCAACTCCCAGTATAGCTAAACCGAGCGAATACTAGGTTCCTGTTGAATTCCAAACTATCGCAAGTTAAGTTTCCAACTTGAGTAGGTTCCAACCCTTTTACAAAACTCAAGGGCGTGCTCTCCTATTGGGCGATGCTTCTGAGACTTTGTAAGAGCCTTGCTAACTAGCCTCGCTTCGGAGAATTGATGTCGCACGTTTCTTTCGATTTTATCCTACCTCCTTAGTAAGTGTGGCGCACGAAGGGCGAAGGTACCGTCCTACACATACTTTCCCTACTCTCTTGAGAGTAGACTATATTACAATTACGTGGATAGAGCGTGAAAACATTTTCCAACACCCTTAACTATAAGTAATTCAGTTAATCCGTGTTTCACGTTGTCCGCCACAGTGAGGGGGAGCAGAGTCGAAGGACGTCTTGGACACTATGGCATATGCCAGCCGGCTGTTCCTTTAAGCTTAACCATGGGCGATTATCGGCGACTTCATAACCTTGGCTCAAAGCACCCAAGTAGTAGTGATATGTAAGTGGACAGCGCGTTAGTGTACGGATGATGATCAGTGCCGCGATTCAGAAGGTGTGTCATAAGCGTCGTCCAACGTGCATCCGGATTTAGAAAACGTGCCACAGGCTCCGTCCAACCCGCGTCTTGATTAAGAAAACGTGTCGCAGAATTTATTCAACGTGCGTCGAGATTCAGAAAACGTAAAATAGACATCGTCCAACGTGTGTCCGAATCCAGAAGACGTGTGACAGGCATGACGCAGCAGGCATCTGTATTCATACAAAGTACTATAGACCTTGAGCAACAAGAACCCTGATTCAGAAGACGCTTCGCAGACTTCTTGCAACAAGCGTCCGGATTACAGTTCTGCGTTAAAGTTACGTAAGTCATTGATGAATTCGGCCCATGATTCAAAAGAGATGTTATAGACGTGACGCCACGAGTGGCCGGATTCAGAAGACGAGCCATCCCAGCCATCCTATACTCTATGAAATATCGGGAACGCAACTGTGTATATGCATATATTCACAGTTGGGGGAAATTACCAGAGTAGAATCGGCAGCATGTTTCTGCCACCGGACACCAAACAGTATCGAACGGTGGTTGATCAATATCGATTAATTTTATCTATTTTATACAGGTTAGACACTTCCGAGTTGGAATCGCACGATCCTCTATAAGAAGTGGGAGCGTATGTGTGTGTTTGTCTCCGCACAGAGCTGAAATCACACTTGGGAGTATAAATCGCATAAATATGATTGAGGGTGGACAGTCTTCAGAATCCGTTTTGAAAACATAATCATACCATATCCTACTGTCCTATTCAAATTATATTTGAAAACACTCTTCGCCGAAGTAAAGCGAAAAAGGATCAAAGTTAAAAAGAATAAACGCTGCGGTCAAGATGCTCAATTACCGGGGTTTGGTGGCAACGCTCCCAACCAGACGTTCGGCTGCTCCGCTCTACGTCTGGTAAAGAAACGTAAGCGAAAGCGAGAGTGAAAATGTATACCATTTCACGACCCGCGCTAGACGCAAGCCGAGTATTGAACTCTTATATGCGGCGCACAGATTGAAAATGAGGGTAATTTATCTATGTGCTTGTCTATCAGAAGCCAAGATTTACGAGTTGCGGTCCAAAATGTGATAGATCGTAGTTACGCACACTGCTGATTGATAGTGAGACATTTTTGTAGCAAGCTCCATATTTATTTGGCGATTTCTTCCAGATTCCGCGAGGTGTTCACCAAAACAAATTTTGAAATCGCGTAGTAATTCTTTCAAGGACATATAGCACCATGTATTATATAAGTGTTATGTCTAGCATTTATTCTTCCTCATTTTACGGTTGATGGCTTAAGAGAGGCTTTGCACCGGATTGGTTGACTTGTTAGGAAGCAGATGAACATGTACCTACTTCCGAATTTGTCCAGCGGAATCACTTAGCGTGCCAGTTCGGCCGAAGACTTCTAATTTCGTGGTGGTTTCCCACATGCGGTATGTAGCGGTGTTACAAAACGATACCCCCTCCCCTGTGCAGCCACTTATTGCCGTCTGACGTTTCGTTGTGTCTTCATATTCGGGCATCTTTTATTACCACTAGTTTTGACGATTTTTTTTTAGTTTCGTTGGCGATCATTTCTTAAAGATTTTGATAACTGATGTACTTTTCTAATTCACTCCATTCTGAAGGAATTGCCTTTCTCTATTACTACGCAATATCCGATCCGAAGAAAAATCGTTTATCTGAAGCATCCGAAGATCCGGCCAATCGAATGGTCTATCCGATCATCTGATTATCCAGAAAATCGGCGTCGGATCGAATGCCTGCTGGCAGTGATGTGCGTTCTTACCACCGCAGATAACAATATAACACAGGATGACTCAGCGAGACACTTTGCAAGTGCGCACTGTTATGGTGATGGTTTCTTTGATTTCTCTTGCTCTAAGCTTCAACTAAGAAAGCGAAGTATGCTATCTATACTTGTGTCCTTCCAAAATTTTTTCGAATAAACGAATAGTCGAATATATTCGGTTTCACGAAAAACCGAATATTCGAATAATGAACATATTCGAATTTTGGACCTTGTCGAATATTCGAATAACGAATATATTCGAATTTTGGGCCTCAGCGAATATTCGAATAATGAATATTTTCGAATTTTCGGCCTCATCGAATATTCGAATAATGAATACTCGAACATTCGAATTCATTCGAAAATATTCGATTCGGTCCGAAGTGTAATGCTATCCTATCCTAGGCTAGATAACGAAAATACGCAAGCTCAGCAGTCAAACCCCTGACCTGTATTGCCCCTGAAAAACGGCACCGCACATCGCTACCGGCTGGACGATGGGGCTACAGATTTTTGACTTCAGGCGCTGTGGTATCGCAGAGTACACCAGTCAAGGAGGATAACCATTAGACCTAACCACGCGTTGCCGTGGCAATGTGCAATGTACACATCATCCGAGCCGTTATCATTGGAGCTCGTTTTCGCTCGTTTTCGCTCAGGGGAGTCCACAGCTGGGTCTCTTCGAGCGCAGAACCAGGCTAGGGTTGGAGCTCCACAGTGTGTGTCATCAAAGCTGCTCGCGTGGAAACTGTCTTCGTGGCTCAGGGAAGTACGCAGCTGAGTTCTGCGCTCTTCGTGCCCAGAAACGCATACAGCTGGCAAATGCGCAGAAAACGCCAGCGAATTATTTAGACCTCAAAACCCCTCAAATCTCAACCACTCAATTGAATTGCAAAACGACATAGGAGAACCGAACCCCGACCTGAACCTTCTGTAAATCTGCACATCAACCAGTGACTCCATAGAGTGCATCGGCAGAAAGTCGTTAGATCTATGTAAGACCGTCTACGAGCGCCAGTTGGACCAAGCTGTGCTCATGCGCGTGAGTTCACTTCAATAATCAAATTTCCCTCATGGGCCAGATTCCACAACGGCTGGTATCGGTATATCGGTTACCACACGTTTAACGGCCTGTCGGCCGACTCTGTGCTATTAGTACTTAGTCACCACCTAAGGAGGACTGCCCCATCGTAAAACGGTGCCGAGGTCACCAATCCAATCAACTTAAAGGTTTCCCAAAATGTCATGTATGGCTTAACGCGCCCGAAAGCTCTAGTGAAATCAGCTTTAGTGAAACACTCTTCTAGCACCTCATCTCCAGGCGCGTTTGGTTACGTGTTCGGCACGTCTACTGAGTTGCCAGGCACGTTGCACAACTACAACCCTCCTCCCCTGCCCATCCCCACACTTTCCTCCAATACACTCCTCCAGCACTCCCGTGCAAACAAACAAACATACAGACAGACATATAAACGTCGGTTCTCGCTTATATATAGTAGGATCGTATCTGTATCTCTGTATCTCTGTATCACATACTATTTACGTAGATAGACTAACTACAGGTACTTCTAGCTCTCCCTTAGTAAGCTATTTCAAGTTTCTGAGCACTCAGTGATATGTAGAACACCGCAAATTTTGTAACACAACAATGTTAACTGATGGTGACAATCGCCGTTGTGGGCTGTCGTAGTCCTGAGCGCATGAAATAAGCCGCTGCAAATTTCGATGACTGCTTTTAGGGAAAAGCTGCTGCATATAGATCCACCGCAACGAAATCTGTGAGTACACAACAAGTCACTGCTTAAAATGGGCTTTTTCTGATCCTTCGCTCTCAGGTGGACATTTCGGTATGCGGTCGACGCAGCCGATCAGGTCCTACAAGCACAGTAAGTGATGATGATGTAGTAGAAATTTGTTGGGGAATGGAGCTCATCTTTAACAGGACGACCGATCAAGATATACTTCACGCTCTCGATCAAGCACCTGCTCGCGAAGCGGCAGAAGTCGAATACAGGTAGGGGACCGTGAGCAAAATCAGTGGGTTTGCTCTCATGGAATTGCAACCTGCTTCCAGCGAGAAGCCGAAGAACGTCGCATAGAGTCACCAGCCACTTCTGAAGTTAGTTTTTTCACTCCCTTCTAGCGAACGCATTATTATTTAGAACTCGTTTGCTTGGACCCCTCTTCAGGGTTAGAGAAAATATAGTACAAGCAGAAGCCAGTCTATCATATATTGAATTGTTCATTGTGCAAATGATGGTATTAGAGAAACACTTCATCACTTGAGGCCGACACTATTTTGTTCAACTGGCTGTTAATAGACCGTTTGAAGACAGTGATTGTGTTCTTCGACAGACCTACATCCCGTGACTGCTGTCATGACCCGCGAGCGGCTCACGATGCCGTCCGCTAAGCCCAGGCCCATTATAAAAGGCGGGTCGGCTCGGACACTTCTTCCTCTCACGCCTTCTGACTTCGACATTACGGCAGTCGAAGTTCTGTCGCTTACTCAGACTGCGGACCCACCGGCTTAGGGCAATGAATGTTAGTTAGGAAATAGGACGAGATGAAATGTAATAAGGTGGAAGTGAAATGAAATACGCGACCTAACAGTACATCATGTCATTGTAGTTTAGTGCCAATCCAAAATTTGTTGTAGATTTATATAATAATAAAGATATAAACAGGAGCCGTGTACTATTGAACTACCAAAGCTTATTTGAACCGTAATGCAGTTCGAAACAACTGCAGCCGAATGAAGCGCTGGATGGAGAAGCTTCCATGAGATTTCAAAAATGTCTCAATAACACTCTCTTTATCGAGGTTTTTCACCAACTTTCCCTCTAACAGGATTTCTCCATTTTGTACGCTAAATAACCCAGTCATTTACTCAAGGTGACAACAAATTGATTTGAAAAATTGAAAAATATTGCACATAAATAGTACATAATAAATTTTAAAAAAGTATATAATAAATAAAATTTGAAAAACAGAACGGTTTCTATAGGAGCTGGATGTAAGTAAAAAATTCTCGTTCTCTACTAAGATTGTAGCATTTTCAGAGTATTTTAAGCGAAAAGGAGACGGTAAACAACTTCCTTTACACTGTAACAAAAGGAGATCGACGCTGCACTATTCCCGGAAAGGTGGGTTTTAGATCGACTCGTTGCTACCTTCCTCTGAAACCATCAGTTCTTGTTTTTGTGCTTCTTGTTTAAGTAGTGGCACAAGATGTGAGGGCGCTTCACCATCCGTGGATTTTTCGTCACACTAAACTTCGTGTCACGTGAATCCAAGCGAGTAACAAAACGAATGATCTTAAACGGGACGGAGACCAAGAAATCACAATTAAACACTTTATTTAGACGCCTCTAGGCATGCTTGCACTATCATATCATGTGTTTGTTGGCACTGAAACCTATAGTCTCCGATTTTCATTCTGGAGATCTTTATGGTTTACAACATTAGTCAATGATTATGTTGCTGACTAACAAAATTTTTGGAACGCCGTGGAAACAACTCCGATCAGGTGTAATTCATTTTTTGTGTTCTTTTGAACTGATAGCACTCAAGGAAGGCTAAAGTGCAAGAATAAACACACAGCAAGATTAGATCAATTTGCCAAGACTAGATCAATTTGCATCTGAATGCCAATGCTGTTATACAAAGAAACGCAGAGCCATTTTGCGTGGGCCGTTTTTCAAACATTCCTCCAGGCAACACCGCATCGTACAGTTTCACTACTGCTCAACGAAGCCCGAGCAGTACAAATGTCAATACTGTTTTTCCTATTCTTCTTGTCTTCCATCACCAAGTGTCTTTTTAGGGTTAGAAACGAATTACAGTAATACTCTTTGGAACGAGGAACATCGATATACAGTGTGTATCGTAATTATTATATATTATCCAAAACCTACTTGGCTTCCGCACCTTATTGATTCGGCGGACTGTTTCGACAACGGATTCGCCCGCAATGAAACTGAAATCAAATACCTTTCGAAATTGGAATTGTTTTTTCGACATATTTCAATAATTCTTCGAGGAAAAGGAATTATTAAGCAAGGATGAGACACAAGTTACTCCGTCAGATAGAGCGGATAATTGCGTATTGTCTCTAAGAAAATGCGAACCAATTTGAATATTGATTCAGTAACAAACGAACGAAAATTGGTTGCACAAGCACCGGTAGGACCTTCCAGCCAACCTAATAGCTGCGAGCACAACATATATAACGGTGGAGTATAGGATTGTGACAGACTCTAGAGCATGGTTCATTTCAAAAGGTTGGGACAGCACAAATCGAATACTTCATCAAGGGAGATTTTACTGTAAGCCTGATATGTAGCCATATCAGAGAGAACAACAAAGAAATGGAAGAGGAGCGTGGGAAGTGTTGTGAAGGAGCACTCTCTTGCGAAATTGACCATGCTGTAGGAACCTCCCTAAAAGGGCAGTCTTATCTTCTTATTCGTGATACTGACAATTTTAAAATGCATTAGCATTAATACCGACAATTTTAAAGTTGTTGGTGTGAGAGGAGTAGCGTCACCAATCCGCATGAACGGACATCGCCCCTAAGCGGGACAGGCAGTAATGAAAATTGTTCTTGTTCCTGTGTATGCGCTATGAAGCCATCAATTTAGCAAAGTCGGTCCACGAAATTTGCTTGGGAGGGGGTGCTGGTCAACAAGCGGATGTATCTCCTCCTTTGTGCATCAGCATATATTCACAATAACAATTCTTTTCAAACGCGAAGTTGTTCAAAAAGTGCCAGGGAAAATAGGAGCTCTACATATAAAATTTTTAACCATGCAAAGCACTTATGTCCAAAAGGGCTTGACACCTTGTTAACTTAACGTTTGTTAACTTAACGCTTAACGCCCAGCGTTCCCTCCTTGTGAAACTTCGTGAATTGCACTTATTTTAGATGCATTCGAAACGTCTCCCGGATTCGTGGATTCGCATTAACTTCGAGCTCTTCGATGAGGACGGCGGGCAGTTGCTCGAACTGAGAACAGAAATACTTGGTGAAGCTCTAAGAAACACCTCTGTGAATGGGAAACCAGTTGATTTTGTGTAACGAGTAGAAGCCGCCTATAATAGGCCATCAGATAATGGTCTATAGAGGTCTTCAGAACGTTAGCTTGATTTTAGTCAAAATACGATTTGAATAAAAGGAGACACTGATATTTCAAGCATTTCGGAATTTGCCACAACAGTTGTAACGCTGCTCCAAATTGCTAGTATGTGTTGGTAAAAAGATGCACCTGCTCAACAGCAGACATGCTCGGACCTTCGGGCTCGACGAGCCGAACCGAGTAGCAACACGAGCCACGCGTTCGGGTGGCTCGAGTTGCTATTGGGGGGAACAGCTGTTGCTATCCGGGAGAAGACGGTCAACAGAGGGGCGGCTCCTGTTACTATGTATTGCCGCTCGGTTGGTACTGTGTTGACGTTTGGTTGCTACTGTGTCGCCGTCCGGTTGCTAGAATATATATATATATATATATATATATATATATATATATATATCATCATCATCATCATCATTTTCATTAGCGTCTGTCCCGCTTGGTGGCGGGGTCCGCTCTTCTGGTGTGGTGACGCCAATTCTCCCGATCAAATGCTTAATCAGGGTGCACACCAGCTATCTTTAAGTCCAAATGCAACTTATCTAGCCAACGCTGCTTCGGGCGTCCCCTGGGCCGCTTTCCAGGGACCTCAAGGTTCAGGCCTATCTTCCGGACGGTGTCGTCGTTAGCGCGAAGGACGTGGCCGTGCCATCGAAGATGAGCTTCGCGCAGCTTCTCGGCTATCGGGGCGACACCGAACCTCTGTCGTATTGCGTCGTTGCGAACGCGGTCCAAACGCGTAACTCCAGCCGTCCACCGTAGCATTTTCGTCTCCATTACACTGAGCCGGCTTTCAATTTCCTTCGTCACGGGCCAGCAGTCAGCACCGTACGTCGCTACTGGGCGAACGACTGTTCTATAAACCTTCGATTTGAGGTGCTCAGGTATTGTCCTGTCGCAAAGCACCCCAGTCAGTGAGCGCCATTTGGACCAGGCTGCATTCACACGTGCGTTCACCTCCAACCTTAGGCTGCCATCGGACGTGATCGCTGATCCGAGATACTTGAAAGATGTAACTCGTGAGAGCTCAGTACCATTGATCTTAATAGATCCGTGCTCAACCACATCCGTCGTCAAGTACTCCGTTTTTTTTGACGTTTAGCTTGAGTCCGAACAATGCCAAGCGGTCGCACCACGCCTGTGCCTGTCACTCGAGTTCGGTTTTATCTTCGCTGGCAAGCATGACGTAGTCGCATAGAGCAGCGCACCATCTGGAGATCTCGTGAGATCGCATCCATCACGACCACGAAGAGCAGTGGGGATAGCGCAGATCCCTGGTGCACCCCTACAGAGATGGGAAATTCCATCGAGGTGCCTGCTGGCGCTCGCACTCGACTCCTTGGGCAAGAGTACAGAATGCGCACCCACTCGATAAGCTCTTCAGGGATACTATGTTGCCGCAACGCGTACCATATAACTTCTCGCGGAACGCGGTCGAAGGCCTTCTCCAAGTCCAGGAAGGCAAAATGCACCGGTTTCTGTTTCTCGCGGTGCTTCTCTAGCAGAAGACGTACGGCGTGAATGGCATCAACGGTGCCACAGCCAGAGACGAAACCACACTGATTCGTGGAAAGCTGGACGACATCCCGGTTTCGTCGATCGACAATTCGCTCAACGATTTTCATGGTGTGCGAAAGAAGGCGAATTGGACGGTAACTAGCGCAGTCGCAGGACTGCCCTTCTTCTTCCAAATCGGGATGGTCGTGCTTTGCTGCCAGCTCTCGGGCACTTTCTTCTCAGCAACAACCTGATTGAAAAACTCTGTCAGCCAGTCAGCAGGGCACCAGCCCTTCGACTTCCACAGGTCGGCTGGCAGGTCATCGGGACCAGTGGCTTTGCCTGACTTCATCTTCCTCAGGGCTGCTTCGGTTTCGCTCACTGTGATCTTCTGAACGGGACCGTATACAGGAGATGGAAATGGAATAGCAGGATGCTCAAATTTAACATTCGAGATTTCCTCGAAGTAGTCGTGCCATCGCTTCACAGCCCTCCTACGATCCATCAGAAAATGACCGTTCTCGTCGTTAATGCCAAAGAACTTCTCTATGTCTTCTGCTTGGCGACAGCGAGCTTTTGCGAGTCGGTAAAGATAACGCTCACCATCGCGCGTTTCCAGTTTTTCGCTCACATCAGCATAGTGCGCGGCTTTGGCAGCTGCCACTGCTTTCTTTGCCGCTTTCTTCGCTTCTTGATATTTCCGCCAATTATCGACTGTTTTATCACCGATGAATACGTGATAGAGCCGTTTCTTCTCTCGGACTTTCTCTCTGACATCATCAGTCCACAGCCATGCCTGCTTGTCGACCCAGCGTCGTCCAGGCTTCGTTGTGCCGGGTTCGAGGCGTGCAGCCCGAGTTATCGCATCGGTAGCATTCTTCCAGGTTTCGTCGACAGTTGTCACCGTCGGCAACCGATTGCGAGAAATAACTGCCGCTTCTTTCTCTTTCAGTCGTCAGTATTTGATTCTAGCCGACCCGCATCGCTCGGCATGTTTACACCTCGAAGGTGTGATCTTCAGCGAGCAGATCAGTGGGCGGTGTTGCGTGGCAACCGTCTCATACGGCACGCTCTTCGCGTCTATGACAAAGCTTTGGTCGCGACTCCTAACTAGGACATAGTCAATCTGCGTTTTAGCGTTCCCGCTATAAAACGAGATAAGGTGGGAGTCACGCTTTCGAAATTTGGTATTCACGATGGTGAGGTCATGTGGGTCTGCATACTCAAGTATACGTTCACCATCGGCGTTGCGTGAGCCATAGCCAAAACCACCATGACAGCTGTAGCCGTCTTTCGTTGCTCCGACGTGACCATTAAGGTCATCTGCCACAACAATCATATCTTCTGACGGCACTTCCGCTGTTTTCTCATCAAGCAGGGACCAGAACTCGTCCTTGGTTTGCTCGCAACAGCCTGTCTGCGGAGCATACGCAGAAAAGAAATGGCATCGTCGCTCCTCTACGGCGACAACAATCTTCATCAAGCGGTCATCGAAACGTTCTACGCTTGCAATCGCGTCACGGAAACGCTCGGAGACGATCATACCGACACCGCTGGTGGTCCTGGGACTGCCGCACAAAACGACCTTGAAGCCACGGCCAATGTCCCTCGACTTGCAGCAGGACCACCTCGTCTCCTGCACCGCACAGAAATCTATCTTTCTTCGCTCCAGTGCTTCAACCAACTCGCACGAGCGGCCCGTTAACGTACCCACATTCAACGTTGCTACGCGGGTCTTGCCTACGTTGGGGGACTTTCGGACTAGCTCAGTTGCCCCCCCTCCCGATGCCGTCCTCGCATCAGGGACCCTCGCATACTTTCCACTCGCTGGGCTTTGCGAGTGTGAAAAGTGTGCGAAGGTCCCTGATGCGAGGATGGAATCGGGGCAACTGAGCTAGTCCGAAAGCCCCGTAACGTAAGCAGGACCCGCGTAGTAACGTTGAATGTGGATACGTTGACGGGCCGCTCGTGCGAGTTGGTTGAAGCACTGGAGCGTAGAGTTGATTTCTGTGCGGTGCAGGAGACGAGGTGGTCTTGCCGCAAGTCAAGGGACATAGGACGTGGCTTCAAGGCCGTTCTATGTGGAAGTCCCAGGACCACCAGTGGTGTCGGTGTAATCGTCTCCGAACGATTTCGTGACTCGATTGTAAGCGTCGAACGCTTTGACGATCGGTTAATGAAGATCATTGTCGCCGCTAAGGAGCGACTCTATCACTTCTTCTCTGCGTATGCTCCGCAGACCGGCTGCTCAGAGCAAGCCAAGGATGAGTTTTGGAGCCTACTTGATGAGAAGACAGCAGAGGTATCGTCGAAAGATGTCATCATAGTCGCTGGTGACCTTAATGGGCACGTAGGTGCTACGAAGGACGGTTACAGCTGTCATGGTGGTTTCGGGTACGGTCACGTAAGGCTGATGGTGACCGTATTCTTGAGTATGCGGAATCGCATAACCTCACCATAGTGCACACAGTCTTCCGAAAACGCGACTCCCACCTCATCTCATACTATAGTGGGGGACCCAAAACTCAGATAGACTTTGTCCTTGTGAAAGATCGCGACCGAGGTCTTGTCACAGATGCGAAGATCGTGCCGTATGAGACGATCGCGCCACAGCATCGACCGCTGATCTGCACCCTAAAGATCGACCCTCCAAGGCAGAAGCAGGTCGAGCGATGCGGTGTCCCAAGAATAAAGTGGTGGCGAATGAGAGAGAAGGAAGCAGCTGTGATTTCTCGCGTGCGGTTACCGACGGTCACAACTGTCGACGAAACTTGGGAGATGGCGACCGACGTGATACGTCAAGCTGCACAGTCGGAACTCGGCATTACGAAGCCTGGGCGGCGAAAGGTCGACAAGCAGGCATGGTTGTAGACAAACGACGTGAAGGTAAAGGTTCGAGAGAAGATGTCGCTCTATCACGTGTTTCTCTTTGAAAAGACAGCCGATAACTGGCGGAAGTACCAAGAAGCGAGGAAAGCTGCAAAGAAGGCCGTGGCTGTTGCAAAAGCCACTCATTATGGAGATGTCAACGAAGAAGCTCGAGTCACGCGATGGCGAGCGGTATCTGAACAGATGCAAAGTTTCGCCATCGGAAGACCGAGGACATTGAAAAGTTTTTCGGCATCAATGATGAGAACGGCCATCTTTATTATGGGCCGCAAGAAAGCATTGAAGCGATGGCGCGATTACATTGAGGAAATCTCTGCGGTAGAATTTCCTCATCCTGCCATCCTTTCAACGGCTCCAACCCACGGCTCCGTGCAGAAGATCCCCGTGGAGGAGACTGAAGCGGCTTTGAAGAAGATGAGGCCAGGCAAAGCGACTGGGCCCAATGCAGGGTCAAGCTTGAAGTTCGGGAATCGAAGGGGGGGGGTCGTGCTGTGGCCTCGTCTGGAGGGGGGGGGTCGTGCTCTTCCGGTTTTGGCAGAGGATTCTCTCTTATTCTTCAGGTTTTTTTGGTAATTTTTTTAATTCTTAATAAGTTGTTTTTTTCCAGGAATGCTTACGAAGGTGTGGAGTCTTTCCTTCGTCCCGCAAAGTTGTAAAAATTAATATAACAAGTTTCAAATAATGATTGTATTACTCGTTAGAAATAAAGATTTTCCGCCTGCAGATTTAGAGTCAATGAGAACTTTCCATTTTTCAGTTGTTTTTTTTCAGGAAGTCATGGACGCGACAGTTTTCTGCATGAACGAGCGACATCTATGTCCTAAGTTGCAGTCTATAAAATTTGAAGTGTCAATTGCTAAGGAAAATTAGGTGCTTTTCCTACAAGATTTTTGAAGCACTCTTCGAAGCGATGACCGAATGGCAACCGAGGATGGACTTGTCACGGAACTATTTTTCTCTCTTCTGCTGGATACAACATCAGAAAGTGAAGTTGTACCCAATAAAGTTTTAATCCACCGGTTGACACAAAGGAATAGAAGGTGTTTTTGCGAGACAATCTTCTGTATAAACAGACGCTCCGATTTATACCATTTGTCGAAAAAATTCGACACCGTTAATCACATGGAAGCCGCTATTTTTACAAGCTGCTTTTTAAAGCGTAGAACCCACACCTCTTACTGTTTTAAAAGCTCTGTGAATTTTCAGAGATGTCGCACAAACTCCGAAATATGGTAGGTTACGTGGAACCATTGCGTTCTCTGATATCACCGATCGCCACTGAAGGACGGACTTCTTGCGGCAAAATTTTTTTTACCTTCTGGAGGAAGAGCATCAGAGAGTGAAAACTGGGCCACCATAGAGCTCAAGATGTGATTAATATACTATCATAAACTAAGCTTCTTTGCAGCGATCTCCGATATGATTAGGGCTGATCGTATTTAAATTTTTCGCTTTTCAAGAAAAATTAATTAATTTTTACCTGAAGCAGATCACCCACACAGTTGAAATTTTGCCACAAAACATTTCAAGTCTTGTTTAATGCACAGTGTAAAAATCATGGTTTTCTGAAACGAATAGACTGGATCGACCACTGGTCGATATGGCACCGACGTCATGGGAGCGACGAAATTCAAGGTTCTCAAAAATGACTATAACTCGGTAAGTTTTCCATAATTTTAAAAAGCCAATAGCTTTTTAAAAACTACAAGAAAAGGTATTTCATACGGTGTGAAAATCGGTTTTCAAAAACTAGGTCTTTATACGGGGCGGAGGCCTTCGATTTTTGAGCGAAAAATTGAAGTGATTTTGTATAGATAATTATATCCCGGTAGGTTTTCCGAATTTTGAAAGATTTAATACCTTTTTAAAAACTAGTGAAAAAGCGCTTTCAAACCATATAGAAATTTCTTTTCATCAGGGAGGTCTTCATAGGGGGCGGTGGGGTTCGATTTCTGGTCCATTGTTGCAGAAATACGTGCCAAAAATCGAACCCCCCTCGCCCCGTATGAAGGCCCCCTTTTTTAAAGACTGCTTTCTATAAGGGTAGAAAGCATCTTTTTTCTGTTTTTCAAAAAGCAATTGGGATTTTTGAATTTCAAAAAGGGAACCGAGTTATGATCAGATTTGTGAAGAACTGGTGGTACTCTGCACCGTCGACACTGGAGTGATTTCATAAAAATGATCATAACTCCGTTCGTTTTTCGAAATTCAAAAATCCCAATTGCTTTTTGAAAAATAGAGGAAATATGCTAACTGATCATTCATAAACCGTCTTTCAAAAAGGAGGTCTTCATAGGGGGCGAGGGGGGTTCGATTTTTGGTCGATTTTTGGCAAAAATCGACCAGAAATCGAACCCCCACCGCCCCCTATGAAGACCTCCCTGTTGAAAACAAATTTCTACATGGTTCGAAGGCGCACTTCCTCTAGTTTTCGAAAAGCAATTGGGATTTTTGAATTCCAAAGAACGAACCGAGTTATGGACATTCTTTCTGAAATCACTCCAATGACTCCGGTGATGGGCCGACCAACTCCTCTGGTTACGGTTTCACAAAATTGATCATAACTCGTTTCATTTTTTGAAATCCAAAAATCCCAATTGCTTTTTGAAAACTAGAGGAAATATGCTAACTGATCATTCATAAATCGTCTTTCAAGAAGGAGGTCTTCATAGGGGGCGAGGGGGGTTCGATTTTTGGCACGTATTTCTGCAACAATGGACCAGAAATCGAACCCCTACCGCCCCCTATGAAGACCTCCCTGTTGAAAACCAATTTTTATACGGTTCGAAAGCGCTTTTCCTCTAGTTTCCAAGTAGCTATCGTCGCTCCTATGACGACGGTGCCATATCGATCAGCGGTCGCTACAATCTATTCGTTTCAAGAAACCATGATTTTTGCACTGTGCATTGAACAAGACTTGAAACGTTTTGTGGCAAGATTTCAACTGTGTGGGTGATCTGCATCAGGTAAAAATTAATTAATTTTTCTTGAAAAGCGAAAAATTTAAATGCGATCAGCCCTAATCATATCGGAGATCGCTGCGAAGAAGCTCAGATTTTTACTGTGTAATACTCATGACTGAAAAATCCATGAAGCACAATTTCACTCTCGCGTGTTCTTTCCTTGAGAAGATTGAAAAATTTTCCGCGGGAAGACCACCCTCAGTCTCCATCGATGATATCGGCGAACGCAATGGCTCCACGTAACCTACCATATTTCGGAGTTTGTTCAACGTCTCTGAAAATTTTACAGAGTTTTTAAAACAATAAAAAGTGTGGATTCTACGCTTTAAAAAGCAGGATCCATGCTTCCATGTGATTAACGGTGTCGAATATTTTCGGCAAATGACACAAATCGGAGCATCTGTTCACAGGGGATCGTTTCAGAAAACAGGTTATATTGCCATGTGTCAAACGGGGGCTTAAAATTTTATTGGGTACAAGTTCACTTTCTGATGCTGTTTCCAGCAGAAGAGAAAATTAGTTCCGTGACAAGTCCATCCTCCGGTTGCCATTCCGTCATCGCTTCCGAGAGTGTCTAAAAAATGTTATGGATAAAGCACTTAAGTCAGCTTTAGCAATTAACACTCTGCATTGTATAGAGTACAATTTCGAATGCAGATGTTGCTCCTTCACGCACAAAAATGTTCCGTGTTCACGAGATGCTCAGAAAGCCTGAAAAGTTGAACTCGTTGTGATTAATTCGACAACTACTCTCAAAAGTGCTTTATTTTCAACTGTAAACAAACAAAATATTATTATCAGAAGATTACATAAACAAAACCTTTATCAGCGTTTTTTCTAACAAATTACTAAATCAAACAGTTGTCCTCTTTCTGATCTGATACAGTCGACGCTGCACCTGGAAAGAAGGACCTATTAAAGGGTGCAAAAATTGCATAGAAAATTTTAAAAAATCAACGCGGATAGGAAATAAAACGGTGGTCTACACAAGGGGTGAGGGTCGTACCAGATCCGCTCTTGGAGGGGGGGGGGTCGTAAATTTTCGGCAAAAATCGAACCCCACGCTTGACCCTGGCCCGATGACGTGGCGGCTGACCTGTGGAAGTCAAAGATTTGGTACCCGGCTGAGTGGTTGGCGAAGTTCTTTAATCAGGTTGTAGCAGAGAGGAAAGTATCTGACTGTTGGAGCCAAAGTACGACGATTCCGGATTTGGAAGAAGAAGGGCAGTCCTGCAGACTGCTCCAACTACCGTCCAATTCGCTTGCTTTCGCACAGCATGAAGATCTTTGAGCGAATTGTCGACAGGACGAATTCGTGACATCGTCCAGCTTTCTAGCAGTCAGTGCGGCTTCGTGGCTGGCTGTGGCACTGTTGATGCCATACACGCCGCCCGCCTCCTGATAGAAAAGCCCCGCGGGAAACAGAAGCCAGTGCATATCGCCTTCCTCGACTTGGAGAAGGCCTTTGACTGCGTTCCGCGAGAAGTTATATGGTACGCGTTGCGGCAACATAGTATCCCTGAAGAGCTTATTGAGTGGGTGCGCATTCTGTACTCTTGCCCAAGGAGTCGAGTGCGAGCGCCAGCTGGAACTTCGATGGAGTTTCCCATCTCTCTCGGGTTACACCAGGGTTCTGCGCTTTCCCCACTCCTTTTTGTTGTCGTGATGGACGCCATTACACGATATCTTCAGAAGCCTGTCCCCTGGACACTGTTCTATGCTGATGACGTAATGCTCGCTTGCGAAGATAAAGATGAACTCGAGCGAGAGGTGCAAGCTTGGTGTGATCGCTTGGAGCGATTTGGACTCAGATTGAACGTGAAGAAGACCGAATATCTAACGACAGACGTTACTGAGTCCAGCTCCATCAAGGTTAACGGCCTCGAGCTTCCACGCACTGCGGTCTTTAAGTACCTGGGATCAGCAGTCGCGTCTGACGGCAAACTGATGACTGAAGTGAACTCACGCGTGAGTGCAGCTTGGTCCAAGTGGCGCTCGTTGACTGGCGTGCTCTGCGATAGGAAGATACCAGAGCGCTTGAAGTCAAAGTAGGGGTGAAGTAGCGATGTACGGTGCTGAGTGTTGGCCTGCGACCAAGGAGGTTGAAACGCGCCTCAGCGTCATGTAGACGAAAATGCTGCCCCTGACGGCTGGAGTAACGCGCATGGACCGCATCCGAAACGAAGCTATTCGGCAGAAGTTCGGTGTCGCGCCGATAGCGGACAAGATGCACGAAGCCCGCTTACGATGGTACGGCCACGTTCTGCGTGGAAAGGAAGATAGCGTCCGCAAGATAGGCCTTAAATTCGAAGTGGTAGGAAAGCGGCCTAGAGGGCGTCCGAAGCAGCGCTTGTCTGACACGTTATATTTGGACTTGAAGGTTGCTGGTGTCCACCCTGATCTAGCGCTGGATCGGAAGAGGTGGCATCATGACACCAGAATAGCGGATCCCGCTACGAAGCGGGACAGACGCTGAAGAAGAAGAAGCAGGATAAAGAAGAATTAGGAAACACTTATAATTACAAAATTTATAATATACCAATTTATTTATAAATTGGTACATGTAAAATGAGAGTAACATTGGTATAGCATAAGTGACATCAGAGAATGCTTAGTAATTTATACACATTCATAAAGTGAGATTAGAGTATAAAGCATACAATGTGATAAGTGAGAATGGACAGTAACAGTGGTATGGCATAAGTGACATCAGAGATTATTTAATTCGTACACATTAATAATGTGAGATTAGAGCATAAAGCATACAATGTGATAAATGAGAATGTCGTCTATGGTCATCGTCCTCGTTATCGTCATCACCATATAGCTTTTTAACAATGTGGGTTAAACGATAGGCACGTTAACGTTCTAATTTTCCAATACAAATCCAGAATGAAATTCCCGGCGGTTTAGCCTGCCCTAGGTACCAACCGAGGGATTATATATAGGTCCAGCGCGGTCCGCGCCATTTCGATCTCGACATCTGTGAGATCCGAGGCACGTAACAGCCACATATTTAGCCTTCAATGGCCCTCTACATTGCATAGTATTGTAAATGGCATGCCGATGGAATCTGAAGAAATTCTTACCATTGCTAGGTCTCACAGACATGCCAAACGTCTTCTGCTTCAAAATATGCTCACTTTTAAAAAGGTCGATGTCGAGGCACAGAAACAGCACTTTAGTTCAGATTTTATCTCAAAAAATGTCTACAGGATAATGAAGCACTGACTTGCGCACATGAAACGCAGCTTCAATAAAAAAATTTCTATTCAAATAGGTTTTTCAATTCATGGATACACATTACTCTAAAACGAGAGAAATAAAAGAACCCGATGAAAATTTTTCTTCAATATTCTATTGACTATCTACAGCCATGCTAAAAATGTAGGAATTCTAAATAAAGGTATTCAAAAAATTAGTTATTTTTTCTTCATATCCACACACTTTAGAAACTAATTTCGACAGAGGCTCTGTCTTCCACTTGCAGAAACAGCATACACCGCCTGATGATTATTTACACTATTTCCACGTCATGTTGAAACTCTTCAAATCAAATTTGACACCGTTGTGATTTATGATCCGCAACCCCACAACAGTAACTTTTTTGGAAGGTCTCTTAACATTAGTCAACAAAAAGTGCTGTTTTAATAGTTCAACTAAATCCAAACGTATCTGTGAGGATGAAAACTCCAAATTTCCCGTTTGGCCTCCATATTTCACTCTAATGACCAAATATGAACGTCCTGCGATATGGAGGTGGTCAACCGCCAAAGACTGACACTAACGTTAGTACTTCATAGATAAGGACAGGAGGGAAAGCCACATACGATGAAAAGTATAAATCTTTCTCCTACCCAAAATGTCGAAATCGACCTGCAATTCCTCAAAAATTATTGTGGCCCACCTTTTTGAACGACTGGTACTGCATTACCAAACCAACTGACCTTGTCTAATGAACTTGAATTTAGTTCTCCATTGAATTTTTGAACCCCACCTCCTCTATGTCTGGTGGAGTTACAACAAAAATGGAATAACAATGAACAGAATTGACCAGGCGCTGAAGAATTGCAAGTTTACCATTAGGAGACAGCTTCATAAAGCCAGGTGGAGCACGGTCCTTGGTCAATCAAATGCGGAAAGAACAGGACGAAACAAATTTCGACATACCTGGCAGATATCACATCGTTCTCAGCGAGGGATTTGGCTGTGATTCTGAGTGAGCCATTATTTCGGACTGTACATATCTGAAGAGAAGTATAACTCGCTGTAAACACAACGTGCCACGAGCAATTTACCTTCAAATTGGCATCATCGAAAAAGTTCTGTGTGACGTTCTCGAAGTGTTCATTCTGGAGAGTTTCCGGTTCGAAAGCGACCAAAATTTCTCCTAGCTCTAACATGCACACCTATGAAACAGTAACAGAAGCATTAGCAGCGCGAAATGGCCGATCACAACAGCCAATCGCAACCCATCAGAGCACCGACCGTACACGTCGCCTTCAGACGGCGTGGTGAGCCGATGCGGCCCGATTGATTTTGTGCGCCCTCCCGCTTCCCATGCAGCCCACATTTACGACTAGTATCAACACTTTTGGTTCTTCTGAATAGCATAATCGGACTCACATAGACGTGAATGTGACGTCTTTTTCGAGCAAATTTTCATTGGAAGGAATGCCAGACTCTACGTCAAAACTCTGTAACGGCAAGACGGTAGTAGCAGATGAACTACGTTAACAAAACCCACTAACTCTGGATCGCTACCTTTAACCTCGTAAACTGCCCGTGCTGAACTACGAAAGGCTGTAACGTTGAGCAATTGCTTCCCGTCGTCAGTATAACCAGATTCGATTTGGCCTGGAACAAACAGTAACGGAGTGGAATCAAAGAAAATGGAGTACCTTCATAGAACCCACATAGAAAATAGACCACGACGCAGCTACGTTTAAAGTCCGCAGCGCCTTGGCGGTTTTCTTCTCTTCGCTTAGGGAAAACAACTCAAGCGACTGCTTAGTCACGAAGAGAATCTGAAAGGGAACTATAATGAGATGCAGGCAAGCAGTAGAGCGCTCTAGTAGAAAGAAGACTAGGATGGAACCAGTGACCCTTATGGGAAGCAATGTTAGCAGCCTAAGAGTCCTTATAGAACTCTGATCTAGAATTTTTTCCAAGCCAATCCTAAGATTATTAAAGGAAAAGGATAAGCAGGCTCCGGGTAAGGAATTCGATTCTTGATTCAAACACTCGTGAAACCTTTGTGGCCTTATACCATTCGGTTAACCATCGTTTCAGGAAAGAAAAGAATCCAATCAGGTTATCATACTGTTCCGACATTACGATGCACCACCGGTTTGAAAAGAAGACAATCGTAAAAAGGCGACAAATACTTACCTTTCACAGGAAGATTAGAAAGGAGTGCAAGGAGAACAAGGCGGACAAGATGTCCCTAGGCAGCACGAGATACCGATTGCGAAACTCTGGCAATATTTCAGCTTTCTCTACTGCACAAACTGGGTCCCGTCACGAACGCATGTGTTTTTTTGAAAATGTGTTACCCTAGTAAGGACGCCTTATGAATTCCCGTATAGCGCTGACAGAATACATAGATGTACATAGTGAATACATATACATAGTGAAACGAAACCAAACAACACACCTTTCGACTACTTTATGAAGCAACCTTCGTGCAAACCACTAGAACACAGTCCACTGCACTGCACTCGAGTACCATTCGAAGGAATGAATTCCCTGAAAAAGCAGTTGAACAACATAGGCCTGGAAAAAGATGGCAGAGCCAAGCGCTGGCGAAGCGAAGGTTAGAATGATTCTCGGGGCTTTCATGTACACAACAATGCAGTCACAAATCAACGATACAGTCCTTGGAAAAACGAGAAATGGCTGCGCCTGGACTGCAACTAACTAACTCTAGCTCTAACTTCTTCCTTGCGGCGCGAGCGTATCCGATTGGAGCACGCTAGTCACTGCGCCTGGATAGCAACATGTGTTCCGAGCCTCCAACAGAATAGCAACACAATATTGCTATTGCAACAGAATAGCAACCGCTGTTTCTGTTGGCAACCGCAGTTGCTATTCTGTTGAAGGGACGTGGTTGGGCGGATACTGTTCGGCTCGTCGAACCCGAATGTCCGAGTGGGGTAGAGAATAGAAGTCGGCGCTTCTTATTCTTTAATGACATAGGATAGTTCAATGAAGCATAGTAGGGCAGTTGTGCAGCTAGCTCTCATAAAGACTTCATTGGAAGCCGATGAACAGGCTAGTGTTCTGTCCCAGTCAGACAAGTGTGGTACCAATTAGTAGGGAAAGGATGTAGAGATAAGAGCGCTGGTACGTAAACGTTGGATCGTTAAGAATACATGGGAGTTGAAAATAATTTGGATTAGTAACAATGCTTGTTACTAAAACCATTGTTACTAGTATGGTCTTCAGCTTAACCGGCTCCATGCTGATATCAGCGACCGGCCCATCCCATATCACGGGTGGGTGCTGACAGGCCTCGAGGATATCGCGGATGTTACGTGCGGTCAAACAGCGCCGGTGGTGTAAGTCGAACACCGCTGCCCGGAAAGCAGAAGATGCGGGTTCGAGTCCCGCCTGGCGCAAAAGTTTTGATCGCAACAAAACATCCTGTAACAACAATTTGAATTAGATCCTAAGGACAGCAGAAACAAACAATGTGGGAGATTTCCGCTCCTACATTGTACATATGTAGGCGGAACCGAAAATTATTTAAAAATTATATCGAACGAAAAAACAATGCGTGGTAAAGGAGACTCCGCAGGAAGGAAAACTGAAGACGTGCTAGCATAGACGTCGGAAGGGACGCTCTTTTTGTTTCTCGAATGATGATGGACAAAAGCCCTAGTCTGGCTCGAGAAAGGAACGAATGGATACGTTGCTGTAACTACCCCTATCGTTTCGATGCTCGTGAAGATCTTAGTAGGTTCGAATATTCGAACGGCTTCGAATGCTCACAAATTTCGAAAATTCGAATACATTCAAAAAAGGCGATTTTTTGCGTATTCGAATTTTAACACTGATTCGAAGGTTCCAGAAAGGAAGAATAGATGACTGGTGATTTGGTGGCAATGAGCGATAGACGGTGTTCCCTAACCTAGTTTCACATTTGTTTCACAAAGAATTTCACATTTGTTTGCAAAGCTTTTAAAGAAGCTATAGTAGAGTTGTCTTTTCACCGAATTCTTCTGTGCCAGAGAGGATGAAATATGTCACGGGTCATCACACCAAACATAGCGTCCTTAAAAAGTTTTAGTTCTCTTACTTGAGGTGGTCGACTGATACCAAAATCCGTGCGGCCCTATGAATGACTAGACGAAATCGCGTGGGATATAACAGTTCTATGGTAAAGCGTTCACCTTTTGTTAGAATGCGAATCTGCGGGTTATATACGAGCACCCACCTTTTCGGTTTATACTCCTTATCATGGATCACTTGGAATCTCTCAATGAAACTACATATTTTCACCGGAAACCAAGGTTATCATGATAGAAATCTTCGAAACCGGAGGTGCCGTTTGCTTCGCCTTTTCATTCACATTACCTAAGAAACATGAAGGGGGCATAGGAAGGAGCCTAGAATTACTCCTGAAGTTGTTAAGTGTTGCTTATGTTATTTTTTGTTATTTATACTTTTGTTTATTTTTCATGGCATCGGTGTGTGCGAAGACTCACTAGGTTCAAATAATCTCCATAATTGAGAAGGTTGGTAGTTGAATAGATGTGTTAAATAGCTTCCTGCTCTACAAGTGATCAAACAATTGTTCAAGCTGACAACTTGGCCGCAGTTGACCCTTCTCCCAACAAAGTTAGACCCATAGTCAGCTCGGTCGTACGTTCTGACGAATAAAATAGCATGACCTGTTTATTTTCAAGTTTTCTCAATGAGCGCCTCTGCGCAATCCATTTCATCACCACCCGTTTCATGGAACCGCCTACAATAGTCTTCGCGCAGCGTTTCAAAGTTTCAATGTTTTCAATAGAAGCCATTTTCTTGCTCTACAGCTTGCACAGTGAAACAGTTTGGTTTTGTACAGTAGGTAGATCCCAGGAGTGCATATGCTACGCAAAAGAAGAAGTTATTATTGGCACCATTATTTTTGCTATTACTTTACTGTTCAAATATCAGCACTACAGCAAAAGTGCAACAGTGATGTTGCTCTTTTGCTGTAGTGCTGATATTTGAACAAAAAGCACATCTTATGTTTTTGTTCAAATATCAGCAGTACGCAAAAAACATTTGAGGAGCAATGGGCAAGTACTATCGGGTTGTGTACAGCCAATCTATGACCAATAAGAGCATTACCACATAACCATAACCGAGAATCATTGTGTGTTCTGGCCTCTTCTTGTCGACGCCTAAGATCACCTGACCGGAGCGAGTGTGTACTTCTCCTCCTTCAGCGTTTGTCCCGCTTAGCGGCGGGGACCGCTATTATTTGTGGTGACCCTACCACGCACGATCCAATGCTTGGTCGTGGTGGATTCCTGCCTGCCTTAAGCCCATGTGCAGCAGATCAAGCCAGCGCTGCTTACAAAGAAAGGTTCCCAACTCATGGTGAGCTTTTGTGATGCTATTTTGACAGGATGTAGGGCTCTATGAGCGGAGTCCAGAACTACAGCCAGCTTTTGATGAACCGCTTTTTTGAAGGCCTGAAAAGAAGGTGTGAAGGCGCGTGCGCAACACACATCAACCTCTATGACACCCCACGACATGTGCCTCGACGGCGCATTCGGTAAGAGTGCCACCTCGGACAGGGGCGCACCGGAGAGCTTTTCATTCATTTTCATTTTTTTTTCATTTTTCATCGAGTCCGTGTGCAGCCAATATTTTTGCACTTTTAATTAGTTGTTACTACGCTTTCTTATGATAACAGGCAGCAATTTTATACCACCAATGCCTACAACAAACCAAGGCTGTCTATTTACGCCTTCATATGTACTAGTTTTTCAACTATTCATATCTGCGCCACATCATTTCTCTGGGAACAAAAAGTCTTATATATTATTAAATTAAAAATTTTATATTATTATTTCCCTTCTAGTTAACAGTTATGGTACTACAAATCTATGAAACAAGTGAACACAAGCGCCTGCCACTACAACAGCATCTTACAAATGCCAATGAGGGACAATCTTCTCCCTGACAAGGAATGACCACTTCTTCTTCGCTGAACGTGTAGTCCGTGGGTGTAGAGAAGGGACCTGGGTGAACGTCGAGGTATCCAGGGGCCGGATTCATCAAAGTTACTGCAGTAACTTTATCGGAGAATTATAAGCGAAAGCTCAGATAACGCGGCCTAGCGATATGATGAGCGATAAGCCGCGTTATCTGAACTTTCGCTTACAATTCTCCGTTAAAGTTACTGCAGTAACTTTGATGAATCCGGCACCAGCTACTACACACGCGTATGATAGACACGGCTGAAGCACCGGAGCGCAGAAATGTCGGTAGATCTGGTTTATTTATAATCTGTAATCAAATTCACCTCCTCATCGAAACCTACCTATGAAACCAACTGGATGATAGGTGTAGATAGGTCCCATGTCCACTTTACTTCCACTAACCTGAACTGCCTCTTCTTCCTGACAGTCGATATCTCTATAGGTAGCATTCAGGAAGAGTGCTTTTATGGCATCTGCAACCGCAATCTCTCTCCTTGTCGGAGAAGTGAGGTCCGGTGTTAAGGTGGAAATTAGTCGGCCTACAACGCGTTCAGGTGAGAACAACAATTTTAGAGCATTTATGTACCGATATGGCCAGGGTTCATAATATTCATAATATTGGACCGTAAGATAAAAGGATTTGTGTGCAATTATCATTGCGGTATCATTGATGATACGGTATGATATGGTAATGGTGCAGATAGGCAATTTTGAAAAACTCGCAAATATGAAGGCGCAATAAGACAGCCTTGGTTTGTTGTAAGCATTGATGGTCTAAAATTGCCTCCTGTGATCGTGAGAAAGCGAAATAACAACAAACTAATATGTGCAAAAACACTGGCAGCACGCGGAGTCGAACTCAAAAACCCACTGGTGTGCTTCTATGAGGCGGCACTCTCACCTACTGCGCCACCGAGGCACACCTCGTAGGGTGCCATAGGGGTTGATAATAGTTGCACGCACGCCTTCAGATCTCCTTTTCAGGCCTTTAAAAAAGCGTTCAGCAGAAATTGACTGTGGTTCCGCCCACAGGGCACATCTGTCAAAAAAGAATCACAAAAGCTCACCATGAGTTGGGGACCTTTCCTTGTTAGGCGTCCTTTAGGCCATTTTCCGGGCACTTCTATGATGACGCCAATCTTTCGAACGGTGTCACGATGAACATAACCATGCCATCGTAAGCGAGCTTTACGTAGGGTGAGGGACGTTCTGCCTGAAAGCGGCGCGGGCAAAGACGCGGGACAGTGCCTGCGGAGCCAATTAGCGTCGACTCGCGCGGTGACACCCGCCGCTTGGCGCTGAGCCCAGACGGCCCTCGCCGCGGAGCGATGCTGACCTGGCCGACCACGAGAGCCCGCAGAACGACCAGATTTTGTGTGATTACAGTCGATAGAGTGATAGGAGGCTCAGACGGCTTGCATTGGCAGTCCAAAAATTCGGATTCATGTGAACCCTACCATCTTCTATATCAGAATTTCGAGCTCTATCGAATGAGCCAGGAAAGAATCTTGCATCAATAAGCCTTTTAACGATTTTTTTTCAGGCGCTGTTTAACTTTCATTAAATATCAGATTTTACTCACATGTATCAGGATTAAATGCGATGCATGCTTCCAGGCTAAAATTGCACGAGGATTCCAATTAGATAGATGAGAGATCTCTTAACATAAGTTTAAAGCATTAGTTTCAACATGATATCTCCTCAGCATTTCGTAACTGATTTTTCTATAGAACTTTATAGTGCACACATCATATATTTCGATACTAAGACTGGATAGGTGGTTCATCAAATCTAATGTTCACCGAGAATAAAATTCATCACACAATATTTCAAATTGCTCGTCCAGTGACGTGCCTTGACATCTTGCTGCAAAATTTTCTTATTTCTCTGGGACTAATTGCTCTTGAATGGTACCGCCCGTCGAACCTATTGAAGACAGTTGACCTTAATTACTATGCATTTTATCAGAGCTATAATACCTCGACATCTCTCTGTCTACATTATTTCTTCGCTCAGCATCGCGCCTTCTAAGACGCTTCATTTCATCAGGTAGCTGAAAGCAGTCCGATATAGTTACATCCTCCACGAGATATTATGAAGTCCTACGAACTAGTACCATTATTTTCATGTTAAGTAAACATTTCGCCTCCAAGTTTATGTCGTGGAGGAGCTTTATCAATGTGGCCAGTGCAGGATGTTCACATCCCAGTAGCCTCTTCAAAGTGCTGCAATGGTATACTGTTATTAGGCATCATATCATCTACCTGATAGTATGCGCTTCACCTATGAAAAGCTTCAGCAAGATTGGTTGTTCGGAGTGTCGAAATCTTCCACTTGCACCACAAATCTTTGAATGGCCCACTGAGCCATGTACTTTCCATGTACCTTAAACGCTACAGTCCATTCACTAAGTTTTGGAAAATGTTGACATATGGATAAACAACCTTAGAAACTCTGCACATTTCTGATGTGCAGGATGAGTTCTTCGTACAGGTACAATCCGAAGAGCTCTCAATTCGGTTCGTAGTTCGTTAGGCAGAAACACTATGCCTTTGATAGCTCTCCACCAACGCGTTATTCTTGGGTCACGTGTCGGACCTAAGAACTCATTTGGAGTTCGCACAGAGACACTGACGCCACTATTTACAAACCGTGAATGTGCTGACGCAGCCCAAGACTATTCATTCTTCTATTCCATGCTTGAGCCAAATGAAACGCACATCCTTCAATCTGGAGAACAAAATTACGATTGTATTAGGATACCACTGGAAGAAGTAATCACCTACGCGTTCGGAAATGATGCTCTTGCCGCGTTTATTGCGGCTTTCTCAAAATCCAACACAATGCGAAGACCTTCCCCTTCACCACTCTGGCCATTCTGCTCCAGTGCTCTCTTGAGGTGCCCGAAGATTTCAGCATACACCATTTCGGTCTTTTTCGCTGTTACTGCGAAGAGTAACGGAACCTCAGCACCTCCGTCACAAACACCATGAACACAATAGAGCTGAGAGTGCCGTCCTAGCTCTTTTGGTTGGGGAGTGTGAACACCGTCAGCAACGATGGCCTGCAAGCCCACATTGCATGCTTTCTGAAGAATTTCTATTAGCTACGGATGAGTGGAATATATGCTGAAGATGACATGCTTGAATCGTGTCCACTGAGTAGTAGATGTGTAAGCTATCTTCACGTTCCTGAAGGAACGCACTTCCATCGGCTAGTTTCTCGAGTTCTTCAGGCACAAACCCCATACTGGCACGCTTGTCCTTATGGGAAGCCAAATTGCTAAAACGCGCATTTTGATGGTTATATACTATTTACAATTCATTTATTTATTTACATACCGTGAAAATTGCCGCTTCCTATCATCGTAGCCATGGGCAAAATACTCCTCTAACAGTTGGCCTTTCAATGAATCGTCTGAATTCTCAGATTGGCGACGAACTACGAAACTGGTGATACTGTGTATACCGTTCGAGTTATCTTCATTGATTTCCTGCAATTTGTTCAGCCAGAGACGCTTCCCTGATTTGTTGGTGTAGAGATCATCGCTTCTTATGTCATCCATTTTCTTAAGTCAATATTCAAAGTGTAGCGGAAGTTTTTTTAAAGAAATTTAACTGAGACCTGGTAGGTCATCCGTGTGACAAGTTCCTGAGCATGCGGGCGGGGTGAACAACGGTGACCAATGGAACATGGGTCAGTCAAGAACTCGTCGCCTTTCACCTATTACGAAAATGTAGAGATGCACTATGAAAAAGCAGTGCAGTTCTTACTTTCACTGTAGTACAGACTCCTACTGCTTTACAGAAGCAGCAGCGATACACATCTGAGCTCTTGTTTTTTCTTTGGAAGGAGAACGCGTACGCAACGCGGGTTTCTGAATGGAGTACTCCAGCAGCAATGTCTTTCTTTCTAATTTGAGCAAAGCATTACCTGGAATGCAATAGAGAAGTCCACTATTGGATCCGTATTTTGAGCATATTCTTCTCCCTTTATATTGTTGCGGAGAAGCTGCTGCGGAGACAGCACCACCAGGCTGCGCTGCAGGTGTTGAATGAGCGAGATCTTCTAGAGGGGACTGCCCAAAGAATGGTGTGGGAGGTTCAAAAAAAAAAACTGGGGAATAAACTGAAGTTTAGCGCTGGTTGGGGAGTTGAGGTGCTCTGAAGAACGGTAGGGATATTACACAAGGGAAGCCCTTGACTGAAGGAGAATAGCTGAGGGCTATCGGGTTGGTTAGAAGACCCTAAATCAACGTCATCAAAAACCTAATACATATACCATGAATAGCATTTTTATTAGATTGCTATATAACATTACCTTGGATATTCAGTTGCGAGTGATGAGATCCACAAGATTAGTAAGGTTAGAATAAATTCCACATATCACATCCCTTTTATAACTCATTTCTCGCTCCTCCCAGAAATGTTCGCTTGTGGCTTCTAGCGGTATTTTGACCTCGGGTCACGCAGGCAATGTACTTGCATGACCAAGGTCACCTCCACCAATTAACGACTTAGGAAGCACTCATGAAATTCTTTGAGAAAACTAGAGTACTTAACTGTTCCTAGGAGGTCTGCCGACTATCAAAGAACACCATGAAATTTTAAACTGGAAACGTGGTCTACGCACCGAGGGATCATAATGTTGTTTTCAAAAACGTTGAGCACTTCAGGTTCTTTTAGAAGGCTTCTCGTCTACCTAATTAGATTCCTCGTGCAATTTCAGCCTGAAAGCATGCCTCGCAATTAATCCTGATACATGTGAGTAAAATCTGATATTTAATGAAAGTTAAACAGCGCCTGAAAAATTTCGTTAAAAGGCTTATTGATGCAAGATTCTTTCCTGGCTCATTCGATAGAGCTCGAAATTCTGATATAGAAGATGGTAGGGTTCACATGAATCCGAATTTTTGGACTGCCAATGCAAGCCGTCTGAGCCTCCTATCACTCTATCGACTGTAATCACACAAAATCTGGTCGTTCTGCGGGCTCTCGTGGTCGGCCAGGTCAGCATCGCTCCGCGGCGAGGGCCGTCTGGGCTCAGCGCCAAGCGGCGGGTGTCACCGCGCGAGTCGACGCTAATTGGCTCCGCAGGCACTGTCCCACGCCTTTGCCCGCGCCGCTTTCAGGCAGAACGTCCCCCTCCCCTTTACGTAGCTTATCGGCAACTGAGCGACGCCAAACCTTCGACGTATGGAGACATTGCGAATATGATCCAATCACGTGACACCAGCCGTCCGGCGCAGGATTTTCGTCGCCATTATGTTGAAGCGGCTCTTACCCTCCATCGTTATAGGCCAGCACTCAACACCGTACATCGCTACTAGTGGAGGACGGTTCTGCAGATCTTTAATTTAAGGCGTTCTTGTATCTTCCTGTCGACAAAGCGCCTGCCATTGAGCGCCATTTGGACCACGCTGTGCTCTCGAGTGAGTTCCCCTCGAACGTCAGACAACCATCAGGCGCAACTGCAGATCCAAGGTGCTTGAAATGTGTCGCTCCTACGAGCGCAGTACAATTGAGCCTGAACGTCGCCAAGCGGGCACACGAAGTTTAACACCAAGCACCTTTGCTCACGTTCGATTTCAAGTTTGACCGGAGCAGGTGTGTTACCAAGTGATAACTAAAACCGAACAAACGGAAGCATCGTCTATCAAAGGAAACTCCGCCAATAGATGTTTTCATGCTTCCGTGTCGTATAAGATTGCAAGGAAGACAAACCTTGAGTAGTCTAACCTCTTCCCTCTTCCATGTCTGACTGTCGTTGAATCTTGGTATGTCGTTTAACTGTAGTGTAGGACGTCGTAAAGCTGTTGAGCCAAGATTGTTATCGAAGCTTTATTCGGCTTACGTTTCAGCGTAACCGCCTTCTTCAGAGCCTGGAAAAGTCAAAAAGAGTTTGAGAAATTACTCGTTCAAGGATCATTTCAAGCTACAGGAGTCTCAAAAATTAATGAGGGAATGAAACGAATAGGGAGTAAGGTAACCCGACTGACCTTATGGAAACAGCCGAGAGGCTGAAAGGTACCATCCAGCCTTTCGGCCGTTTCCATAAGGTCCTGTAACTTGAAATGATCCTTGGACGAGTAAAAAATCTCTTTTTGACTTTACCAGGCTCTGAAGAAGGCGGTTACGCCAAAACGTAAGCCGAATAAAGCTTCGATAACAGTCTTCCATCTTCCTCTTTCTTCCAGATTCAGGTTTTCCGTTGCGCGTCTGAATAACAGCCGAAAGGCTCGAGCCTTTGAGGTGCTTGATGAAGTGGAGTGGATAGAAATGCCCAAATCGTAGAGCAATTTTGGCGCGCAAAGACGATGAGCTGATCGGAACGTTAGGAAACTCATTAAGCACTGATCAACTTTACGACCTAGTTGGGCACAGGAGCACAAAAGAAACAACTCTCATTCCACTAAGATTTGCTCCATCCAAATTGGCAAAAAGGCAGACCTAAGAAACATTTCGCATGGGGTCTACAAGGAAGGAAAAGGCATAGCCGAACGGAGTGAGTTCCGAGAGATAATTGCTATTAGTGATCACGCGCTCCATAAGTGTTCACCTGGATGCATAGAAGAGCGGTTCGAAATAGAAGGACCACCCTTGTTTCGAGAAACCCCTTCAGTGTACTTTGTCTCCTGTGAAGTTGGCACCTCTGATAAGTTTGTCTGAGCAATTTAAAATCCGCTCCTCTAATTGATCCACCATTTGGAAATCTTATGCCCACGCAGCGCACAACATCCGGGTCTTTGAACTTCTCTATGGTACGCCATTTGTATGGTTTACTGCTCAGCTAGTACGGAAGGCTATTACACAGCATCGCGATCCTGATCTGCCAGCCCTCAGGCGGGGAATACTCCAAACAAGGCGACCTTTGCACGTTAAGAAGAAGCAGCCTGATGTGAAAAGAAAGAATAGAAAGGGTATCATAGGGCCTACTCCCACCAAGCACAGCACCTCGCAGTGAAGGTGGAAAATATGGAGCACGAGGGTCAATACTGTGTGCACAAAACCCTTAATACTTTCTGGATCTACGCCAGAGGCCCCTATAGTGAACAAGAGATAAAGATAGGTTTAATGGTGCAAAGATGAGGGGCGAAACTAGAGCAGTCGTAGTAAGCTTAAAATTGAAAACTGGTCCCTGAGGTCCAATACGATTCGAAAATTTCGCATCTAAGTGAAAGACTTGCGGGTAAAGCACCATATCCATAGTGTCCATAGTGCATATCCATAGTGCATCCATATATATATGTGTATACACACGCGTATACACATATATACAGGTATATACAGGTATACACACGTTCATACGCGCGTATATACAGATTTATATATGTATCGTATGTATGTATATACGTATATATATATATATATATAGATATGCGTAGATATACACCGTATACATGCATGTATACACAGTATACACTACTTTATATACATTTATATAGCGTATATACACGTGTATACAGGCGTATATACATGTATGCACGAGTATATACGACATATAAATGCATCTACAGTAGTGTGTATTGTGTATACATGCATATATACGGTGTATATCTACGTATATGCATATATGTATATATACATATATACATAAATATGATACATATATATACACCTGTATATACACGTGTGGGCGCGTGTGGCGCAGTCGGAGGAGGCGCGATTGTCGCGTGCACCTGATACCAGGTTCCTGGTTCGGATTTCCCGCCCAGGCCAACCAAGCCTTCCATCCCTCCGGGGTCGGTGAATTGGTACCTGACGTGTCTGGAAAGGATAAACCGCTGACTTGTTCATCGGCTGGCCACCGCAAGTCATTGTATGGCCAAATACGCATTCATGTCGCCTCCACGACATCCCGTAGAAGTAGAATGCGCTGGCGCATCCCAGAAGGGATTGAGTAACGCCGCCCTTTATCCTTTATCCTTATATGCTCGTGTATATGCCACGCCAGGCTTGCCGGCTTCGGGTATGGCGGGCCGCGCTGGGAACGTAGCCTAAACCTAGCAGGGGATGATTCCTCACCCAGCGTCGGTCGCCGGCTTCGCCGGCAACCAACGCTGGGTAAGGAAGCATCCTCGTCTGCATATAATAGTATGGAAACTGGTCAAAGCACTGCCGAATATTGAGGACCAAGGAGCAAGACCTGGTTAAAACCGTAGTCGAAGTGAGCGTAGGTCCGACGAACTTTCTTCGCTGACCTCTCCTGGTCCACCCCTTAAAATTGGAGGACCTGGGCAGGTAGAAATAGCTTAGTAATCCAGCGCGCGAAGTATATATGCTTTTGAGATCAAAGTGAACAATTTCCAAATCAAAAGAAGCGTCTTCCAGACCATGACATTGACCAATCAATAAAATCGGTTGATATTGATTGCTTGATGGAAGCTTCAACATGGTGGTTGATTACCTGGTCAACCTTCCGTCGGTCATCATAATCACGGAACACCCGCCCGATTAAGTCTGGCGAGAACCAATAGCTCCGCTCAAACGATGGATAATATCGATCGATATTGATTTTCTGAGCGACTAATAGGTACGACTGCCCGAAACACCATCGGCCATAACAATATGCTGTTGCTAATGTTAGAAAGCTGAACGAAGAAGTACACGCCAACAGATACGTCATTCGAAACCTCATGGATTGTTCTTTGATAGTTCCTCTGGTAGTTGGTCGATAAACACCTTAGATGTGATCAACATGCGCCATCTACAGGTCATGTGTCGTTGGGAGTAAACACCCGCTGTCGCCGCGGGCTTCGGACAGCGCTGCGGGCTTTGGACAGCGCGGTGGGCTTCGTAATTATGGTAATGATAATGATAAAGATGATAATGATGACTCCGTAAACACCGTAGATGCGATGAACCGATCAACGTCTCCTGTCAACACCTCATTTGTCGTCAGCAGGGCTCACCCGCTGTCGCCGCGGGACTCGGACAGCGCGGCGAGCCTCGAACAGCGCGGCGAGCCTCGGACAGCGCGGCTAGCTCGGATAGCGCGGCGGGCCTCTTACAGCGCGGTGGGCTTCAGAATGATAGTAGTGATAATGATAAAGATGATAATGATGACTCCGTAAACACAGTAGATGCTATAGGCCGATCAACGTCTCCCGTCAACACCTCATTTGTCGTCAGCAGGGCAGACCTGCTGTTGCCGCGGGCCTCGGACAGCGCGGCGAAGCTTCAAACATGACTCATGCCTCTTCCGATTATATATAGTAAAGATTATCGCAAATTAGCTATTACATAATACACACATATAATATGCATGGAAAAAACACAAACCTAATGAGCCATCTATTAAAATATGAGACACATGGTATTAAAGACAAAAAATGTAATGGCAAAAATCAAATCGATATCGATCAAAGTGATGATCAGATCTTCAAAGACTTCAAAGAGGGTCTCGAGATGAGCAGAGAAATGAAGTGAAATTTTAAAAAGGCCTAGAATTCGATATAAATACGCAAGACGTAGTAAAGTGAGTGAGAACCGAGCAGTGAGAAACGAGAAGAAAATAAAGCAATAAGAGAGTATGGTGAATTGAAGTGGTAAAGCAGTAAGAAAGTGGATAACTAGAAAATCTATACTCTAGACTCTATATATGTGCATAACATAAAATGTACATAACGTGTAAGCATGACATAATATAAAAACTACTAGCGGTTAACTGCATAACGTGATGTAGGAAGAAAAACAAAGGGTGGGTGCTCCGCTTAAGGAACTTCAGTTTTAACTCAAAATGCAGGCCTTTTGCTTAACTTTTCACTAAAATTTTTGACCGAAGTTTGAACAAAAAAAACGGTATTCAACAGCAGTGCTGTCGTGAAGTTTTCGAATTTTACCCCAAAAGGTGTCGCCAAAAATGAGTAAAAATGATGGTAGACGAGTAGCTAAAATTTAACATAAAGCGTACACCCTTGTTCAAAAAGAAACATGAAGCACATGAGCCGGAGAAGGAATCAATGTGGAGCGTTGACCTCGTCCTCAGTCTAGTCTATGTCGTCGTCGTCCTCTATCGAAGTCGCCGTTGTCGTCGTCATGGATATGTCGGCGGGAGGATCGTCGTGGCAGCCATGGACCAATTTCACCTTCTGGAAAAAATTTAATTATTTTAAATTATTTCGAGAGGAGAAAGAGAAGAGGAAAACGCACCGGCGCTGGAATCAGCCGCCTGTAGGAGTCGAGGACGTATTTCCTGATGTCCGTCCAAAAGAGATAAATTTGATTGATCTCTCTCATTAACAGATGAGAAGAAGCAAGTTTCAGGCGACCTACAGCGCACGTTGGAGCGCTCATTTTATCAGTTCCCTCCAGCGCCTCATAGCTTTCTTTCGTTCGACAAGCACTGTGTGTCTCTCCTCACCCGTCTCGCCCAATGTGGTGCGATACCTGAACTTCAATAAATTAGCCAGTGGCTAGTCAATAAAGTCACATAGTAATATAGTATTTATATAGAAATCGAAACATACGGGGTGTTGTGGGCCTTCAGCATTTTGGGCGAGAGGGACAGCTCTTGTGCTCCCAGCCGTATGCCGTCCAGGCAAATTCCTGCAAAAAAAGGGTCAAGAGTTGAAGTTGGAGGAACTGAACTGTATGGAGCTACCTATGAACGATCTACCTATGAAGTCATTCATGCAATAACGATGAAATCAAGAAAATGAAATCGAGAAATCGTAGTAAAATGAAATCGAAAACGAATCGAAAATTCATGCCTTATCAACAACGTTGTAAGTGGACTTAAGTTATGAGCCTTTCTTCTCTTCTTAACAGTAGTCGCTGCTCTCTCTCACTCACACACTAAGACAACTACCTAACCGGTTCACAAAAAAAATCAGTTTCCCTAGTCTGTTTAACTTAATTCTTTTTCGATATCGGTTAAGATTCCGTTTTCGACAACGTCTAGACTTTCACTTGATTCGTTTTCGTTTTTTAACGCCTAACGAGCTTTCCTGTTCTCGACAGCAGTCGCTAATCACTAACTTCACCACTCACTTTCATTCTCATTACGAACCTTTCCATTTTCACTACGTAACCAGTTTTTTTCGGCCCCATTCTTTCCTCCTTCGCTAATATACGTTCCACGTACTTTAACGGGTTTGCTTGCAACAATCCGTCTTAGGGTAGCGCTTCCTTGCTAAATGCATATTAACGTTTCGGAATGTACTATTCGAGTCAAACTAGTCGATAGGTGCCTGTTGTCGTATCACTCCTATTTCAGCCTTCTACTTCGGATCTCCCGCACAGGCCAATCCAGCTTTCTACCCCTCTGGGTCTGCGATTTGGTACGAGAACTGTCAGAGAGGGATAAACCTTCGTTCTGCAAATGCGAGACGAGCTATGCTATAGTTCGCCTCGCATTTGCAGAATGAAGGTTTAGTTTCCGCCTACGGAACCAAATGAGGCGTAATGCAGCTCGCGGGGAGGTCACCATTAAATTTCTTCAGCCCTTATAGTGAATTCTTTATTGGACAAAATTAAAAATGCTACACAGCACTGGTGTGTAATACCCCAGAGGGGAACTGAGGTAGTCCATTTCTTATGTACTTATGTAATCTGACATTCACTTGCGCTCCTACGTTCCTACAAAGATGGGTAGCTACTCAGTGTAAAATGAATTGAATCCCCCTCCCCCGCTCCCAAACCGTTTTGCGCCTCAAATGAAAAGTAGGCATACGAACACCCCAAATGAGTGAAACATAGGCATATGGAAATCCCCAATGAAAAGTAAGCATATATGAACACCCCAAATGAAAAGTGCGCATGAAAAACTTGTAGAAACCGCTTCTCACTACACAAATGGGATATTAGTTGCTCATGCGTGAAGAAGCGAAGGCATCGGAGCAGTTCAGGAAATAATAACTGGAACAAATTCGACCACGAAGCCGACTTCAAAGGATGATTATATTGGGAATCCGACGCACACCAAGTCATCGAACAAAACAACCAAAACAACAGCGTCTGGTGTCCAGACTAGTCGGCGGCGGCCCAGCAGCAGACGCATTATTGATTGCGCCAGAGAATTCTCACGCTCCACCACGGTGCGATCCTGTGCGAGAGCGCCAAAAATCTGCGTGTTGGCGCGCGTCCCACGCAGAGACGCAGACAGCGTGACAGCGCGAGAGATGTCGCTTGCACATCTTTCAGGCTAGGACAAGTCTGCACGGATAAAACAAAGGCTTAAAACAGAACACTGCTATTGCCTCAGAGGGGTGCTATTGCCTGCCCAAAGGCTCGAAGAATGCGAATGTTCAATCAGAGGATCCGCAGGCACGCAAACGTTCATTAGGCAATCAGGAACAAACTCATATTCTCACTGGGCTTTTAGAATCGCATGATATCATTCAGTTCTAGAATTGAATGAAGCCCAGCGAGAGTAGAAATCAAAGTTAACCTTATCATTTTTGATAATAACCTTGTTTTGCTTCCTCATGTCAGAAGGGGTAGGCGTTCTTCTCCTTCGCGCTCCTGAAACGCCCACCCAATCCCTTGTGAGTGGCCGAAGGTTTAAGGACTGCCTCACAGATCCTAGAGATGCAGTTTTTACCTCCTTTTTGAAGCTCAACTAAGAAAACTCGAGGAAAGACGAGCCAGGCGTGTCACAAAAAAAAATCCGAACGCGTGAAATGTGGGCGAAGGATTGTTTTTGTGCTTAGCCTTTGAGTTTACAGCAGGCTAAGTACTGCTGAGACGACATCAAAGGTTTCAAAAACCTTGCATATGGCTCACCAAGATTGCTGTTCCCAATACTGAGGCGATAGATTCAACAGTTACGTCATACCTAATTCACTGTGATCCATGGCAGTAAACAAGTACTCTCATGGTAGTTACTTTCTAAGCTTGTACTGAGCGAGCTGGTGCCCGCAACACGCTGGGAAGGTATCTTAAAACGGTTAAGTTAAAATTAGCCAGACCCCGGAGTTCTCTAGCAGTCCAGTTATTATACGGAATTCGTTGTTGCTACACTGCCTTCCCCAGAACCAGTTTCGTGAGCACAATTCCGAGAATATAAGTCAAAGTTCATTTCGGCATTTTCGAAAGCCATCTTTTTGCTTCCTCTCAGAACTGAACTATGAAAAACAAGTTTCTTCGCGCCCTGATGGAACTTGTCTTCATCCTAAATTTCTAGACGACTTCGCATTCCAGTAAGTTGCTCATAAATTCTAAGAGATAACAATTCGTTAACAACTAACAATGGCTTTATGAATGACAATGCTTTCAATACTGTCGAAATTCTCATACACTTTTTTCCTTCCGCAGATACACTTTTTTATTCAATAATAATTTTCCTGAATTATTATTTCTCCTACTGCAAGGAGAGTTCAACAAGTGACTTGGCTTTACCACTGGTCACTTGGGCCTAGGTCCTACGCCTGGGGTTCGTATCAGATCAAAGAGGCGCCTGTATTATCGGCCCGCCCCAGAATAACTTTTGTTAGTTGCGTTGCCTAGGCTTACCTCTCTGATCTAACGACTGCTTCAATAACACGGAAAGCACTTTTTTCTATTATTTACATTGTCATTTGAAATATCGATATGCGCGCTGTTTCCGTGAACTATGCTTGATCCTGGATAGGTTTATTATAGCTTTATATATTCCTACGATTAACTTCTTTTCTGACTTTTAACGTTCTAAACATTACTTAGTAAAGGTTCGTTGCTACGGGAGTTGCCAAAAAATAGCCAGATGGTAATTAATGAAGTAGTTAAGTTTCATTTTTCATGGTTTTAATTTGGTTGAATGTTAATTTTGCTGTTGTATTTGACGGCTACCTATTTGTTCCAGGTTTTCGTTGACGTTGTAGTGCACCTTCGAGTGCATTTAAATAAATAAATAAATAAATAAACTACACAATTGAAAACAAAAATAAACAGAGTACAACGAACTAGTACGGCTACAGGTACATAGTCGATACTTGATAAAAACATTGCGACGCGAAGAGAGACCAGTTAAGGGTGCTTAAAACACATCCAAGCAGCACTGCTGTTTGTATGAAAAACAACTCGTACACAAGTGGATTCGAGAACATTGACAGCACTACAAGTGATCACAAAAGGACAGCGCAAATAGGATCGGGGAGGGGGTCAGCCCCTGGTCAGTGGTTATACGCTTTGATCAAAAGGCATGTGTATGTCCAGTTACATCGCAAATGGCCTACCTCAGTCCACTGTGGGGATAGAACACAACAATGCTGCAAAAAAATGTGGTTTCAAAAAGTAAATAGGTCTGTGCTACATGGTGACCCCACCCGACCCTATTTGCTCGCAAAGACTAGTGGTAAAACCAACCACTATTCCGATCAATTACAGAAGAACAAGTGATGCCAAGGCAAAGCAATGTAAAATAATACCACAAAAAACCAAATACCAAATAATACCGAAAGCTTAAATAACAAACCTCCATCATCTATTCCTTGGTTGTCATAACAAGTTCATAACACCGGACCCGTTCGCGTTGGTTCTGGAACAGCTCGATAAGCACGTAGCACGGAACGGCGACGGAAACTGACGAGCGGATTAGGAATAGGAGTACTAGTGTACTTAGTGTACCTATGTGCCTCTCCTCACCCGTCTCGCCCAATGCTAGTGTACTTAGTGTACCTAGTACCTACTCAATCTTGTCCAAAATAGGTCTACTAGGGGTAATGGACAATTCGAATTTAATATAGCGAGTTTATAAGGCATTTCCGCAAGAGACCGACTACGAAAATGATTTTCGTTCTTTCCATGGCAGATTACCCCAGTAGACCTATTTTGAACAATATTATGTGTGGTGCACCAAGTACACTAGTACCGAAATCGGTCGATAGCCATAAAAGGTGCTCTGTAGAATCCGACTGAGATGACCTTGCGGTTAAAGCGGGAAAATTCTCCTCCTGCGTCTACGACAGCGTAAGCTAAAACGGGAATCCGGCTCCAGAGAACTCGTTGTCACAACGACACAATAGAAACAATGTTAGAACAAGGCTGTGTATCACACTGGTGCTCGCCGGCGCATTTTCATACGGTGTCGTCATCGCGTGTGCCGTGTGACTACGGCATGCACATGCCGTCCCACGACGCTAATGACTGCGCCCGGATAGCAACACTGCGTTGCTACTGCGTTGCTAGCCTCAAAATTTTCCTTTCGGCGCGAGCGGCGTGAGCACGCTAAACGCTTTCGCCCGGATAGCACCACTGCGTTGCCAACTTCCAACGAAGTAGCAACATGTGTTGCTGTTCCAACTAAATAGCAGCACACAGTTGCAATTTGCAACTGCAGCTGCTAAATCGTTGGAGGGGGCGGAACCAGTTTGGCCCGGGGAGATGCAGTGTCCGAGCACAAAACAATGCAGATCCTAACTTGCCTATTGCGCTGTATTTGTGGTGACAAAAATGAAGTCCAACATTACAACGGCATCCATTGGATAACTCGAATATTTGTCGTTTTTGATAATTTCTGAATACTCGAATCATCTCGAATGCGAACAACTTTCGATTATTCGAAAAAAGCGGTTTTTCTTAATGTTCGAATTCGAATACACTCGAAAAACGCGATTTCTTGAATACTTGGGTTCGAATGAAAATCATCCGAGTGGCTATTCGAATAGGTCATTCGAGCACAACTATAGTGTGGTTGCGACGTGATGTAGTGATAAACTCCCATGTCGATCGTGCTATGATGAATCAATATGGGTGCTTATCATACGTGTGTCCTTCCAAAAATTTTCGAATAAACGATTATATTCGGTTTTATGAAGAACCGAATATTCGAATAATGAATATATTCGAATTTTGGACCTTGTCGAATTTTCGAATAATGAATATATTCGAATTTTGAACCTTGTCGAATATTCGAATAATGAATATATTCGAATTTTCGTCCTCATCGAATATTCGAATAATGAATATTCGAATATTCGGTCGAAATTATTCGCGGCCGCGCGCCGAGGTGGCCATACCTGCGGCGTTATTCCCCTGCTCTCCGTCTCCGCTCACTCTGTGACACCCGTCGCGCGCGCGGCGGACAACGGCCCGACGGAGGCCCTCGTCGGTGGTCCCACGACGGCGGTCCGACGAACGAGCGGAGCACACAGGTCGACCAGATTTGCCGGGAGTGCAATCAACAGGATGTCCAGAGGATTTACAAAACCAGTGTAAAGATATATGTTGATGTGAAACAAACATAGCTTTACATCAGAATTTCGAGCTCTATTTAATGAGCTCTACTCAAGCTTATCAATGCTACCGTTGATGCGATATTCTTCAAATTTAAAACTGAAAAATAATTCTTCGCAAACCTGAAACGAAACTGTGAAAGATGTATTTCCAGGCTAAAGTTTCACACAGAATTCAACTACGTCGTCTAAACAACTTCTAGAGGAGAGCTTTTTCGAAGAAAAAATTGTGTGTCACACCGTTGGGGACATGCCTCCAAGCCAACAGTCTACGCAAAATTCAATCACGAAGTTGATATCCTATCCTATTACATATAAAAGAGTTGTGTGTATTTTTTGTGTATATCATTCAAGCGATCCGAAACTTTAGCCGTGGGAGCAATCGAGACCGCTGAACATCAATCTGAAGTTCACTTTTGATGCTTTTGTCGCCATCAATCGATATTGATCAAATTATCGATTCTTTGTGAATGTCATTCAGCGGTCCGAAACTTCAGACCTGGTTGTAATCGAGGTCGCTGTACGCGAACCTGAAGTTCGTTTTTGAAGTATCGATCGCCATCAACTCCTTAAATTTGAAGAATATCGCATCAACGGTAGCATTTATAAGCTTGAGGTAGAGCTCATTAGATAGAGCTCGAAGTTCTGACATAGAGCTATGTTTGCTTCACACCAACATATATCTTTACACTGGTTTTTAAATCCTCTTAGCATTCTATTGACTGCAGTATCAGCAAATCTGGTCGACTTGTGTGCTCCGCTAGTCCTCGCCCGTCCATCGGGCCCCCGTCGTGGGGCCGCCGCTGACAGTCTCCGTCAGACCGTTGTCCGCCGCACGCGCACAGCGTGAGCGGAGACGGCGAGCAGGGGAATGGCGCCGCAGGTTGGCCACCTGGGCGTGCGGCCGCGGCGCCTACAACCAGGTGATACGAATGCCCCCCATAACCATAATAGCCATATGTTACCCAAGATCCTTACAGATTCACAAACGTCTCGAAAGAACCTTGTGGAATACCTGAGAACGCCCAGGACTCAAAACCTACCATCTAACAGACTCATCTTGTGGAGGGGCTCCAGCCGCTCGCTATAAGTTCCTCGAATGAGTTCTATTTGAAAATCCACAATACATCCTTCGCGCCAGTGCGCTTGCAATCATGCTAAGTTAAGGCCCAGTGTTACGTCACAGTTGACCATCAGGACAATGTAAAGGAACTTCGACTGAGGAAGCCAGAAAATTCGAGATTCGAGTTCGATTAGTCCCAACATGTACCCCGCACAACTGCTCGGATTAGTCGAGATTCTTCAAGATGCTAGTAGGAAGCTCGAGGCGCAGTCGACAACCGCTCCAATCTCTCTGAATCTATCATCACGAGTTTAAAGGAACGACCGCGCACCAATCGAACGCCGGGTCGGTGTCAAAGTCAAGAGTCGGATTTGTATAATACTGTGCTCGATGTCGCAGTATAAACAGAATCTAGGACGGTGACCCCTTCACCCAGAGGCAGCTAGAGACATTCACGTTTATTTGCTTCGTGGATATTCAGTCCACGAAACGAATAAACGAATAGACACGAAAAAACCGAAAAGAAAAAAAAAAGAGGACGGACGCACATTTGGCGAAGTACCAGTGGCTGGCACAAAAGGCGGCGTCGCACGCGCTCGCACGCGCTTACGACGGACGACCTCCTGAGCTCAAATATGTTCTTGGTTTTTCATATAGTTGACTTTAGGCGAGTTATATCCAGAAGACGCAAAAACTGACTCTACCTTGCTAGCGTCGAATATCTTCGAATATATTCGAATTTTGGGCCATGTCGAATAGTCGAATAACGAATATATTCGAATTTAGGGACTTATCGAATATTCGAATAATGAATATTTGAATATTCGAATTTATTGGAATATTCATTCGAAGTTATTCGATTCGGTCCGAAGTATAGTGCTTATCATTACATCGCGTTGCGTGTTGCGCTTCGAGTGCACGCTAAACGCTCCCTAAAGACCTCACAGAGTGCCACGGCAGCCCCCCGAGAACTCGTCCATATCTCTCCCGCTGCAGTCGAACCCACGTAGCCACTGCGGTGGAAGCCGCGGAGCGGACGAGTTGTCGCGGAGCCGCCGCACGCCAAGATCCCAGAGGGCTGCCGCAGTTCACGGCGGCTCTCACCCGCGCGCCAGCAGCTGCGGGGAATCCACCGGGGGCGTGATAGGTGGGTGTCGACAATGGTTCATCTATTTGGAAGCATTTTTTAACGACTCTGTGTATGCTAGGCATATAATAGGTTGGTGTATAATTTCTGTCCATAAAGGAGCTTGACAACCAACAATATAATCACCGTTAGTGTCGACAAATGGAGGCGTATGGAATCCTGCAGTCAAAACGTAACGCAAAAAACCTTCGCAATATTAGGTAACCGTTATTGCACTGCAAATCTTCGTGCCCTTCCAGCCACAAGTAAGGCGTGTAAGGTTTAGGGAAAACCCTTGCCTTGCAACAACGAAGCAGACCGTTCTTTTTAGTATGAGCTATAACTGAATCGGACAGACCGCCCGGACTCATTAAGGCATCCGAGGGAATGCTGCCATCACAAGGGCCACCGCATTATCTTCGAGCTGCTTGTCAACCGAGGAACTTCTAATGGAGGTAGAACGAAGAAGGTGAGAGCAAGCGCAAAATGGTACAGAACTGTTGAGTTATAAGGAGTGTTCTATTAGATTTCTGGGCTTACATTCAAGAAATCCTAACTTGGCTTAGAAAACGCTTTTTCATAAGACAAAAAGCGTTTTGCTCACCACTTTCTCAGAGGTCGCAACTGCCGGCAAAAGTACGCAGTGCTGCGTGAAGTGACCCTCGCGGCGTCGCACCACCCGCCGTTGAGACTCTTCTGCCGGCCTAACACCAGCCGACCACCGCAGATTACTTCGGACCGAATCGAATAATTTCGAATGAATATTCGAATAAATTCGAATATTCGAATATTCATTATTCGAATATTCGGTGAGGTCCAAAATTCGAATATATTCATTATTCGAATATTCGGTGAGGTCCAAAATTCGAATATATTCATTATTCGAATATTCGCTGAGGCCCAAAATTCGAATCTATTCGTTATTCGACTATTCGATGTGCCCCAAAATTCGAATATATTCGAATATATTCGACGCTGCTGAGATAGACTACTGGGAGTCAGTTTTTGCGCCTTCTGGATATAACTCGCCTAAAGTATATGAAAAACCAAAGATATATTTGAATTCAGCAGCTCGAGCTCTATCGCTTCGTATACATATTTCATATGGAGCCATGAAATTATTCGAAATTGGAAACATGTTTAATTACCCAAGCTTGAAGGCCGACCAATGGACTTGAGAAACATGAACGATGCGGCCAAGGGCGGCCTCTGTCGAAAGCTCTTCATCGTCGGTTTGTTTGGTCTACCGTTGGTGTGGCTTAGGAACACAATCTGGTTCTTTGGTTGAGGCTTTCTTCGACCGCAATCATCGGCCACCAATACCAATCGGAAGTATATCACGCTGACAAGGGAACTGTCTGAACGGGCAAACGAGTACGAGGGTGTAATGGTTAAGGGCCCGCAGAGCGAGCTCTTCACGACAGCGCAAGATCCCGGCGTCGTGGACTGGGTGGCGCAGAGGTGGAGGGCGCGCATGTTCGTGCATGCGGTCTACGGTTCGCTTCCCATGCAACGTCGCGTTTTTGGACTTTTACCATAGTATTGGATTTCCATAGAGATTTCCAACTGAACTTGTTTTTGGACTTTGCTACGGTAAGATGTTTTTATTACTTATTGTTTGTCGACATCTCGTAATTCACCAGCAATGTCCGAAATATAACAAATGCGATTTTGTATGAAACTTTTACTGCAATAAATTGTTCCCATTGTCAAGATAAGACATTTCGTTGCAGGAACAACATGAAACAGCGACAAAAAGCTAGAAAAATGCTTCAAATGCAATTTATTGGTGCCGGTGAGTGCCACCAGTGTACTCACAGTGTAGGAGGAGACCACATGATTTTCAACTTGACCTACCACCTCAATCAATATTCTCGCCTCTTCTATGCTGACAAGGTCGCCAGGTCATAACAAGCTGCTGCCGCCAACGCTGACTCTACAATGTCTGCTAACCATCGAGTGGTCATTCACCTATTGACACTGAAGTGCGGATCTCCACTGGATGCTTTCGAGGGACGAAATGAAGCTGACGGAAAGAATAGCGAGTATCCTACAGGATTTCGAACTGCGACAGCTGAAAATCGACGAAGTGGAGAAGTTGGAGGTAGTGGAAGAAGAGGACCAAGAGTATCAACCAGAAGAGGATTGTGCCGGAGTCACGACACCACTAACCAGTGAAGGCACTATCACGTTTTCGGGAGGACAGATCGTTTCGGAGGAAAAGATTTGGCTATACTAGAATTGTTATACTATACAAGTTTGAGAACTGGGGAAAGTGGACTGTGTCGCGATTCCAGGCTTAGGCTGCAGCGGAGTACCACTGGGTAGGAACTGTGAAGCCAAACACAAGTTCAGATATGGAAATCCCTATGGAAATCCGATACTATGGTAAAAATAGCAGAAACGCGGTGTAGCCCGAGAACCGAACCCTAGACCTCACGAACATGAGACGTGCTCTTTACCACTGCGCCACCCAGTCCATGTCATCGGGATCTTGCGCTGCCATGAAGAGCTCGCTCTGCGGACCCTTAAGCATTACACCCTCGTAGTCGTTTACCTCAAGGATTCGTCAAAAACAAAACATGTTCGGTTACTATTTGGAGGACGGGGATTCTCCCTATAGTACTCGTTCTTGCGTTCCGGCGTACCGTTCAGACAGTTCCCTTGTGAGTGCCATAGGAGCGATCTTCTGGTTAATAGTAATATGTGTCTGGGAGACCATCTTCCAGTCGTACCGTTCGAAAAGTGGGACGCATGGGCGGACTATTTGACATTCATCTTCTCAGTCGGAAGGGTATAGACTGGCTGCAATTTCACCCCAAATTGCCACAGCATCATTCATCCTTCTCAAAGTTCTTTTCTGTGATTCACTTGTAGGAGACCTTATTTCTCACTTACGACGAGGTGTTTCCTCACTCAATTGTTGTTTTTTCTTGTGCGGCTTTGTAACATAAAACATCATATACATAAAAACATTATGATGCAGCTTTCTTATTGTTGAAGCCGCCACTGATCCTTGCCGGGTATACGTCCGTCATCTTTTTTCTTTTTGTTTTTTTTGCGCGTCTATTCGTTTATTCGTTTCGTGGTCGTCCGCGAAGCAAATAAACGTGAGCGTCTCTTAGTGCCTCTGGGTGAAATGGGTAACCCTCCTAGGTTCTGTTTATACTGGGTCGTCGAGGTACGTGATTCGGTGTATAGTGGGATCCTCACGCTTCACCACTTGTCGAGTTACTTAGGAAGTGAGCCTGGGCGAATTAAAATGGAGTATCGCACATCATTTGTCTCAAGAGTTGGACTTGCTAGGCAGTTTTTGGTTAGAAAGTGACTCTAGATGAATGTTTCGAGTATCAGCTCGATCCACCTAGCAAGTCGAATTCTGCAGATAAATGATGTGTGATACTTCATTTCAATTCATTTAGGGTCACTTCCTAACTAACTCGACATGTGATGGAGCATGAGGAGCTAAGAGGACGCCCGAAAGTTTCCACGTACGATCTCTAAGCTGAGGGCGCAGACATCATCGATCAGCGGTCGGTTGTGTTCTATTATACTTTTCTTGTTTGTTCCTGTGCTGCCGATTTTTGCTGATTCTAGAGTGTAAGTAGGCGCAAATAGGGCCGGGGTATTGGTCATCCCTACTAAGTGGTTGTACACCTTGGTGTGAAGGCACGTGCATGTGTAAGAAGAAAATTCATCGGAATCGTCATCATGAAATCGTAATGAAAGCGTGGATTTGTCGCCAATTATGATTTACAGCTTTTCAGTGTATCTGTTGGAAATTGTGTTTTTGCAGGCCCACATCTGCTTTTCCATTGTTCGTGTTCATTTTTTCGTGCGAATGCCTCTAAATAACATGTCGTGTTTGAGATTAACTTTATTTCCATACTTGCTTTACGAGGGTCATTAGAAGCCGCAGAATATCTACAATTTCAACTAAAGTATTCTTTATTGATAAATTTTGTGGCTAGAAGCCGTAGAATGTTTACAATTTCAACCAAAGCGATAAATTTTGTGGCACTATGTCAGTTGTGCGTAACGGTCGGAATTCATTAAAATTAGAAGAGTTTGGATTTGAAAATTGAAGACACGATCTTACAGAAGAAATTAGAAAAGGCATTTAGCCTAGGGCTTAATTTGACTTTCAATTCAAATACATCTGTCGTATAGTTCGGACCGAATCGAATAATTTCGAACGAATATTCGAATAAATTCGAATATTCGAATATTCATTATTCGAATATTCGGTGAGGCCCGAAATTCGAAAATATTCATTATTCGAATATTCGACGAGGCCCAAAATTCGAAAATATTCATTATTCGAATATTCGACAAGGTCCAAAATTCGAATATATTCATTATTCGAATATTCGACAAGGTCTAAAATTCGAATATATTCATTATTCGAATATTCGGTTTTTCGTGAAACCGAATATATTCGATTATTCGTTTATTCGAAAAAATTTTGGAAGGAAACAAGTATACACCGCAGCACTTTCGTTTCCATTTTACTGACCTGGTGAGGCGAGTCTCAACCTCCGTGGTTGCAGGCGAACATTCAGCGCCACAAATCGCTAGCCCTCGGCCGATGGCTCCTTACAACATCGATTAACGGCGTTCTGGTATTTTCTGGAACGCTTGTCGCTGAGCACCATTTGTGACTAGCACAATCCTGACGAACACACCCCCTATGGTAGCCGTATCCTTTAGGCTTCAAAAAATCGCGTTCGTGCAATTACACACATTCGCCACCAGTGCTTCCGTGCCGAACACGTCGGCCAACGTGCCTAGGAGTTCAGTAGCCGTGCATGTGTGGAAACTGCTTTCATCGTCCAGGGGGAGTCCGCGGCTGGGTTCGAGCGCAGAGCCAGGCTAGGGAAGGGACTCCAGGGCATGTGCCATACAAGCTGTTTGCAGACTACTGTCAAATGCGATTGTACACACAAAGGTTGCGCTTGTCGATCGAATTTGGCTTCTCCGTCGCCACCATACATTTCGTCATCTGCTTCAGTGCTTAAAGGAAGTCCGAAATTTCGAATGTCGTAAAACTGTAGATTCAATGGTGGTCTCATTGCAGGAGAAAACTATCCATAAATTGCACTCATATGTCTACAAGAGACGTTTCCGTGTTTTGTAGCAAGCAACTATGTACCTTCGACTTTTTCAGTGTATAAATTGATAAAATGGATGCCAGAGAAGGAAGTGCTTGCTCGTTGGTTGACCTTACGAATCAAAAGAATAATGAGTGATTACATAAAATATTTAGCACACCGCAAAAAGGTGTTATGGCATGCAATTTCTCATTTTTATATTTCTTGATACAAATTAAAGGGCAGGTGCTGCAAACAGCGCAAATCCATCCGGTACGGCCTAGCGGCCGCCAAGCGTCTGGTTGGGGGCTTCGCCAACAAACCCCAAGAAAAGAACAACCCCAATCTTCCTCTTTTTTTCTTCAGGCTTTCTTACAGTTAAAAAACTGGTTTTACTAAATAGATTACTGCAGTGGGATATGGTAGGGCAGAATTTTCACTGTGCGTATGAAGCACATCAAACTTCCATCACATGCACGTGACTTATTTATTCTCCGAAGCACACGTTCTCTACGTATCATGAAACAGGTAATGAGAGTCCCAATCCGGTGCTTAATCAGCAAAATCAACTAAAATTAATCGGTATTGGTCGACACCGCTTACTGTCCGACTGCAATAATCACCTGTATCACCTGTCCTCCCGTTGGTCATCGACTTGCTCGAGCGGGCGCCAGCAGCGTCTCCATTCGTCCCTGTAGCGTGCCAGAGTGGTCCAATGGATCCTCCTCGCTCGAGGGACACGAAGAGCGTCATATCGGTCGTTCAGGGCTTTCACGAAGAAGTCCGACCAACGCGTTGGTGGGCGTCCTGGTGTTCTTTTGACATCCCGCGGAATCCAATCTGTGACGACTCTCGTCCAGCGGGTGTCTGCGAATCGCATTACGTGGCCGGCCCACCTAATTTTCGACGACTTGGCCCATGCGACAGCGTCTCTGATCTTCGAACGTCGGCGAAGCTCGGAACTCCGGAGGCCTTCTTTCACTTGCGTGAGTCGTGTCATTCCGAGCATCGTCCTCTCGATTCCACGCTGCGCGACGCTGATCGCGTGTTCATCCTGCTTTCGTATAACCCAGGTCTCTGAGGCGTATGTTAGGGCAGGAAGAACAGTGGAGTCGAATAGGTGGGCACGGAGTCGGACGTTCTTCGTTTTCTTCACGACTTCTTCGACGCTCTTGAAAGCTCCCCAAGCCGCTCGTTTCCTCCTGCTCAGCTCTGGTGCTAGGTCGTTGGCCATGTTGACTTCGCGACCTAGATACACATAGCTGGAGCATTCGGAGATGTTCGTTCCGTTGAGCGAGAATGGGGCATCAGAAACCCATCCGTTCTTCATGAACATCGTCTTCGTAAGATTCAGCTGCAGTCCAACGCTTCCACATACACGATCGAAGTCGGCCAGCATTCGTTCCGCTTGACTGATGCTCGGTGTTATGAGCACGATGTCGTCAGCGAAGCGAAGATGGTGCAGTTGCCGGCCGTCGACCTTCACTCCCATGTCTTCCCATTCTAGTTCGCGCATGACGTTTTCGAGGGTGGCGCTGAAGAGCTTCGGGGATATGGTATCCCCTTGTCGAACCCCTCTCTTCACGTCGATGACGACGTCGTTGTAGAATGGTGAGATCTTGGTCGTGAATCCACTGTACAGCTCTCGAAGGACCCTGATGTACTGAGTAGGAACGCCCTGGGTGAGCAGGGCTTCCATGACCGCTTCAGTCTCGACGGAGTCGAATGCCTTCTTCAGGTCGATGAACGTAAGGTACAGCGGCAGCTTGTACTCTCGCGACACTTCGATGAGCTTCGTGATGGTGTGTGTGGTCGATCGTGCTGAATCCTCTCCGAAATCCTGCTTGTTCGCATGGCTGTCCTTCGTCCAGCGTTCTACTGATTCTAATCAGGATGACTCGAGTGAACAGCTTGTAGACTACGGACAACAGGCAGATCGGGCGATAGTTGCCAATGTCGTGCACGTCTCCCTTCTTGTACAGCAAAACGGTCTTGCTGGTCTTCCACTGAGATGGAACCTTGCATTCGGACAGGTAGCGTGTGAAGAGCCGCGCCAAGGTGTTGATGAGCGCTGGCGGGAGGTTCTTCAGGTGTTCAGCTCTGATCCTGTCAGGACCGGGTGCTGTACGTTTCTTCACCGACGAGATGACGTGTCGGATCTCGGAAGGGAGAACAGAGGGGACGACGTATCCATCCTGCGGAAGATGGCATGGGGGCAGGTGGACGTGGCTATCGAAGAGATCGGAGTAGAAGTCGTGGATGACTTTCTCCATGGTCCTTCTGGAAGAGGTGATGGTTCCGTCAGGACGTCGGAGAGCGGTCATCTTGGTCTTGAAGTTGGCGAAGTTCCGGCGGGCATTGCGGATGCTCAGCCCTGCCTCTGCTGCTTCAGCCAACACTTCCGCCCTTCTCTCTTTGAGATCTTCCTTTATTGCCGCTCTGCATAGCTTTGCAAGCTCGGACGTCAGTTGGTAGTTGCCTGACGCTCGTGCTGCTCCACGCTGGCGTATCAGCTCGAGAGTTTCCGGAGACAGGCGTCTCTTGGTGGTCTTCAAGCTCTCGGCTCCCTTAGCACTATCGTGGAGATGGTGCACGAAGCGATCGTATTCCTCGTCGACGTTGTCCATGACGGCATCTTCCCAAAGGCCGACAAGAGAGGTGTAGAGATCCCAGTTGATGGTCGTTCTGGGATTCCTCTTCTTGAACTTCGCGGCCTTCTCTCCTTGACGCGAAAAGCGGAACCTCGCGCGAAGGAGGCGGTAGTCCGATCCCGTGTAGAACTTGGGGACAACGGAGACATCGGTCAGGCAATACTTGCGATTGAAGATGATGTGGTCGATCTCGTTGTGGAACTGGCCACCGGGGGATTCCCAGGTCCATCGTAGGGAGGGAGGCTTCTGGAACTGCGAGTTTCCATGGATGGTCTTGGTCGACATGATAAATTCAGACAGCCTTTCACCTTGCTCGTTCCACTCCAAACCGTGGGTTCCGATGTGAAGTTCTTCCGGCGACCTTCGTGGCCCGATCTTGGCGTTGAAGTCGCCGACGATCACCTTGTAGAAGGTGTGATCTTCCTTATAGAACTTCTCCAGCTCCACGTAGAAGGCCTCGACGTCTTCGTCGTCGTAGTCGGATGTTGGGGCATACGCGACGAACACAGTCAAGGCTGGCACGGAGCCACATCGCTTCAGTCGCAGACGTCCGATTCGGCTTGTCAGAGACTCGTACGAATCGATGTTCATGGCCAAGTGCGTGTTGACGAGGACACCAACGCCGCCTACTCCCCTGCTGTCGCATGTTCCGAGGAACAGTTCTTCTCCGGAGTCGTAGGCGGCGTGTAGGGGTGGTGTCTTCTCGTCTCGGTCAGTCCGATGACGTCGTACTTGATCTTCCTGGCTTGCATCATCAGGTCCTCGACGGATGCTTCCGATGCAAGCGTGCGGGCGTTGTAAGTACAGATCGTCATCCTAGTCCTTCTCAATTTGCGCAGCCTGGTTAGGCCCTGAGATTTTAGCAGCCTCTCCGTACTCGTCCTTCCCATCGCTGCAGAAATGGGGGCTCTTTCGGGGTCAGGGGAATGAGGCCCTTTAGTGCTGCTGTTTTTGACTTGAATACACACGGGTAGCTAGTCGGGCTCTGTCGTGCGGGCGGGGTATTCCGGGCAGCCAGCCAGACTGCCCGAAGGGACGGGGCGAGACTTAAGGCGGCCTCGAATCGCCTTACATGTACTCCCAGTCTACCGAGTGAAAGCTTTTGGCCGAGCTGACACAGTTACAATCCGCACAGTCACGGACGCATCCGCGCACACTGTGCACGAACATGCCGCTCCCACGCACAAGGAACGCGTCTACCCGACACAGCAGGAGCAAGGAGTCCATCCCCTGCATCCCACCTGCGTCTCTGGGCAGTACACGGTCGCATTTGGTTCGCGTTTAATTCCCCTATCCACCACCCGGGGACGCGCCACGTGGCCCTGCGACAAGCGGCCCGAGATCCCTCTTAACAAGAGAGCCCGAAGGCTCTCTATCGAGGGAGATCCGTGGACTGCAATAATACTCCTCCGAATCCCATGGTCACTCTCTCTACCCCCCCCCCCCTACCTCCCCCTCTCCCCTCCCTCCCGAAACACTTCCTTTTCTATGTGCTGGCAAAGAAACGGAGTGAGAGTCAAGCACGCATATGTGACCTAAGTGCCGATTCACGTGTCACTACGTTGCCACGACGTCTATGTCAATCCTTCTGCACTCTGACACACATGCCACGACTTCTGTACGCCGTCTTCAAAAATCCGACACACACACTGGACGATGCTTGGGGAAAATGCTGGTCCCCCCTTATTTACGCTCCCCCTCTAATGGTCCCCCTTTGTTGGTCCTTTCCTATTGGTCGACCTTACTCGGAATCCCTGCGCACGTTAGACGACGTCTTCAGCACGTCTTCTGAACCCTACGCACGTTGGAGGACGTCTAAAGCAGGTCTTTTGAATCTTGACTCACGACGTCTAGCGAAGGTCTTCTGAATACCTACGCACGTTAGACGACATCATCACCACGTCTTTTGAATCCTTAGCAAGTTGGACGACGTTGAACGACGTTGATCGACGTCTTCAGCACGTCCTCAAAATGTCGTAAATCGTAAAATCGTTAATCCTAATTACACACACCCCGGATCTGCAAAGAGCAGGATTCAAGAAGGTGAAGCGGCATCCATTACGACGATGAAAAGGAGTGGGAAAAGGAAAGTTTATTGGTGGCAGGAAACTTCACCGATGTGCAGGCTGGCCTGGCACTCTACTTTGTGAGCAAGAGTAAAGTATTCGTTCCCACTCAGTAAGCTCTTCGGGAACACAGTGCTGTCCTAAAACGTGCCATATAGCCTCGGTCAAAATGATTCCTCGTCGAGGAAAGCTAGGTGCAACGGTTTCTGCCTTTTGTGATTACTCTTTATCAAGAAATGAGCTGCAGGAAAGGCGTCTATGGCCTGCGATAACGACAGCCCCTTCTGACGATACATCTCCTGTCTTCTCATCAAGCATCCTGCATTTGTCTGGAGCAACCTGACTGCGGAGTGAACGCAGAGTAGAAATGATACATACGCTGTTCAGCATCAATAACAACTTTCATCAAGCGGTCATTAAGACGACTCATGCTTGCAACGGCGTCTCAGAAAAGTGCACCAACTCCGATAGTGCTCTTGGAGCTAGGCCCAGAGTGGTCTGAAAGCCTCGGCCTATGTTCCTCAACTTACAACAGGAGTTTAATCGCATGTGCGTTGAGTCTTGCAGCAGACGATGATGTGGCTCCGCAAGAGCTGCTAGCACATTTCGACAGTCGTTTTTCGACCTGTCACTTGAACTACACACAAGACGATTCTTGTTCGCTCCACTGCGTCTGCGAACTCGCACGAGCGGCCCGTCAACGCAGCCACATTTAAGCCCCTTTCAGACCGGCACAGTGGCGGCGGCGGCCATCGCCGCTCCAGCGGCAGGTGGAGGGGCGGTGTCCTTTCTCGCCGCCTAGGGGTGGCGGCGGCCGCCGCCAGGCTACTTCCGTTTGGGGCGCTCCTGCGCGCAGCGGTCTAGCAATGGGGCAACGCAGTACTTGACGCTTCCCATGTCTTGTCTTTGCTCGTACAGCATTTTTTCTCTGGAATTTTTATTAGGTGTTCTTTACAGAGTCTCGAATTCAATCTTGACGACCTCGTTCAACAACTGCCAGCAGAAAAGGGGCTAGACCGCCACGAACAGCGGAGCATTCCGCAATGTTTGGAGAGTGAAATCGCCACGCGACTGTTATAAAAGTCGCTCAACGGTCGATGAGAGGGCACACAGTGCATTCCGATGAACATTCTCAGCTGGAAGTGGGGAGGAGGGGAGGATGTCCTTCGATGACGCCGATTTCCCTGGGCTGGCGTGGAGCCGCGCATTGTCCGCAGTGTGCGCACAAGGTAGCACACTTCACGTCTCGATGTGCCGCCGCTCTAGCCGCCCTTCAAAAAATTACTGGGGTCATTTTGGCGGGGCGTGGCTGCGGCGACTTGGCCGCTGCAGGTCTGAAAACCCCACCACCGCCGTGGCCGCCGCTCGGGCACGTCATCGCTGCCGCCTCCCTATGCCAAACCATTGGGCCGCCGCCGCCGCTACTGTGCCGGTCTGAAAGGGCCTTTTGCGTTGCTACGCGGGTATTGCTTACGCTACGAGACTCAGACTTGCTCGGTCGTTCCCGACTCCAGTGCTCACTTCAGGAATCCTCACATCTTTCTCACACTCGCCGGGCAATGCGAGTGCGCGTTTACTTCTGCGGAAGCCGTAGCACTATCTCCACAATCGCATAACCTCATCAACCGTGTGATGTGTTAGGAGGTCTCCATAGGCCGGCATGTCACCGCGGCCCGTCGCCTGCACTCGAATGTCCGTGTTCGGCTCAGCTCGCAGAAGCAAACAGCTTCCATTGGCCACGCTGAGGAACAGAAATCTTCCAGTGACACCACATGGAGAAGCTGGCATCGATACCTTTCGATGCTCATTAAGATAATGTAGGCAATTTCAACTTTTCGCTGAGTGCTTGTCTGCCAAAGAAGCTAAAACATTCGCCGTAGGTAACCAGACCGAAACTTTGCTCTGGACGGCTGGAATAACATGTCTGGACAGTAGCCAAATCGAAATCAGCAGATAGGCAGTTACCCGAAGCTCATCTGCGTTCTTTAGAGACGTGGGAAATAGGACAGCGTCAACAAAATAGGGCTTCGATGTTTCTGGAAACAGCCTAGACGACACTCGATTCCATTCTGACTTGATACATTGCAGGCGAGGAAACGTCATCCACTATCAGCATTTGGTAGGGAACGTCGGCGTCAAAACACCAGAAAGGTGAAAGCTTAGCCAAACCGAGTTCTGTAAGCATTGATCGATGAGCTCTATGTTGACGCATGTAGAATCTTTTGTGAACCAGTGAAACCACTGACGAGAAGGTGAAGTCCGATTATTGTTGGTATGATCAGAATGTATCAATACAACATGATCAATCTGCAAATCTTTTCTTTAAAGTTCATTAATGTTAAGACCTTTTTTGGAATACATTGGAAACACATTTGTTTGAATTGATCAGCCACTCCTTTGACTCCTCAGGAGGGACAGCTTCGACCTGGACGCTCGCATAGTTTTCGTTCTCGATGGAGCAGAACGGGACCTTATGAGTGATGTTGAGCTTGAGCTCATTGGGTTCGTAGAACCTGATAGTCGGCTCATTACCTCAGCGGCCTGAAAGTAGAACGACACTATTATCACCTCCACCTTTACACAGCAGGCATTAGACAAGCATCAGTAGAGGAAGCAAAAATTATGTTAAACAAATGTAGGATGTGCACAAAAAGTGACCTCTTGCAGCGAATATTCTTACATACCTACTTTGAACTACAGCAGGAGTGCTAGATCAAGAGATCTATGTATCTATTCTGCCACTATATAATTGAGTTTGTCGTAAGCTAGCCAATCAGTTGGTTTGGAGAGGCGTTGCATGAGGTACTCTTCTTCATTGACAAATTTACGCTTCATGTTTAATGGATCATGTTTGAAGCAACTCTGCAGGACAACAGCCAAGTTATGTCAAGACAACTATAATATTTATTTGAACCATATTTTTGTACTCAGCCAGACTACATCCATCTACCTAGGTTTCTATGCAAAGTTCCATGAGAGATTGAAAGCGTTTCCTAGTTGGAAACTTGGAAGCTTATATGAGCACCCTGTAGCCTACCACTTATGAAATTACTGCTTTTCAGCTCCTGGTAAGTGTTCCTGATGGAAATTATTCAGTCGAAAGAAGAGTGCGATTCTAATAGGAAAGCAGAAACCAAGCATGAGCTGATTTGGATCTTGTTTTTAGGCCGTTTAGGAGCAAAGATATACAATAGCGCTCCTAATTAGTGAACAATCGACGCTTTGCGACAGATTTTTCCGTCGCAAACCGTTGAAGTGCCATAACTTCGTTCAAATTCAATTATACGAAAATTAAATTGCATCATTAGATTGATCTCCCTCCTACCAATCCAACTACCTGCATGAACTGTGGTATTGGATGTTTTGACCTAGTTGTGGAGCTCGCCTTCTCAAACGTCCACTAATTGATGTATGGCCTCTCCGCGAGCGGCACTGGTCCATCTTTATAAAGCTAGAGAGTTTAAACCATAAAATTTCGTCAGATCTGTGTTTTGTAGAACGCGGACATTATTTTGGTAGTATATACTGTTAAACCAGTTTGAAGCGTCGGCCTGTTCGTACCATGACATGTATTCTTCGAATTTTAGCCTTCAATTCCTAGTTAGCTGCCAGCATCACCACGGAACTAACTCTTCATAGAAGTTAAATGCACTTTCTTCAATAGATTCACGCAGGTTCAGCAGTTGCCAGCTACTTTAAGCTCTGAAGCCTCAAAATTAGCACTTCTCCCGAATGGATTCTCATAATTTGCAAGTCACTCCTACTTAGTTGTACCTGCGAGTAAGAGGTTGTGCTTTTCCCTGTTTCGTGGTGTACTGCAGGGAGTTTGCAGTTCTGTGTGCTGGCGTTACTGCCTGTGCCTTCATAGACCCTTCCTTTCAGCATAAATTTACAATTTTTTGAAATTTCCATGGAATACTCCACCTACTCATCTCTATGCGAGAAATTATTTAAATGGCCTTCTCCACTACGCTGAAAGCTCTCCGATAACATAACGGTGACGATATTCGAAATAGTCAATATTTTAACTTTTCCACTTAATCGAGTTCGCCTGCCAGACCGCACAGTTCAGTTCAGGCTGCATTAAATCCCCTACGCTCTTTTCCATGGTAGTAGTTTAATGTCGTTGAATTTATTAAGAAAAGCTGCTCTTAGATGTGACAAACAAACTATCAGATTTAAAAAACTAATGCATTTGTTAACGTATAAGTCCGTCATTTTTCGTTTGCAGCGAGCGACTTCCTTCATGTTAAATGGGTTGTAGCAACTTTGTTATACCAAGAAAGACATTCATAATTTTTCCTTACGATAGCATCTTCAGTTGATTTTGGAAAAACAGCAAAACATGAGACTGGCTTCGTGCATGCTGATCATTTTGAAGCGATTACCGAGGCACAATTTAGCGATTTTTTCTAGTTTTCTTTGATTTATTCTTCAAGTTGTTTCTATCTGAGAAAATGGTTGACCTGATGATGTTAGCGGCGCTGGCAGCTTCCGAACAGTACAGGGTGCGGTAAAATTTCCCGTGCACTGAAAATTCAACGGCATTTTGAAATCAAACTTTGCAGGTCAGTTTTAACTATCGAAATTATTTACTACAAACATGAGAATTCAAAGCATGCAAACAGTGCTCGAAATGATCGCCTTCAACCTCCACACGTTCTTCAGACGTTCGACAAAGTCTTCGCATGTGGCACGCAGGTACGGTTCATCAATTTCATCCCAGGATTTCAAAAGCGGTTTTTAACAGAGTCCAAATTTGGGTTCCTGGTAGAGCAGGCTTTTTCTCTAAGACAGCCCACACAGAATAATCCATCGGGCTAAGGTCCGGAGAACTTGGAAATTTGCCTTTGGTGATAAAGTCAGGCAGCTGCTCGGCGCACCATTCCTGGACCACTTTCGCCTTGAGTGCCGGGCAGAATCTTGTTGAAAGCACCTGTAAACTTCTCCGAAGTGGGAATTGGCTCACGGCTTGAGAACTCTTCCCAGAATATCCTTGTGAACCGCTGCCTTGATTTTCACGCCAGCTTCAACGAAAACAAAGAGTTTTTCCTGAAGATGTGACTCCTCCCCAAACAATAATGGATTGAGGCCTTTCGCACTTTCGTGAAGTCGTCCTTTGGCGGTAGCATCAGCAAGCAAGTTTTCAATAATTGGGAGTTGAAGGCTGGATTCAACGTGAAAGTCTTTTCATCGCTAAAGATGATGTTTCGAGCGCGTGAAGCGTGAACCGTTGCACCAACCTTCTGCATCTTTCCAATCCCCTCTTCTTCATAGTGCCCGTCAGGAGTTGGCATTTTTGCAGACCATAAAGCAACTTCTTAAGCTTTCCGCTGACTATCCTACTTATTGACCTCTCGCTTATTGCTACGTCTCTTGCCATCTGGCGCATCGATCTCCTGGCGTTTCTCCTGATTTTTTCTCTCACGAGTTTTTACATTTTTGTGGTTGGTAGCTGTCTTGGGACGCCATCTTCCTTTTCTATCCACTTCGGCCTTCAATTCCTTGTAGCGTTTCACTGTATCCTGAACCGTTCTTTGTGGCATGGAAAGGATCTTCACAATATCTCTCGTTTCCTTGCCGGCCTTATAAGACCTGATAATAGCACCGTTCATAGGTTGGAACGCCTAGCCATTTTGTACTCAAGTACGTACGAGCTCCACAATGTTCTGTCAACATATATGGGACGAATGAAGCGGGAAATTTCTAAGAAATTTTAAAAAATTTAAATGTTAGGGTTCACGGGTAATTTTGCCGCACCCTGTATATCCCGGCTCAAGTCCGAACTGGCCGATACTCCCTCCCCCCTCGGGGGGAGGCTTGACTCATCATCAGTGAGAGCGGTGACGGCGAGGTACTGTACTGTTTCTAGTGGGGACCGACTGGTGCTTAACAATAACGCGCCCCGATGACGATCGCGCGCCCGCATCGACGTGAATCAACTGCTCAGGCTGGCTTATCCGGTTAGGCGCCCTCTCGATTAGAGCTCCCGACCCTTTTTGGACTGAGTCGATTTACGAGACTCGGGGCCCGACCTAATCCCAGCGCTCGGCGGCGGGACCACCGGTGACCCTTACTGGGAATCTTGATGTCATACCCATTGGCAGTGTGGTACTTCAGTTGAGCAATCAAACAACATCGATCGATCTTTTGGAAACCCCTGGACGTACAACCTTCGTCTTTGAAGTAAACTTTGTTCCTATCTTAACATCTGGGAAAATTCTAGCTTATCATTCATTTGGTTAGCTCAAAAATAATGTCAGATTTGAACTGTCACATTTGAATTGAAATATCCCAACGTAACAGTTTTATAGTTGGAACAAAACCTCCAATTTCTGCATGCCTTCTCTGATAATATGCTAAGGATAGCATTTCGTACATAGGTATACCATTTGCACATAAAATTAGGCATTTGATATTAAATTGAACCTCTTCTAAACAAGTTAAACTAGAATAGAGCAATCCTCGAACTGCTTTATGCAAAATTGTCAAAAAAATCGACTTTTATGAAATTGGTCGAAATTGACGTCGTTCCATAGAGCTTTTCGAGATGGACAGAATGGTGTTATTGGAAGTGTCGAGAACTCAAATGTGGGCGAGCACGGGTGGAAGACTTTTTGAGTCTTGAAAACTTGAACATGAATTTGGGTGACGACTGCTGGACCTGTATAAACCTATGAAAGAAAGGATTTCAACTTTTTATGAAAAATAAGCTAGTTGCTTCACGATTGTGTTGCTGACAAGGAATTGAAGGCTGAACTTCGAAAAATCCATGCCATAAGTATGAACAAGCCGACACTTCAATCTCGCTAAACCTCGCAGTGTCTACTATCAAAATGATGGTCATGCTTTAAAAAACAGAGATCTGATAAAGAATATTTGTGATGGGATACTTTTTTGGACTCTTCAGCTCTAAAAGATGGACCAGTGGCTCTCGCGGAAGGGTCGTAAATCAATTATTGGACATTTGAGAGAGCGACCTCCACAACCAGGTCTAGAGTATCCTATTCCACAGTTCATGCAGGTAGTTGGATTGGTAGAAGGGAGGTGAATCTAACGGTACAACTCAATTTTCATATAATTGAATTTAAACGAAGTTATGGCACTGCGACGGTTTGCGAAAAATTTGTCGCAAAGCGTCGATTGCTCACGAATTAGGAGCAGTATTGTATATCTGAAGGATATGTGCTCCTAAATGGTCTAAAAACAGAATTCAAATCAGTTTATGCTCGGTTCCTGTTTTCCTGTTAGAATTTCACTCTTCTTTCGACTGAATAATTTCCATCAAGAAAGCTTACCAGGAACTTCAGAAATGTCATAAGCAGTAGGCTACAAGGTGCTCATATAGGCCTCCAAGTTTCCAAGTAGGAAACCTTTTCATCTTCCATGGAACTTTGTATAGAAACCTAGGCAGATGGATGGCTGAGTACAAAAATACTCAGCCATCCATCTACCTGTTAAAAGTTAAAACTTCAAAATGGGTCCCCGAAACGAGTTATTTCCACTTGATGTTTATCGAGCAGACTTTTTGTCAACGAACGTACATATTCTCATTCCTTTATGGTTATGGTTAGTGTGAACTCCTAGTTGAAAATATCAAGTTTGGGAAGGTTAGTATTTCGCTTCATCAAGCAGCGTGATCACTCGATGTTGAGGTGTGTCACTCTGTTAAGATATTTCACTCATTGTTAAGGCTTGGAAAGTCGGTGATTTCCCATACGCTTTGACTTGGCTGTTAAAAAATGCTTTCGCGCAATAATTAGTATTCATCACTCTCACTGTGTTCTCGATTACGGCTTCAGCAGTGTCGATGTGATGACGAACCTTCCACAGTTCCTCGAATTTTGGTGGTGGCTCTTCGGTTCAGCTATATTCCTCCATGACAGCGTACAAGGAAATGATTGTCTTTAATTAAAACCTAATCATTAGTTACGGGTAATTCAATTATACAGTGGTAGACTAGATAGTTTACAACCGAATGTTAAAGATAAACGCGCACAAATCACTGCAAGAGACAGTTCTTCCAACACATGAAGAGGAACATTACCGGGGATCAGCGATCATGTCAACCTCACAACCCTTCCCCTCCCCCCCCCCCCCCCCACACTCGTTACCTCCAGGGCACCCTGCTAAAGTTGGGAGTGCATTATTCACTTCAATCACGAGCTTCTCGGCTGTTTCGCTGGTCAGCACTCCCTCCCTCCCCCAACCAATATTACTGTTCTTATAGCTAGCAAAAACCCTTTTTTTAATGGATTTCACTATTCAAGAATGTGAAATCCCACCCACTGCAGTTGTCCTTTAGAGAAAACTGAATTTTGTGTCGGTTAATGTAAGAAAGGAGTAAAATTGTATCGAATCCGGTCGGAGTGAGTCACGAAGACCCATAATCTATGTGGCGGATTTTGTAACAATTGCACCAAGTGACTGCAATTGTTCACAGCTTGAAGGTAAGCCTCTGTAAAGCTGAAAGCCTTTTGAGATAAATAATGGATTTTGAGCACACCACTCCTTCTGATTTGCAAAGTGGCAAACTTCGTTAAAGAAGCTGTGTCCGCCGTAATGTCACATGTTAAGCTCTTTCATTTGTAAAATCAATTACTGTAGGATCATCACCTCCGACATCGTGCACCTTTTCGAAGGATCCATTAGCCAACACCTCGTTTCGACGAACTGTACTACTGAAACATACATTATCACAGTCGTTTTTGTAACACTAAAACACTTTTATAACACTTTTGTAACATTTTGCACACTTTATCGTAGGCTGTTACCCATTAGTTTGCTGGAATAAATTTGAAAAGCGACTCCACCGACTTTTTCGCAAAGTGTCTTTATTGGTTTTAGACCGAGTAGCATGAACTGGAAAAGAACGCCAGATAGTCACACACAATTTCTTAGACCAAGCAGACGAGCAGCGGCCTACGTTAGGAATTCATCCAAAATTTTGTATCACAGCCTGGAATTCCTACGGGTCCTCTTACAATACATGAAACCACGGCGTTGCTGCCTGTGTTATGTTTACACCACAACAGTATCGCGAAGTTTGTGGGTGCAAAACAATGTGTGTATGGAGTCTCCAAAGTCGAAACCTATTCAAATGGACCCGCGCCCACCACCTTAACTGGATACTCCAGCTGGGTTGCAGATCCAGCGCTCGAAACTAACTGCAGAAATTTTTAATACCAGGCTGTCCAATAATTCTTGTCCGAAAATTTCACCATTTTTAATTTTTTTTCAACTTTCTTGAAAAGCAAGTCTGTTCAACAATATAATCACCACAGTTATCCACAACAGTGGCCCATCGATTGGGCAGGTCGCCGATGCCCTTCGCCCAGAACTCCGGGGGCTGCGACTCGAAGAAGTCCGCGCTGTCGGATTTGAGGTTGTCGTAGTTGGTGAATTTTCCTCCGGCCAAATGGTGCTTCAGCGGGCGGAACAAGTGGTAGTCGGAGGGGGCGAGGTCCGGGGAATACGGCGGATGGGCAACCGTCTCCCAGCCGAGCGTCGCCAACTTCTGCTGGGTCTCCTTCGCCACGTGGGGGCGCGCGTAGTCGTGCAGCAGGTGGACCGAGGCCCGTCGGGGACGCTTTTCTCGGATGGCGGCGGCTAGTTTCTCGAGCTGATCGGTGTAGATGGAGGCGGTGACCGTCCTGCCTTGCGGGAGCAGCTCGAAATACAGCATGCCCTTGGCGTCCCACCAGAAGGCCTCCCGCTGTGCCCCCTGTCCTCGAGGCTCGTGTCGCCGCTCTCGAAACGATTGAGCCAGCGCCTGACTGTGCGTTGGGACACTGCATCCTCCTTGCACGCTCTGCAGATGTTGGCGACCGCGGAGCCTGTGTCGTTGCCCAGCAGCCACTCGTAGTACATGAACGTACGAATTCGACCTTGGTCCATTTTAGCTTGTACTGGTAGCTAGACGCGGGGACTACGCCTTATATACCCCTGGCGTGGAACTCTGGAGAATCTTCTAGAAGGTTTTTACACTTGCCTGATATTATAACACTTCTAAGGAAAATTATAGAATTTTGAAAATTTTCGGACAGAAATTATTGGACAGCCTGGTATATTCACTCTTCATTTAAAAACCATTTATGCTTTCTCCGTTAAATATTTAACAAAAAAAAACATGAAAAAAATCTGAAACATGCTTACCTTCTGGATCAGATCCTTTTGGAAACACATTCTTTTCGCCAGCCAGAATAAGCTCTCTAACTTTAGCATTTGGCAACGCATTGTACGGAGTTGCTCCATTGGCCATTATCTCCCAGACTAAATGAAGGACAGGTTTTTATTTTAATAAGTTGGCCCGCCATCGCTCCGTTTAACTAAGTGAAGGACAGGTTTTTATTTTTAATAAGTTGGCCCGCCATCGCTCCGTTTAACAGGCACGTGTTATAAGAATAATTTTCGAGATTACATTCAACAGACTACGGACAAGTTTATTCGCAGATCCTTTAGTGCGATGACATCCATTGATCATCTGTTCATTTCAGCACATATGAATTACAACTGCAGCGGTGCAGGTCATACATTACAGTAGAAAAAAGAAATTATGCGGCTCAATTTCAGGATGCGCCACGGATACTATTAGGCCTACATATGCTATGGTATACTTCCTCGGCGCGGGCGGCGCGACGCGAGAGTGCACCACAGCGAGAGTACACCATCCCAGAGCGCTTAAAATCGAAGATCTACAGAGCAGTATCGATGTACATATGCTGCTGAGTGCTCGCCTGCAACCAAGGAGGTTGAGACTTGCCTCAGTGTAATGAAAAAATGCTACGCTGTCCGGCTGGTGTTTAGTGTGAGCGTTTAGTGTGCACGCGAAGCGATGGAATGATAAGCGCCTATCACGCGCGTCACATGCACAGTCGCTCCATTCGCTGATAAGTCACGTGAAGCTCGCCTTCGGTGGTATGGTCGCGTTCTTCGCGCTAGTGGTGACACTGTTCGTAGGATTGGCCTCGACATAGATGTGTCCGGAAAAGGGACTAAATGGTGTTCGAAGCAACGTTGGCTTGACACATTACATGTGGATTTGAAGGACGGTGGTATGCACCTCAACCCAACATTTGGTTGCAAGGTATGGCATCATCACTCCAGTAGAGAGTAGGTGACTCTGCGGCCAAATGGGACAGACGCTGAGAATGACGAAGAATAGGAAGATCCTGTTGGATCGAAGCGATTTGAGCAGTGCAAACTCATGAGAAGGATGTAAAATATCTTATTTTTCTCGAAAAAAATTCTTAGTAAGGACAAGAGTTACCAAGTATGCCGTAACTCCATACGTCACTCTTTAGCGAGAACATGTTATTTCTAATGATTTCCGGTGGAATCCATTTGATCGGCATTTTTCGAGCAGTTGCCATGCGATATGTCTCGCCTATTCGACTCAGGCCAAAGTCTGACAGCTTCAGCTGAAGAATATGAATTTTGTTCTCTACTTGCCGCTACGCCAACACGTTACTCACACGGTGCTTCGAGGTGAGGAGACAGTTCCGCGCAGCAATATCTCTATGAATGCATCGCTTGGAGTGCAGGTACTCGAGCCCATACGCAGCTTCGCTAATCCACTGTAGCTTCTTCCCAGGCGTCGATGGCTGTGATCTGAGGAACGACCTAAGATCTCCCGCCGACATCTAAAAGACGTAGAGTGGGAACTCGCGCAAAATGTTGCCCAGCTTGCTGGAATTCAAGGTGAACCGTTTTACACTCACCAGTTCCATTACAATCAGGAGCGGTTCCTTCTGTACAGCCACTCCAAAAATGCGTACAACATTTGGATGAATGAAGTTCCGCATAATCCTGGCTTCCTTGAGAATTTCTTTTATCTTAACAAACCAAGTCATGAATGCGAATTGGTTTTATGCTCTTGTTTCAAGCGTATCTTCAGAAGGTGAATAAATACACTGCTGTACAAAATGGTAGATCTACTCGAAAGCTTAATTTTTTCAAGACCTGCAAGGCCTCGGCCTCGGACAATAAGACATGCTCCAATTTTTTATCACGTTGTTTGTCGGATTTGGACTGAAAGCTAGGAATTACTAACTGCCTTGAAAAATCTTTATCTCCTTCGCTTCACAACAGGTGTTCTACGACAAAAAAGTTAATTTTTGCGCTACTCTGAAGAATAAGACTTGAAAATGGGCGATGATTGGCATGATAAATTCCTTCACATGCAATACTGAACTGTACACGCAAAAATCTGTCAGTCTCAATCTTAGTTTTGAAATGTGTTGGTGTAAGTGTGGTACGCTTTCGAAATTTCTCATTGATTAAGCAATGCGAAACAACACTAAGCCTTGTTTGACAATGAGTATCAATCGCTCAACTGCCTATCGCTTCAGAAGAATTGTTAGCAACAGCGGTTGTGTTTTCTCGTCGTTCCCCGCGAATTTCGAAGAGAATTCATCCACGAATAGCATCTTCGTATAAAAATGCACTCGCAGGCGTTCTGAGAAAATGGTAAATGGGAAACGAGTAGCCAGCCGTTAGTTTCGGCGTTGCGGTTGACCATTTTCCAAGGCCCTGCATCCCTCCGGGGTCGGTGAAATGGTACAAGACTCGTTTGGAAAGGACGAAACAATGACTTCTTCATCGGCTGGCTACAGCAACTCATTGTTCCAGCCAAAAACGCATTCGAAAGGCAAATCTGCTTCTCATCGCCACTCTTTTTGAGCGGCAGTGATAGGATTTAACATGCCTACGAGGTCGGGAAGACAGCTGCTCATCATCAGGTGACGGTTTCGCCATTCCCAGTATTCCTGCTCGTCCTGTCATGGATACACTGCGCAGGTCTCACACACCTTCTCTATGTTGCCGGCGTCTTTCTTTGCCATTTTCACCGCAACCTTGACTGGTACACGACCGGGTATTCTCAGCACTCCTTTCATGACGCATGCAAAAACACCTGAAATTACTAGTAAATCAAGGGGCATCTCCCTTTACTGACGGAACCAAGATTTTTAGCGTTGCTCTCGGTGCTGATTCTCATGCATAGTTTCTTTTAGCTCGTGTTTCTTGCGACGGCCTGTTAACCCAATGCATTTCATTCCCCTTATTTTTCACACCGATCTACCAAAAAACCAGCAAACTGGAGGCTTTGGATCGCTTCTGTTGTCGGTTTTTTTGAGTTGTGAATATTTTGCTTCAGTTCGGAGCATGCACCGCCTAAATGAAGGCAAATTTTATATTGTATACGGTAGCTGTTGACTCATTAAGCATATTTTAACCTGAGGATTTGGTGTGGCAAGCTGCTGCTTATTTTTGCATTGTGCCCTCATACATTTCCTTTCCCAGGTTTACTAGGGCTACTGCGAGTTGCTAGAATACCTGCTAAAATAACTTTATGGTGGCTCAAAAACTTCCCGTAGAAGTTGTGCTTGGAAGAACACATTGTACTCTCTTTATAGGAACAAACTGAAGAGCCTTCCAGTCATTCTTTCGCTATCTTGAGCCGCCCACCCACGCAATCAATCCATTTTCTTCGACGCACTGCCCGGAATCGTGTGCGGCCAAAGTTCGTCTCGAAAAACAAGCTTGAGGTTCGGGAATCGAAGGGTGCCGTACTGTGACGCCGTCGTTTTTTTTTTTTTTTGGGGGGGGGGGGGGAGGAGGTCGTATTTTTCAGAGGATTCTCTTCGTAAAAGATTCTCTCCTATTTTTCAAGTTTTTAGGCAATGTTTGTATTTCTTAATACGTTTTTTCAAGAGTTTCTACGACAACGTAAAGACTCACAGTTGTTTTCCGAAGTCTGAATTTGAATAATAAAAAACTTTTGAATGATGATTGATTTATTAGGTTGGAAAAAAAGTCTTTTCATTTTTTTAAAAGATTTATTACTTCACACCTAGAAAGTCAAATCAATTAAAATAATCTCCATTTTGTTCCACTACACTCTTCCAAAGACTGGGTAATTTTCTAATTCCTCTCGCATAGAAGACTGCAGTTCTGGAGTCGAACCATTGCTGAATCCAATTTTTGAGGTCGTCATCCGTTTCAAAATATTTCTCTCCAATTTCTTGCTTGAGAGCACGGAAAAGATGGTAGTCGGTAGGAGCGAGGTCAGGGCTATACGGTGGATGTGGCATTGCCTCCCAGCCCATCTCCTTTATTGTTTCTCTTGTGAGTCTTGCAACATGTGGCTTTGCATTGTCATGCAGGATCATCACCTTTGACTTCGCCGGCCTCTTTTCTTGGAGAGCTGCGGCGACTTTGTGGAGTTGGCCGCAGTATGTGGCAGCAGTAAGTGTCTCTCCACTTCTGAGAGTTTCCCAGTAAATCACTCCTCTGATGTCCCACCAAACACTCAAGAGAATCTTCCTTTCGTGAACATTGGGCTTGAGATCAGGCTCAGGATTCTCTCCTTTTTGTACCCATTGTCTTTTTCTTCGGAAGTTGGCATGCAGAACCCAGGACTCATCGCCTGTCACAATCCGTGGCAGAAACGATTTTCTTTCGTATCTGGACAGAAGAGAAGCAGCGATAGAGAGCCGTTGACCTTTCTGAGTGTCTGACAGGGCATGTGGAATCCAAGCTCCAAATTTCCATGCAAAGCCAAGATTCTTCAGATGGATTCCCACTATCCTATGAGACACTTCGAGCTTTTCTGCCAGCTGACGTGTCGTCTGCCTACTATCGGTACGAAGAAGACGGAGTAGTTCAGTGTCGTCCAATTCAGTTGGCCTTCCTGACCTTGCTTTGTCCTCGAGTGAATAATCTCCCTTTGAAAACTTTCCGAACCATTCATAACAGGTGCGATAAGTAATAGATCCCAAGCCATATACATCGTTAATTTGGTCGGCTGTCTGACGTGCTGTAGATCCTTTAATGAATTCATGAAGGATGACGTGTCGAAAATGGCCATGAGGTAGATCTGGCATTGAGTCCGGAAGATTGGATGGATAACGAAATACAAGAATTGTCTTGACCTATGTTCGCGTGCGAACGGTAGACAAGTGTGATAGGATTACGAAATCAGCAATCAATATTGGCTAGCGCGTTTACAAGGAGCGCGGGAAAAAAAATTTCGAAGTGTGAAGGGACTTTTTTCCAACCTAATACGTGAATAATAACGTGAATAAAATAAAAAAATTTTGCCGGCAGATTTGGAGTCAATTGAAAGTTTCCAATTTTTCAGATTTTTTTGCAGGAATGCATGGACACGAAAGTTTTCTGACTGAAGGCCGACATCTACGTCCGAAATTGTACTATATAAATATTCAAGGGTTAATTACTAAAGACGACTTAAGTGCTTTCCCTACATGATTTTTGAACCGCTCCTCGAACACATAACAGATGACACATAAATAATTTTTTTCTCTTCTATAGAAAACGGCCTCAGAAAGTAAAACTGCTCTCCACAAAATTTCAAGCCACTGTTTGACACAGAAATAAAACCACGTTTTTCTATGGCGATCTTGTGTACCATCAGGGATTTGCCTGATTTACCGAAAAATTTCGACCCCGCTAATCACAAGGAAGCTGCTATTTTTACAACATACTTTATAACGCATAGAATCTACAATTATTAAAACTTTTCAGAGGTCCCAGAAAATCTCCGAAATATGGTAGCTTACGTGCCATCATTGCGTTCTCTGAGATCATCGATCGAAACCGAAGGATGGACTTCTCGCGGACGAAATTTCCCGCGAGAAGTCCATATTACAATTGTGAAAAAAGAAAAAGAAATGAACATCAGAAAGTGGAATTGAGTTTCATAAAATTTGAAGTCATAATTATTATACAGTAAAAAACCAAGCTTCTTCGCTGCGATCTTCGATATGACTAGGGCGAATCGTATTCAAAATTTTCGTTTTTTTTAAGAAAAATTAATTATTTTCTAAATGGAGCAGACCGCCTATACATATACATACGGAGGTCGAGCGTTCTACCCCCACGTCCCCCTGGCCCGCCCACCCCCAACCCCCTGGGCTTGCTCGAGAGTCCAGTGGTTGCCATACGAAATAGTGGAGACGCAGACATTTGCCACGCCTCTGTTTAAAGGGCGGGGGGTAGAACGCCACTCCGCCTATACATACTATACATAATCGGCTAATGTCACGTGTCCGTCACGGGGAGGGGGGACTGAAGCCAAAAGATGCCCACGACAGTGCGACGTATGCCAGCATGGCCTTCTTTGAGCTTAACTATGGGCGATTGCTGGCGAACTATATCATCGTCCGATCGTCCAAGTTTACGAGATATTCATGGGACAACGCGTCAGGGTATAAATGGGGATCGAGTGCAGAGTATAGGGATTCGGTAGCGTGGCCTAGACGTCGTTCAGGTGCGTCTGGATTCAGAAGACGTGCTGAAGGCGTCGTCTAACGTGCGTAGGTATTCAGAAGACCTTTGCTAGACGTCGTGAGTCAAGATTCAGACGACTTGCGCTAGACGTCGTCTAACGTGCGTAGAGATTCAGAAGACGTGCTGAAGACGCCGTTCAACGTCGTCCAACTTGCGTAGGGATCCAAAGACGTCTGAAGATGTCGTCTACCGTGCGTAGGGATTCAGAAGACCTGCGCTTGACGTCGTCCAGCGTGCGTAGGGACTCAGAAGACGTGCTGAAGACGTCGTTCAACGTACGTATGGATTCAGAAGGCGCGTTGAAGACGTCGTCCAACTTCCGAGTAAGGGCGATCAATAGGAGAGGACCAACAAAGGGGACCATTAGAGAGGGAAGCGTGAATAAGGGGGGGGGGGCAGCATTTTCCCTCTCCCTCAACATCGTTCAGTGTGTGTCGGAATTCTGAAGGCAGCTTACAGAACTCGTGGTACGTGTGTCAAAGTGCAGAAGGAGTGCCATAGACGTCGTGGCAATGTAGTGACACGTGAATCGGTACTTAGCTCACATATGCGTGCTTGACTCTCACTCCGTTTCTTTGCCAGCACATAGAAAAGGAAGTGTTTCGGGAGGGAGGGGGGGGGAGGAGGTAGGGGGGTAGAGAGAGTGACCATGGGATTCGGATGAGTATTATTGCAGTCGGACAGTAAGCGGTGTCGAACAATACCGATTAATTTTAGTTGATTTTGCTGATTAAGCACCGGATTGGGACTCTCATTACCTGTTTCATGATACGTAGAGAACGTGCGCTTCGGAGAATAAATAAATCACGTGCATGTGATGGAGGGTGGATGGGCTTCATTTGCGCAGTGAAAATTCTGCTCGACTATATCCCACTCCACTAATCTATATAGTAAAATCATTTTTTTAGTGTAAGAAGGCCTAAAAAAGACAGGAGGGAAATAGGGATTGTTCTACTCTCGGGGTTTGGCGGCGAAGCCCCAAACCAGATGGGTTGGGGTTGTTCTATTCTCGGGGCTTGGCGGCGAAGCCCCCAACCAGGTGGGATAGGGTTGTTCTATTCTCGGGGTTTGGGGGCGAAACCCCCAACCAGACGTTTGGGGGCCGCTAGGCCGCTGAACGTCTGGTACACATATAAATTGAAATCCTGCCACAAAGTTTCAGGTCTTAAACAATGCACAGTGTAAAGATAACACAGTGTAAAGATACGGTTTTCTGAAATAAATAGATTGGATCGACCTCTAGAAAAGAAGGGAATAGAGAAAAGGCACCAATGGCATAGGAACGACAAAATTCGACGTTCACAAAATTGATCATATCTCGATTTCCTTCTCATCTCGTTTTCAGAAGTTCAAAAAAAACCAATAGCTTTTTTAAAACTAGAAGAAAAGTGCTTTTTCATAATGTAAGAATCGAATTTCAAAGGAGAAGTCTTCATACGGGCAGTGTTCGATTTCTGGTCGATTGCTGCCGAAAAAAATGTCCAAAAATCGAACTCCTCCCTGCCCTGTATGAAGACATCTCTTTTTTTGAAAACTCATATAAGGTTAGAAAGCACTTTTCTGTTTTTTAAAAAGCCGGATTTTAAAGATTTTTGAATTTCAAAAAACGGGCTTAATTTCGCGAACTCGTGCCCAGAGGAATTGGTCGATCTATCACTGACGTCATTGAAGGATCCCACAAAAATTGTCATCAATCGGTCCATTTTTCGAAATTTGAAAAATCCTTTGACTTTTGGCAAAAATTTGGCAAAAAGCTATAGGGTTTTTCTGTTTTCAAATTTCGAAAGCGGGGCATGGGCGCTTCCAGTTCTGGTCGATTTTTGCCGAAAATCGAAAGCGGGGCGTGGGCGCTTCCAGTTCTGGTCGATTTTCGGCAAAAATCGACCAGAACTGGAAGCGCGCCCGCTTGAAGACCCCTCTATTGGTAAATGATTTTGTATCCATTAACGAGCGCTTCCTCTCTACCTTTTTTTTCAAATTTCGAAAAACGAGCCGAGTTATGATCATTTTTGTGAATCCTTCCAATGACGTCGGTGCTCGACTGGTTCCTGTAGCCACGACTTCACGAAAATCATAACTCGATTCGTCTTCTAAAATTCAAAAATCTCAATGGTTTTTTGAAAAATGGAAAAAATGCTTTCTGACCATATATGAATCAGTTTTCAAAAAAGAGGTCTATATACGGGCATGCAGGCTCGATTTTGGACACGTATTTGGACAACAGTCGGCCAAAAATCGAACCACCACCGACCCATGCGAAGACCCTGTTTTAAATACTGATTCTTCCATGGTTCAAAAGCACTTTTTTCTAGTTTTTAAAAAGCTGTAAGCTATTTGAGTTTTCGAAAAATTTACCAAGTTATGGTTATTTATACAAAATGACTTCAATTTTTTCGTTCAAAATACGAACCCTGCCCGCCCTGCATGAGGATCTCTTTTATGAAAACAGTTCCTTAAATGGTAAGATAGCTTTTTCTAGATTTTAAAAGGACAGTAGCTTCTTCAAATTTTCAAAACTTACCGAGTTATAATCAATTTAGTAAACGTCGAATTTTGTCGCTTCAACAACGTCGGTGCAAGATCGACCCGAGGTCGATCCTAATTATTCATTTCGGAAAACCATGATTTTTCACTGTGCATGGGTCAAGAATTGAAATTTTTGTGGCAAAATTTTAACTGTGTAGATGCTTTGCTTCAGGTAGAGAATATTTGATTTTCGTGAAAAACGAGAATTTGGAATACGATCCGCCCTAATCATATCGAAGATCGCCACCAAAAAGCTTAGCTTTCTACTGCAACAGTATACTAAGCCTTTATAATACACAATTTTCACCCTCTGATGTGCTCTCGTTCAGGTGGCGATGTCCGTTCCTCCACGTGGTGCCACTGGAAACTGCTTGCTTTTGCAAGCCGAGCCAAACACGGACATTCGAATGCAGGCGACAGGCCCTAGTGACAGGCCGGCCTACGAACTTTTTGTGTCACATCATATGGTTGATGGCGTTTCAGATTTCTCGAGATAATGCTACGGCGTCCGCGGGAGCCGACGCGCACTCGCAAAGCCCGGCGAGTGTGAAAAGTGTGCGAGGGTCCCTGATGCGAGGACGGCATCGGGGGGCAACTGAGCTAGTCCGAAAGTCCCGTAACGTAGGCAAGACCCGCGTAGCAACGTTGAATGTGGGTACGTTGACGGGCCGCTCGTGCGAGTTGGTAGAAGCACTGGAGCGAAGAAAGATAGATTTCTGTGCGGTGCAGGAGACGAGGTGGTCCTGCAGCAAGTCAAGGGACATAGGACGTGGCTTCAAGGCCGTTCTATGTGGAAGTCCCAGGACCACCAGTGGTGTCGGTATGATCGTCTCCGAGCGTTTCCGTGACGCGATTGCAAGCGTAGAACGTTTCGATGACCGCTTGATGAAGATTGTTGTCGCCGTAGAAGAGCGACGATGTCATTTCTTTTCCGCGTATGCTCCGCAGACAGGTTGCTCCGAGCAAACCAAGGACGAGTTCTGGTCCCTGCTTGATGAGAAGACAGCGGAAGTGCCGTCACAAGACATGATTGTTGTGGCAGGTGACCTTAATGGTCACGTCGGAGCAGCGAAAGATGGTTACAGCTGTCATGGTGGTTTTGGCTATGGGTCACGCAACGCCGATGGTGAGCGTATACTTGAGTATGCAGACTCACATGACCTCACCATCGTGAACACCAAATTTCGAAAGCGTGACTCCCACCTCATCTCGTTTTATAGCGGGAATGCTAAAACGCAGATTGACTATGTCCTTGTTAGGCGTCGCGACCAAGGCCTTGTCACAGACGCGAAGACCGTGCCGTATGAGACGGTTGCCACGCAACATCGTCCACTGATCTGCTCGCTGAGGATCGCACCTTCGAGGTGTAAACATGTCGAGCGATGTGGGTCGGCTAGAATCAAATGGTGGCGACTGAAAGAGAAGGAAGCGGCAGTGATTTCTCGCATTCGGTTGCCGACAGTGACAACTGTCGACGAAACCTGGAAGCAGGCTACCGATGCGATAACTCGGGCTGCACGCCTTGAACTCGGCACAACGAAGCCTGGACGACGCTGGGTCGACAAGCAGGCTTGGCTGTGGACTGACGATGTCAGAGAGAAGGTCAGGGAAAAGAAACGGCTATATCACGTATTTATCGGTGATAAAACAGTCGATAATTGGCGGAACTATCGAGAAGCAAAGAAAGCGGCAAAGAAGGCAGTGGCCGCTGCTAAAGCCGCATACTACGCTGATGTCAGCAAAAAATTGGAAACGCGCGATGGCGAGCGTTATATTTACCGACTCGCCAAAGCTCGCTGTCGCCAAGCAGAAGACATTGAGAAGTTCTTTGGCATTAACGACGAGAGCGGTCATCTTCTGATGGATCGTAAGAGGGCTGTGAAGCGATGGCACGACTACTTCGAGGAAATCTCGAATGTAGAATTTGAACATCCTGCTGTTCCTTTTCCATCACCTGTATACGGTCCCGTTCAGAAGATCACAGTGAGCGAAACTGAAGCAGCCCTGAGGAAGATGAAGTCAGGCAAAGCCACTGGTCCCGATGACCTGCCAGCTGACCTGTGGAAGTCGAAGGGCTGGTGCCCTGCTGACTGGCTGACTGCGTTTTTCAATCAGGTTGTTGCTGAGAAGAAAGTGCCTGAGGGTTGGCAGCAAAGCACGACCATCCCGATTTGGAAGAAGAAGGGCAGTCCTGCAGACTGCGCCAGTTACCGTCCAATTCGTCTTCTTTCGCACACCATGAAAATCTTTGAGCGAATTGTCGACGGACGTATCCGGGATGTCGTACAGCTTTCCACGAATCAGTGTGGTTTCGTATCTGGCTGTGGCACCGTTGATGCCATTCACGCTGTTCGTCTTCTGCTAGAGAAGCACCGCGAGAAACAGAAACCGGTGCATTTTGCCTTCCTGGACTTGGAGAAGGCCTTCGACCGCGTTCCGCGAGATGTTATATGGTACGCGTTGCGACAACATGGTATCCCTGAAGAGCTTATTGAGTGGGTGCGCATTCTATACTCTTGCCCAAGGAGTCGAGTGCGAGCGCCAGCGGGCACCTCGATGGAGTTTCCCATCTCTGTGGGGGTGCATCAGGGATCTGCGCTATCCCCACTGCTCTTCGTGGTCGTGATGGATGCAATCTCACGAGATCTCCAAATGGCGGCACCTTGGACGCTGCTGTATGCTGACGACGTCATGCTTGCATGTGAAGACAAAACCGAACTCGAGCGACAGGCACAGGCGTGGTGCGATCGTTTGGCATTGTTCGGTCTCAAGCTAAACGTCAAAAAGACGGAATACTTGACGACGGATGTGAATGAGCACGGATCTATTAAGATCGATGGTACTGAGCTCTTACGAGTGACATCTTTCAAGTATCTTGGGTCAACAGTCACGTCCGATGGCAGCTTAAAGATGGAGGTGAATGCGCGTGTGAGTGCAGCCTGGTCCAAATGGCGCTCGCTGACTGGGGTGCTTTGCGACAGGACAATACCTGAGCACCTCAAATCGAAGGTTTATAGAACAGTAGTCCGCCCAGTAGCGACGTACGGTGCTGAGTGCTGGCCCGTGACGAAGGAAGTTGAAAGCCGCCTCAGTGTAATGGAGACGAAGATGCTACGGTGGACGGCTGGAGTTACGCGTTTGGACCGCGTTCGTAACGACACCATACGACAGAGGTTCGGTGTCGCACCGATAGCCGAGAAGCTGCGCGAAGCTCGTCTTCGATGGTACGGCCACGTCCTTCGCGCTAACGACGACACCGTGTGTAAGATTGGCCTGAATCTTGTGGTCCCTGGAAAGCGGCCCAGAGGACGCCCGAAGCAACGTTGGCTAGATACGTTGCGCTTGGACTTAGAGATGGCTGGTGTGCACCCTGATCAAGCATTTGATCGGGAGAATTGGCGTCACCACACCAGAAGAGCGGACCCCGCCACCAAGCGGGACAGTCGCTAATGAAAATGATGATGATGTGCTCTCGTTCAGAAGGTACAAATTTTTCCGGAAGAAGTCCATCCTTCAGCTGCGGCTCCGTCATCGATTCAAAGAGTGCCTCAAGAAAATTGTAGGAAGAGCACTTAAATCAGTTTTAGCATTTAACACTCGACATTTTATAGAGTAAAATTTGAAACGCGGATCCTTCAGGTATAAAAGTGTGTCGTGTCCATGAGACCCTAGGAAATTCTGAAAAGTTGAACTCGCCGTGAACAATTCGACAACTGTTTGCAAAAGTGCTTTATTTAAAACTGTAAACAACCAAAATTATATTATCAAAATATAACATACTCAAAACGTTTCTCAATGTTATTTTAACAAATTATTTGATTAGTCAATTAATCACCAAGATATCTCCTTTTCTGAACGAATCTCCACACTGTCGATGCTGCACCTGATCGCATAAAAAATTGAAAAATTCAACACAGATCAGAGGTAAGACGGTGATTTGGACAAGGAGGAAGTCGCACCAGGTTCGCTCTGGGAGGGGGGTTGTAAATTTCCGGCAAAAGTGGAACCGCATGCTTGAACCTGCCTGTTGGGCAAGCCAGAGAACGACCGCAGACTAAAGGGGATCGAGATGCGCCTACTCTGTGCTACATTGCGCACCAAACAAGATCAACTGTATTCGATGTTACGTAAGTGGCAGTAGATATTTTGCATAAGGCCTTTGGAGCGGTGCATCTGGGATTGAATAGTGGATGGATCTAAGTCAATATGTATGTGTGTCCGATATAACATCGAACCCTCTAGGGAAAATTCAATGATCTTATAAGTTGATCGCGTGAACGAAAAGGATAACTCAGTACCGTCTCTAGCCGTGACCACGCTTGTTCTAGGATCACAATGTGATCGAGGTAGCCGTTACCGTTATTGGCCACTTCCCTTTGCTGTCAGCTTTGGAATTTGGTCCAAGTCTTTCTCTATTTCAACCCATTTCGACCACCTTCATGCGCAGTTTCACATGTGGTCTCCACGAGCTGCAAGCAAAAAGCGATTTCTCAGACCTAACCGCCTGTGCGGCTAAGTCTAATGCCAACAATTATGTTTCCTCAAACACACCTCAAGCAGCAGGAACAGGCGGACGCAAATTGTCATCTATTCACTGATGAAGTGTTCAGGAAGTGTAACTCGATATTTTGTCACCTCAGCTTAGCAAAAGACGAATTTTCAAAATAAACATTCTAGAATTGCCATCAGAAATCGCAACTGAACTCAAAGAATCTAGCTAAGGGGATTAAGAGCAAATGTAGTGAATGCAACAAATTCTGTTATTTAGATTGCTTCCAAACAACTCAGAGCTGTTGATTGTCGATTAAAAATGTTTTCTGTCCAAACTTTATTTGTGAAGTTGATCTCTTCGTGACGTTTGATAACACCCAAGTAGTTGAAGTTTGTAATCATGCCTTGTTTGTTACCTTTATTGAACGAAGTCTCAAAAATAATTCTGAAGTTCAATGGGTAGTTGGTCAATGCCACAATAGGGTGCCAACGTATCCATGCCTCTCGCAACTTGTTGTAATCGAGTGAATTTCGAGAAGCGGATATCATATTCGTGATCAGCACCTCAAATAATCCCATTCAGTGAGTTTGAACAAAGGTGAAGACAATACTATTTATCGATATAGGTGGTAAACGGCCGTAGTTTACCAAACGGACATGGCCGCTGTGTTCAGCATCTTAACTAACCTCCTTAGGCAAAGTTTGGACAAAGGTAATGTCACTCTGATCGAAATAATATTGTCGTGCATCATTGCGCGACACGGTCCCATGAGACAGACTGGCTTTCGCGCACCATTGCCCGACATTATCGTTAACGTGTTAAGCAGTGTCATCAACTGGCTTGTAGAGAACCCAAACACTCATTTGCGATAGATTAGGAGCTCGAAGATGGCCTCTGTCGCAGAATCGTTTGATACATTTGTGTACAGTGCCGCAACTTTAAACGACTCCATGACGAAGGACCATTTTCTCCGGATATATTCGAAGAACATGCTTGAGTTGCTATGGTAGTCTGAAATAAATTTAAGTAGCTGGGTTAGAACAGAGTTGGAAAGTTACCCCATTTTGTCCGTTGGACCACTCAAGCAGCTAATGATGAATCTGACCTTGATGGCAGCGGGGTTTGAGGCCAAGTTGTCGGCTAGTGAAAAGCTAATCCTGGCCTTATTAAGTAAATATAAACCCGGACAACTTGGACACTCAATCTTTAGTCGGTTTATCATACGTGGTCCCCATCCCGCTAGCTTTACAATCTTGACTCACGTCTTGTGAAGTCTAGGATACTGCGCTTAACCCGCGCGGATCGATTTCGGCCCGCAATTACAAAGCTCTTCGCTACTGCCCATTTCTCGCATTTTTCGTAGTTTACGAGTAATCATTAGATATGATGGATCTTAGCAATACTACTGCTCTGTGGTCCGGCAGTCCTTTACTTCTAAGCACTGATAAAAACAAATAATCAACACCACACACGATTCAAGCTGCACAAAGATCGGTACTATTCGCAAACAGCTACCCACATCTTATAAAAATGGTCAAGAAAAATAACTACTTACAAAAACATGTCAAGCACTTGATACATCATGTGGTCACCTTGTTTACAAGATTCGTACAAACGTGCGCCCTTTTTCTTTGCAGACCTTCTTACAGCAGCAATTAAATTTTTATGTTTTGCTTCAAACCTGTCCCGCCCTTCTCCAATATATGGCTAGCCCTTGGAGAGGGAGCTTCATTTGGAACATCGTGAACTAGTGTTTCCACGTGATTCCAGCGTTCTTGCGGTCTCAGCCCGACAACTTGGCTACAAACCCCGCTGCCATCATGGTCAGATTCATCATTAGCTGCTTGGGTGGTCCAACGAACAAAATGGGGTAACTTTCCAACTCTGTTCTAATCCAGCTACTTTATTTCAGACTACCATAGCAACTCAAGCATGTTCTTCGAATATATCCGGAGAAAATGGTCCTTCGTTATGGAGTTGTTTAAAGTTGCGGCACTGTACACAAATGTATCAAACGATTCTGTAACGGAGGCCATCTTCGAGCTTCTAATCTATCGCAAATGAGTGTGTGGGTTTTCTACAAGCCAGTTGATGACACTGCTTAACACGTTGACGATAATGCCGGGCAATGGTGCGCGACAGCCAGTCTGTCTCATGAAACCGTGTCGCGCAAGATGCGCGACAATATTATTTCGATCAGAGTGACATTACCTTTGTCCAAACTTTGCCTAAGGAGGTTATTTAAGATGATAAACACAGGGCGATGTCCGTTTTGTAAATTACGGCAGGTTACCACCTATATCGATAACTAGTATTGGTCGCTCGCTGGGCTGGCTGTGTTGGGAATGAAGCACTTGTGGACTTGAAAGCTTCCAGGTCAGCATTTCACACATCACTGATCTTTCACGATTCTGTGAAGCCTTCATCTTTACCTTCATTTTCTTCTGTGGGAGTAGAGAGGTCGTAAGATCAGCTTTTCATAATTTCACATTTGTGCCCATCGCCTTTTTTTGGGAATATCATGGCGTACCAACTTGCGACCCTTAAGAGGTTAATTACCCACTACTCCACAAAATTGTAAGCGGTACTGACGCATTTCAAAGAAGAGCGACTAGAAAAACTCATCATAACATCACTAGAAGGTGGGACAGAACCAATCCTTTTTTCGGATAGTCTTTTACGCTTAGGGGAAGCTCTAAGGGCACTGGAAGAAGGTACATCAAAACTAAAACAAGTCCTACATGACCACGCAGTCGAAATGAGCAACAGGACTGACTGGCTTTCAGAAGAGAAAAGGACTTTGAGTAGTACACCTCTTTAGCCAAAAAGCTCTTATAAATGCCTTCGACTATACTTTGCCCCTTCAAGCAGAGTACGTGCTTTCAAGTCCACAAGTGTTTCACTCCCAGCACGTCCAGCCCAGCGAGTGACAGACCTTATGAATGACACAAGAAGAATCAATCTTCCCTCTCTCACGATTCCCATCTTCTCTGGGATTATATGGGATAGGGATAATTTCTGGGAATTGTTCAACAAAAAAGATCATTAAGCTTGCAAGAGCTGTTTAAATTCAATTGCCTTTTAAACGTGCTTAAAGGTGAGGCTCTGGAGTTGGTCAAAAAATTTCAAGCCACGATAGACAATTATAGCAAGGCCATCGAGTTTCTTAAAAACAAGTATGGGAATTCAGAAGAACTTGTTTTCCGACTCATCGACATGTTGGGAAAATCTTCACTACGATCTTTTTCTTTGCACGATCAAAGGCCATCTTCGAGCAAATCCAGGTAATTGTGAAACAACTAAAGCTTAAGGGAGAACACGTGGACAATCAATAATAAAAAAGGTCCTAGCTAAGCTTTCAGAACAGATACAACAAACGCTTCGTGAGCAAAAGCAAGGAGCAGGCAGCGCGATTCCCTTCTTAATGAGCTCATTACTTGAGTTCCTGGAAGAAATCATTTCCAACGAGGAAATGATCTTGCTGTATGTAGACCAACGTTCAAGACCTAGCCCACAGCGTCAATCAGTCCCTGGAAAGAAACCGTATTACGGTACGAAGAGCAAGGTTTCGTGCATGTATTGCCCCAAAAACCACTAGCCCTTTGACTGCGATAAATATAAAACTCCGCAAGAAAGGACTATATACTTGCGCGTGCCTCATCTGCGCAGGGCCTGACTACTCAACGACCCAGCGCAAATAGCCCCAGCGCAAATAGCAACCGTGTTTCGAATGCCAAAAGCCACGCCACACGTCCTGCTGCTTCTAACTTCAGCCGACACAGGCAAACTATGCAGCAAAAAAAGAGGACGTCCGTAAGGGAAGGAGGCATTTGCAAAAAGCACAAGCTTAAGGGTCACTAAGGTAAGGTAAATCATGTTATTCAATAGACCCCAATCAATGAGGAGACAAGTGTTCTGGAGGCTCATTTTGATCAAGGACCGTTGCCAGCCAGACAAACCTTCCTTTCTACGGGTGAACTAACGGTCCATGACCCTCAGAAGAATGTCCTAAGGAAAATTCCAATTTTTTTGGACACTACAGCAGAAATCTCTTTTTTCGATACGGATTTGGTTGAGCAGCTCAACTTGAGCGCATCTGACCCAGTTACGCTTCGCCTACACAGCTTCGGCAGCGAGCAAGTGCAGAAAAAAGCTGCAAGCGAGTTGGACTTGAAGCATGGGATGCAAATGGAAAACCAACTTCTTTGGAACTCTTTACCCATAATATTCTGAAGCCCTTTGCAAGCCATTCGAGAGGAAGATAGCAAGTTTGCTCAATTTCTAAATCCACCTATTCAACTTCAAAAGTCAGCAGTCAAGCCTATGATACTATTAGGCTGTAAACAGTTATGGTGTGTGGTTCGTAGTGACCAGAACCATATCATATTGTCGTCTGGGTTACATGTCATACCACCTCGTCTAGGACATATAGTTACAGGACAGCTCTGCGCCACATGTCCTGGACATTACGAGGACGAGTTGGAAAAATTAGATGGATTCTGGTCTCTCGATGGGCAAATAAATGACGTTGCATGTTCTGTTAAGACGATAAGGATGATTCTTGGGAAAGATTTTGGGAACTTGATTCAGCCGGAATGGAAGAGTTCCTTGCTCCAGACAAGGAACTGCACTCAATAGAAGACAAACAAGTGTGAGAAAACTTCAACTCCACAATTCAAAAAGGGAGGATGGCTATTGCGTGCGCCTTCCATAGAAGAACGTAAAAGGTCGCTTCCAGACAATAGGGCAATAGCATTCCACCGTCTGGTTAGCGCATGGAACACCCTTCAGAAGGATCAAGACCTAGCGGACCAGTATGATGGGATATTCCGCGAGCAACTGAACCTGGGCATTCTCGAACAGGTGGATGAGAATCGGAGTGTCGAAGGCTCAATTACACGTGTACATTATATCCCTCATCAGACAGTGCTAACGCCTCATAAGACCACTACGAAAATTCGAATTGTTTACGAAGCGTCTGCACACTACAAGGGATGCCGTCTTTAAGCGACATACTATATCGGGGACCTGTGATTTTCGCCATCTCTTTATGGAGTCCTTCTACGTTTTCGAATCTCGCTTATCTCAGACGTAGGAAGAGCATTTCCACAAGTGAGACTTTATGAAGAAGATGAGGGATGCGACACGCTGCTTATGGCTTCGGAATTACAAGTCGCCACCATCACGAAAAAATTTAGGTTACTCGAGTAACCTTCGGTATAAACTCATCACCTTTCCTATTATCCGGCACTGTGCCCTATCATTTAGACCACACGTCGACGGCGCAAGATTAGCTGGTGAAATAAAGGCGAACTTGTACGTAGACAACCTGATTCTCACGTAGGATTTCGTAGACTAGGCTTTCTACATGTATTTGAAGACTGAGGAAATTTTCGAGGGCCTAAGAATGAATATTAGGGAATTCGTGAGCAATGATTCTCGGCTCACAAGTAGGACGGCTACTAAAGAGAAGTCCTCTGAAAGTTCCCCCAAGGTGTTGGGAATCTTTTGGAACTCCTCCAAGGACTGCTTGGAAATCTCGAACAATATTTCAAAGATAACACATGTAACAAAAAGGAAAATGGCCAGGGCCATCGCTTCGACATATATCATCGGGAATCGCGGGCTTTATTTTCGGCTTTATTTTGCCACTCACTCACAAAGCGAAACTTTTCCTACGCTGTCTCTGGCAACATGAGCTAGATTGGGACGAGGATCCCTTCGAATCTCAAAGAAAAATGGGGACAAGTTATCGAAGAATGCAGGTATTTACAAAAACTATCCCGCGATTCCTAATGCAGAAGAACGTAAACGCTGTACTGTTCAGTTTCGCTGATGGCCATTGCTGCATGTGTCTACATTTCTTCAGAGGGCAATTCTAACCTCCTAATAGCAAAAAGTAAGCTGCCGTCGATCAAGTCGAAGGCAACTTTTCCGAAATTGGAGTTAGATGCCGTCACAGTAGCTCTAAAAATTACCAACCCAGTGGTCTCACAAGACCAGTCGACGCTAGACATCCGTCAGATTTTCATTCTGACTGACTTGGATGGACCAAATCCCGACCACTCAAGGAAGCTGGAGTTATGGTATTCAACAAACTCATGGAAATTGAAAAGATAATCGACCACCTCCACAGAGCGGTCGTGAAGTCTTTTTTGGTCATATTACAACAACTCTAAATCAGGCAGATTGTGCTACCCGCGGGTTAAATCAACAAGAGTTGACGGAACATTTTTGGTGGACTGGGCCGGCTATACTCAACTCGTCCTCGACCAACAAGTAATTGGTCAAAGACGTTCAACTTTTTGGAGGCCTACGAGAGAAAAGGAGAAGACCCAGGTCTCCCTTTTCCGGAAGAGGTCAGTGAAATTCTCGTGACGAGCCAACGTGCGGACCAGGCTGAAGAGGAACACGAAGTAGAAGATGTCTTCCAGGTCCTTGAAGACCGTTCTCTTAAGGAAAAGAAACGAGTTGTCCCCTACGTGCTTCGGGTTGTCAATAAGCTTGTTGACCGGGGTAATAAAAAGTGCCCTTTACCAGAACAAGTCCTCTCCACCCTTCGATTATTTAGGCCTGACTCTGTAGCTATCTCGGGTCAAGAAATAACTGCAGCGAAACTACTGGTGAGACTTCACCAAAAACCCAAAATAACGCTAGCAATTTTACGATCTCTACATCATTTAACCATAAAAATTGGCGACGAAGGGTTACTACGCTGTTATGGGAGACTAGAACAGATACAACTGGCAGAAGAAGCGAAAAATCCCGTAATTGTTTTGCAAAATTCCTGGCTATCAAAGGTCATCATCCGTGATATCACAGTAATGGCCATCCAGGAATTAGTCACACCATGGTCATTGTCAGGCAACGATACTGGGTTCCTAAATTAAGAGCACAAGTCACGCGCATGGTAAGGAAATGTATTCCATGTAAAAATTTCAATAATTTACCCTTCAAGTATCCCAACCAAGGAGCGCTATCTAAACGGCCTCTACAACGCTCCCGACCATTCACTCATGTGGGATTAGATTATTTTGGACCATTGTGTGTGGCACCACTAGACAGAAACGAAAGAAAATGCTGGGTGCATAATTACTTGTACAGTCACCAGGCTCATCCATCTCGATTCGGTAGCCGACCTTTCTATTACACGACTTCCTTCCTACGCATGTTCAGACGATTTTTTAGTAGAAGAGGAATTCATATTAGGGTGTCCAGAAAGTATCTGCAGAAATACGACAATTTTTCAAAATAACACAATTTTTATCAACATTTTATTAATCAACCAAATAATTTTTGTCAATATCGACTACTCTACGCCAACGTTCCAGAATACTTCAAATTCTTCTGGTGTAGGCATCAGGCGACTTGGAGGCAGGAAAAAGCTCGGAGGTAATTTTCGAGGTGGTCAAGATCTTCATAACGCTTCCCTTCCAGATGACGCTGAAGTGATCAAAAAAGGTGGTAGTCACTTAGAGCTAAATCTGGACTGTACGGTGGATGCGGCAGAACTTCCCATCCGAGTTCCAGAATTTTCTGTGAAGTCGTCTTCGCGATGTGTGGGCGCGCGTTATCATGCAGCAAGCGAACTCTGTCGAGCCTAGGCTGTTCCTTGCGCATCTTGTCGGCCAGTCTCTGCCGTTGGGTAGGGTAGACCTCGGCAGTGGCAGTCGTGCTGTTAGCTATCGAAATGGTGGATCCCATAAACTCCCCAACAGACGCTCTTTATGACTTTCCTTGCACGAATTTCGCCCTTTACGAGAGATTTCGGCACTTCGTTGGCACCACGCATGTTTACTAGCGTGGTTGACATAGAGGACCCATTTTTCGTCTCCTGTGACGATGGTGTCCAGCCAGCTGAAAGCGCGACTTCGAGAGAGCAGCTCAGTGCATACGTCCAGACGTCTTCGCCGGTTGTCGTCGGTCAGTTCGTGTGGAAGCCACTAACCGAGCTTTTTAACCATTCCAAGAAATCGCAGTCCATTGTCCACGGAAGATCGGAAACAACCACGAGCAGCTGCAAAATAACGCACACCTTCATATGGATGCTGCTCTGCCAGTTTCCTCAGTTCATCCAAAGATTTCGTTGTCGGTCGACAAGAGCAAGGCTCATCTTCGAGACTCCTGTTTCCGCTTCTGAAGCGTTCAAACCGGCTATACACAGACCATACAGAAGGAGCTTCAGAGCCAAATACACGACACAAGTTTCGATAGGCTTCTGCAGCGGAGTGCCCGCCCAGAATCAAACTCGTAAAGGAGTACGTGTCTAATATGGGTAGACAGTTCGACCATCATACAGTGAAATAGGCAAGGAAGACGGAGCTGGATATGTTATGCAGATACAGCAGGATAGTGTCTTTATATAGCACATATGTTGAAATCTTCCAAACATTCTGGAAAAATTTGGAACATTGCGAAGACTTCTGTAGATACTTTCTGGACATCCTAATATCTTAGTCACAAGTGATAATCCTCTCTCCTTTGCATTGAGTCACAAGTGATAATCCTCCCTCCTTTGCACACTACATAACACCGAATGCCCCTGGCAAGGAGGGTTCTACGAAAGACTGACCAAATTAGTTAGACACTCCTTGTACAAAACACTTGGCAAGGCAAAATCATCTTATGATGAGCTTCATATGATTTTAGCTAAGATAGAGTAGCTGCTTAATACACGCTCTCTAATACATCTGGACTCGAACTCCCCTGACGAACAAGTTCTCCGACCTATTGACTTTCTTCAGGACGAGTTTGAGGTTCCATATCCAATGGATCGTTTGGAGAAAAACGAAGGCGATTCTACTTTCGTGCATCCAGAAGAGCAGCAAGTCATAAGAAGCAAAATGCAGACTATCAGCGCGTTGCAATTCTCCTGCAAGCTTACCGAAAAATTTTGGCAAGCATGGCAGACGGAATACTTGACACAGTTAAGGGAGAAACAGCAACAGGTAGGAAATAGAAGGGATCGCATTGCGTACCTAAGGTAGACCGCCTAGTGCTGATCTGCGATCCTGTTTAACTTCGCCACGCTGAAAGATGGAACGTATCTTGGAAAGTATTGGTGGTGCAGTACGAGAGGCAAGTTTCATTCTGCCCTCGGGAAGGAAAATTCGGCGACCCATAAATCAGCTTGTTCCATTGGAACTTTCCGAACCCGAAAGCGAATTAGAGAACACGGCGCCTTCTCAGGAAAGAAACGTTGTGGAGGAATCAGCTAGAACAACACAGCAGATCAATTGGAAATTTCTCGTTGATTGTGGTCGGGTTACTAAGCTTAATCAAAACTTGCCAAAGAGGGCAATATTCCATCAAAGGTGGAATCCAATTATCTCCCTTGATAGGGCCCTGTATGAGGTATGCGCTGAAGAACTCTGCACAACCCTCAAATCTCCGGAGCTAACGGAAACTCTGGCTCACCACTACAAGTAACTCTTCACGGCTATCAGGTGCAGAGGAAACTAACCAACGACACGATCGTGTCGGCACAATCGAGACAATTTGCCCAGCAACTCCGCTCTGTGATAATGTTGACTGTACGTTTTGCCCCCTTCATGTGCCACCTCACCGCGGTGAAGGGGTGAACATCACTTTGTGATGACTAAAACGACACAAACGGTCACGCAGTACGCGACGCTTTGTCGTGTATGGGCGGCTCTCCTGTATCCCTGGCCAGGAACATGTGAGTAACCAGACCACCGCTACGGCTCAAACAACTAAACCCGCGCCCCAGTCCTCCGCGCGCCGGAGGTGGACTTCTACGACGTCGGTTGCATCCACCTCCGGCGAGGGGCCATCTAATCTCGGAGTTAAACTATCAGGACGTCATTGGAATCGGACTACCGGAAACTCCCTCCCACCACGACACGGAAACTGCCTATTCGTCTGCACTTATAACTGTCGTTCGATCGCATTTGAGCAGGATCTTCGGACACTGCTTTACAGAAGCCGCAACATCAAATACGACGTTATCGCCCTGCAGGAAATGAAAGGCAGAACGGAAACCATAAGAAGGACCGACCACAATGAGCTTTCATTATCGGAGCAAAGGTGGACAGAAAGAATATTGGCGGAGTTGGATTTCTCGTCAATTCGACAGTGCACCACCTAGTAGACTCTTACAAGATCATCAGTCCGCGAGTAGCTGTTCTTCGTCTGGAAACCAAAGATCAAGGAACCATCTCCATCATAAATGGATATGCTCCAACATCTGCGGCCACAGATGAAGAAAAGGAGGAATTCTACAAGCTGTTCGAAAGGACTGTCAACGACGAAAAGAGCTACTACAAAGTTGTCGTTGGTGACTTTAACGCTATCGTCGGTACGAATGATCATGACGAATGGAGGCTAGGACCACATGGAACTTCCTCAGGGAACGAAAACGGAGAGCGCCTGATACACTTCCTATCCGCGTGCCGTCTCTACCATGGAAATTCTATGTTTAAGAAGCCTTCAAACCGATGATGGACCTGGGAAAGCCCAAATGGAGAAACACGTTCGGAGATCGACCATGTTCTTACGAACAGACGCTGGAGTCTGTTCGACGTCTCCGTGCTGCCTTCATTTGACACCGGCTCGGATCACCGTCTTGTCCGTGCGAAGCTGACTCTCAAAAAGAGGATGTTCAAGCGTGACACCCATAAACCGGCACCGGTGAGGATCCCCACATTCAAGTCTGACGAGTTGGAATATGCGATAAAGTCGTATGATTGGAATCTTCTTGAAGATCCATCGGAAGACTACGACCTTCTCTCCAAAGGACTGTTGAAATGTGCTAGCAGCTCTTGCGAAGCCACATCGCCGTCTGCTTCAAGACTCAACGCACATGCGATTAAACTCTTGGAGCAAAGAAGAGCTGTTAAACTGGATCCTAATGCTTCCCATCTGGAAAAAGTCACCATCTCGGAGGCCTGTCGAATTGCAGTGAAGGAGTCCATTCAAGCCTACAGAAGATTGAAGCTGTTAGAAGCGGCTGGGAAAGGTTCAAGCATAAAGCGCTGCAAACGAGATCTCTGCGATCAGAAAGCAATAATGTCAGCCCTTGTGGATAAGGATGGAACAACGCAAACGTCTCGAAGAGCGATGGAGGCCATCGTTCAGGAATTCTACACAGATCTGTTCCGTTCTTCCATCACTGTCCCGAAATGCTTGATGCCACCAGCTGAGGAAGTACCTCCCATTCTGGAATCAGAAGTTGCTCATGCTATCAGAAGGATGAAGCTGGGCACTGCTCCCGGACCGGACGGCATTTCTGCTGATCTCCTTCGTGCGGGTGGCAGTGCCGTCTGCTCACTTCTTGCCAAGCACTTCAACCACTACCTTCGACTTGGTAGGATTCCGGACTCATGGAAGGAGCCGAAAACAGTTTTAATCTTCAAAAAAGGTCAGCAGGAGGATATCAACAACTATCGACCCATCAGTCTTCTCTCGGTTGTGTACAAGATCTTCACCAAGATACTGCTTAACCGCATGGAGCGTTGCTTGGATGAATATCAGCCAGTGGAGCAAGCAGGGTTTCGCAAGGATTTCTCCTGCATGGACCATATTCAGACTGTCTCACAGCTCATCGAAAGGAGCCGCGAATACCACCTCCCACTTGTTCTTGTCTTCGTGGATTATCGGAAAGCGTTCGACTCTGTGGAAATCAACGCCATTCTGAACGCCCTTGTGCACGCTGGTATACCATCGCCCTACATCCGACTTCTCGACGAATGCTTCTCGAACACATCGACTACCATCCAGCTGTTCGATCGAAAGCTTAAAATTCCTATCGGGAAAGGAGTACGGCAGGGAGACACGATTTCTCCCAAGCTATTCACAGCGGCACTTCAGGATGCCATGAAAGACTTGAACTGGGACGATAAAGGCTACCTTGTCGACGGTAAACGGATCAGCAACCTTCGCTTCGCCGACGATATTGTTCTGATCTCTACCAGCACGGCAGAAGCCGAGGAAATGCTGAACGAGCTCAATGTGGCAGGTATGAAGATTGGATTGGACATGAATATGTCCAAGACACAATTTATGGTCAACCAGTGGTGTGACACGGGACTCGTAAGGTTAAATTGAGTCGCTCTGCAACAGGTCGACTCCTACGTCTATCTGGGAAGAGAGCTGAACATGGATAACGACCTCGCTCCTGAAATCGCCCGCAGGAGACGCGCAGCATGGGCAGCCTTCAGTTCGATTCGCGAAGTCGCCGATCAGGTCAAGGATCCCGGCCTCAGGGCCTCGATATTCAACGCCTCTGTACCTCCTGCGATGTGTTACGCGACGGAAACCTGGCCCGACAACAAGACAATCGCCAGAGCGATGCAAACTACGCATCGTGCACTGGAGAGATGTCTTCTAAGGACAAGCCTTCGTCAGCAATGGCAAGAAGGCCTACGAAGCTCGGAGCTACGGGAGAAGTCGCAATTAGCAGACCCGCTGCAGTACATGAAGAAGTCCAAATATCGCTGGGCCGGACACCTGCTTCGACGAAAGGACGATAGATGGAGTCTCCGTGTCACAGAATGGCTCCCGAGAGACCATAAGAGACCACTGGGACGACCGCCAACGCGATGGGCAGACTCATTCTCAAGATCTTTCAGAGAGCGGAGTCTGCCTCACTGGATGCAAGCAGCCAGAGATCGAGCGGTCTGGAAGAGTTGTGGTCCCCGCTGAGAAGACCTCCAGCCGACAAAGGACCATCAAAGTATCAAAGTAAGTAAGTACGTTTTGCTCCACCCTAATTCTGAACTCGGAATGTTGGCCATTAGGTACAATAATGGCAACGGCGATTCTTCTTTAATTCTTCATCACCGGTTGTTACATATTCCTTTACGTACCTTTGGTTGTCGGAAGCTCCCTGAAACTCATGACGCGCTTCTCCATTCAAGGCTTCTGGCGCATTCTCATCGGCATCCTTCGGTGTGCTAGACGCGACAGAAGGCCTCAAAACCGCATGAGACTAGCGGATCTAATAGAGCTCTTGGCGATTTTGACCCTTATTTTGTGTCTGGTAAATATTAACGATAGCTGCCAACAAGTGGAGGTATTTTCATCACTGCCCCACGGTTTGAGAAAAATAGGAAGAAAGAGAGTTTTGCAGAGTTCACGTGTCAGAGGTCCTGCGAGTGAACCCGTTCAAAAAGGAGGCATGTTTCAGGTTACTCCGAGGAAATGCCTGGCAGACATTAACCCTTTTCTGCGAGCCGGAAACCGTGATGTTCACTCGTGACACCACACATCGCGTAGTGAACAGCAAGAGGTGTCTTCACATGGGTTCTTGCGTAGGCCGAAAATGCGAAAACGTCAACAGCACAAATATGCTACCTGAGCTAGAGGAAGGAAACAAGTACCCCGGAAACACTGTGTGTGTTGAGTCTTACGGAGAACCGGGGTGTGACTATTTTTATTTAAGTTCAGGTTGCTTATTTTATCGCATTTACGTGGTACCAGAATCTCCAAAGGTCTACAAGATCTATAAGTGTAACAGATGGAAGGAAGCAGCAAATGTGAAGTTCACATATACACATATATAAATGTAGCACAGAAGAAAACTCAGTCTTACACTGCGTCCATGTCACCGAACGTTCTAGTTATTTGGAAGTCTTTTAGACTCAACTTTCATTTTTTCAACCCTCACATATCATCACATATCTACCTCTTCCACTTCTAAATAGCTCCTTTATAACTGACAATACCTCAACTGCGCTAGGGGACTCGAAATTAATCCCAGCCCTGCAGTGTTAAGATAAAAGCTCTGAAGAAAACTTGGATTGTCAAGTAAGGGACAAGTGCATCTGTAACCTGCTGAGGTTCATACAAACTGCAGATGTAAGAAACTAAATATTTCCGCATGGATGTCAAATATACAGCGTGGACTGCCAGTCGTCTTTCCGGCTTTATTCTTTAAACGATCAGCAGATAGTCAAGTATGGGCTTCAGTTCCAATCGTGAATACTGCCGAAGTAATACTGAACGCCCAGGATAAGTTGAGAACCGACTTAACAACCGATAGCCCAGTATGCTCTATAGGAAACGCAGTAGTAACAGGGTGCAACAAATACTGGAGAGGAGCGGAAGCAAAGGCCAACCTGCAGGGCATCGAAAAAGATCCACGCAGAAGTAACCTGCGGCCATGCAAGTTTCACCATTGAATGTTACGAAAAGGAATAAAATTTGCATTGGAACTCAGATTTTGCGCAGTAGTATAAACAAGAAAAATTAGGCTCCGTTTGCAAGTTCCCATTGCAAAAACCACGATCAGATATTCATTCTTGGCATATAGAAGGCTACGCGAGCTCAAAAAAAAACAACGAAAATCTCCTGCCCTTCTCTCGCAAGCGCGCACATCTACCAAAGGTGCAGACATTCTTGCGGATGAGGTCCCTCAACCTTCGAGATCGCCGGGATCCTCAAATTTACCCATATAGCAAACGTGCTCCTCTACAAGTGGGTCAAAGGAGAATCAACTGACGACACGGAGTTTTTCTTACCCGGCTTGTAGCACATTACCGACGTGTTCATGAACTGGTACAAGTGCTTAATGGCAGCCGTCATAGGAGTCCTGCTGCTACTACAGGGCGCGCCAAAATTATGGCGACAAGGTTTTCAATTCGCCGAAAGAGAAAATGCAGTACTTTCGAGAAACCAACGATGCGATTATGTTTATCAGTCTATTGTAAACTATACGCAACATTGAGATTCGAAGATATCTCCATCGGCATCGATATAGACTTTGAGACACTTCGGGAAGGCATCGATGGCGCCACGCAAGTAAGGCGCGTTGAGCTCATCTCACGCCTTTCTTCAAAGGATCCACGGGGCGGTGAGGTTTCCCGCAGGCTTTGGCTTCCAGAGCTGGCCAGACCGTGTAATCCATCGGATTCAAATCCGGAGAGTTGGCTGGCCACCCGTGGAAGCTGATGATTGGCGGAAATTGAATTGAATTGCTATTGCACCAGTCCTGCAGCATTCTTGCTCTGTGAGCTGGAACTCCTTCCTGTTTGAAGGTCCAGAAGGGTGCACGTGGGTCTTCTTGTAGGCCTTAAGTCCCAGTTTACGGAAGATCCTTCTCAACGACGTCTCCATGATGTCCATTTTCCCGACAACCGGCGGACCGGACCGAGCGCGCCGGCTTCCTGCGAGTTCGTTCACGTACCCTCCTAATGTTGTCCGTAGTTGTAACAGATAAATGTCTTTCCCGTCCGAATCTATCATCCTCGGTTCCCAGGTCTTCTTAGCATCTGATGGACCTATTCATAATACGGTACTTATGAAGCAAAGGGCCCGTGGTGCCGTGGGGTTGCCGGTAAACATGTTAACGCGTCAAGTCCACGGTACCACGGGGCCGGTACTTATGAAGCACCCTTCCTTGAGTGCCGTGGGTTGCCGCGTTGCCGTTGCCGTTGCCGCGTTAACATGTTTCCAGGCAGCCCCACGGCACCACGGGCCCTTTGCTTCATAAGTACCCATAATACTCTGATGAACTCCAAGACGGTGGTGAATGTGGCGTGCCGAGAAGCCTTGACGGTAAAGCTCAATGATTTAAGAACGGTGGCACGAACGCTTCACTATCTTGAAAAACGACTTATTGTTATGTTTGACTTAGGTAAGCATAAACTAATTGACTCAAGAAAAGCAATAAGAGCACGAAAAAAGCAGACGCTCCGAATAAAAGGTCAAATTGTTTGCGCATGTGCTGTCGCCATAATTTTGGCGCACCCTGTATTTGGAACCTCCATTTTCCTTATAACATGTGGGGCCCGGATTTTCTTCTGGACAACTCGTATGGTAGTCTATATCCTACTTAATCCATTACGCATGTTTTTCGTGCAATTACCATCCTTGTCTGCAAAAGACCTCACACAAGTCAAAAGAAGATCATATAAAAAACGGACCTCAAAACAAGAAAAATAGGCTATAGGATCTAGTAGCCGTTAGAACATTTTGTCTTAAAGCATCTAATTTCAGCCTGGACATGGAGTCGCGACACACGAACTGCGATCTCGGCTACATATACAAGTACATGGAGGTGAAGAACCAGACCGCAAGTGGCTTCGAAAACGACCTCGAGATGACGCTTCACGCTCTTCACCAGCAAGCCGATGTGGCTGCCACACTACGCTCTGACCAGCAGCACCTTCGACGAGATGAAGCATTCCCCTGGAGGCATCAGGAGAACAAGTCCTCCTAATTGACCGATGTCTGCGAACTGGAGAGCTGACTTAAGAGAAGATGATCAAATTGGCGACGCAGCATCTTCTCACGGAACGGATGTTCGAACAACAAGTGGAGAATGGCAGGCTGAACTCAATCCATCTACATGCCTGGTACAACAAACCATACAAGTTCAACGTCGTGTCCGACGACGTGTTCCAGTTTGCTTACGACAACCTAGGCTAACTTGAGGAGCCCACCAACGACCTAGAAGGGGAACACCGAAGAGCGGGAAGAGATTTTCACCGTTCCAAAACGACATGCTACCCCGAGCAACAAGGACGCCAGCTGCTGCAGATTCTTCGCAACGACATGAGCAAGGACGAGCAGTGTTCCCAGAATGACATTCGAAAGCTCCGAAACAAGTTGAAAGATCAGGAACTAGAGTTGAAACAGATGCAGGACACGATCAACTTGTTGAAAGAGCAGACCGCGCAGAACACCTCAAACAGCGGCATAGAGGTTTGTTTCAATCTATCCAAGAAGACAGATGGGGCCGTCCGAATAGTGGAGTCAGGTAGTAATCCGAATAGTAATCTGGTAAGCGACGACGGTACTTCAACCGCATGCTGTACGAACTTCAAGGCGACGATGTCAACGCCGGGGTTCAGGAGCAAGATCAGAAACAAGGAAACAGCGACCGCATGGAGCTTGACAACTGTAGAGCGAAGGGAACATCAAGGGCAAGCTCCCATACCTCCGGTGCAACTAGCGCCTTTACTGTAGAAGCAAAGGGAACATCAAGAACAAGTTTCTGTTCCTCTGCTGCAGTTAGTGGCTGTTCCTGCAGAGCGAGGGAACATCAGGAACAAGTTCCTGTTCCACTGGTACAGCTGGTGCCTGTTCCAGTAGAGCAAAGGGAACACCTAGAACAAGCTTCTGCTCCTCACATACGACAAGTGCAAGATAGCCATTAGAACTAACCACTTGCTCCGCTGGCAATATGCCAGCTCCTGCTGGAGTACCACGCAAACTTGCACATCAATCCGTGCCAAGAATGCTTTCGTCGCTAAGGGAGACATCGGAGATGGTTTGTGCGCTCTTCGAGCGCACAACTCGGCTAGGGAAGGGACTCCGGGGTGTGGGCCATCCAGGCGGCTCGTGCCAAGAATGCGTTCGTCGCTGAGGGACATCGGAGATGGGTGGTGCGCTCTTCGAGCGCACAACTCGGCTAGGGAAGGGACTCCGGGGTGTATTTTTTTAAATTCTGCACGAGTTTCCATATCGAACTGTCGGAGTTTCTGACACGGTGGATGATACGGTGCAGTGCGCCTTCTGTAGGGCCGAAACCCGTCACTATTCCGACTTTGGCCCAGTTGTGATCAATGGTGATGAACGGTTCGCTATAGTGATAAACGTTGGAATATACAGCTACTCTTGGGGAACTGTCCAGCGGAGTATTGCAGGTTCAGGACGAGACGCCCCTGCTGACACTGGAAGAAAATATAAGGTAGGATCGTGGAGGACCTTATACCCGACGGCAGAGGACATCCCAATGCGCTATGTTCCGTGCCAGACAAGAGCCATCGTACGCGAGCGACTGACGCAGGTCCAGAGGGAGATCGACAGGATGTGGCCGGCGGAATGTCGACAAAGTCGACTAGATCTGTTGTGTTGTTTTAGGTTTAATGTTGTAATTGACTTAAGAATTTAATTCTTTCACTTTTATGTATTATTTGTGTGTGTGTTATTTGTTATTCATTCACTAAGTGCTTTACTACTGTCAGGTTTAAATCGATTGCAACTCTTGTGTCTCGTTTCCATGCTTCAAGTTATGTTTTGACAAGATGGCTGCGGCTCACGGCTATCTCAGTCGTCATCAGAATCCCGCTGCATAAAAGCCGGTGTAGGGGAGAGAAGATCACTTCGCTTCTTCGAATCATCACTTCTCGCTTTGCGACCTTCTGCTCAGCACAAGTGCCCTCTCTCCTCCCCACAAGTACTACAGCTTGTGAGTTCATTTCGTTTATATTATTTTTTGTTTGTATATAAATTTATAAAATTAACTTGTGTCAAATACAGCACAAGTTCGTCATCAGTCCCGCGTGGCACCATACAAGTGGGGTAGGACTAGAGAGAGTGTAGGCACATTCGTCATGAGTTAGGAATCTTTCCTTGTTAGGTGCACGAGCTTCATTATCATCCGATCCCTTTGTACCGATTGCAGAGGAAGGTGCTAAAGTGTTCAGCGACATGACTGGGCCCAGTACAAGTTTGAATTTTTAATCGACGGCTATGCTTCTGAGAAGAAAATTCAGTTCATTTGAAATACATCTAAAGTCACTTTAATAAGGGTTCAACTGCAAATCCCATATGGCCCAACGTAACAGAACAGTTAGGACTTGTCTCCCCAAGAAGAAAAAAATTGGAATTAAAGACCTTTCTTAGATGTCCGAGTGGATGTATCGTTTGGTAGGCGCTGAATATTTTCGACGCCCTTTTTGCTGACCATGAGATCAAACATTGAGTTTTTTCTACAGCCTAATACACCTACCCTCTCCAATCTTTTTCTCCATGGTTATCTGGTCGTGACTCAACTCCCACTTGGCACGTGTCAGTGCTCGCTTCAAAATAGTGTCTGCTGTCTAAAAGTCACAAGTTTCTTTACACAGTCGTGCTATGTGGCAAGGGGAAAATTCGCTTTGAACGAGTTGGCGCGTTTGCGCTAGCCTTGCATGCGGTAAGAGCGAGATATTTCATTTGACAGAGTTCGAGGGCGCTGGACAAAGGTAGTTTGTAGAACTACGCAACTTCAAGTGGAATAGGTGCTCCGAATATGGGACCGCTGAAAGGGAGGAGAAAGGTAAACCTGGGATTCAGTTGGTGATTTCACGAAACAGAAGGATTCAAGTCATAAGATACACGAAACGCGAAGAAAAGGGGCTAGGACAGGGAGATCGGAGAAGTGGCCAGTCTGCACTGCAAGGGACCGGACACGAAAAAGAATAGGGCCGCGATGTCCGTCGCGGGATCCCTCAAGGATTCGTGGCGAGAGCGTAAACGACACAGAGTCCTTCAGAGCTGATGTCAAGAGAGTAAACGAATGCAGAGAATAATACTACCGAGATAGGAGACGAAAAAGATTGAACGAACCAACCATGTTGGTTGAGGCGAATGCCCCGAGCACGATACGGGCGACTTTTAGATCAGACTCGAGGAGACCATAAAGAACGTACCGGGTACTACTCCTCCATTGCAGGGGACATGAACGGGCAGGTGAGAAGCGGCACATGAAAATTGTAGAGAATCCATGACAGCTAAAGTGTCGGCTCGATAGACCCAGATAAAGAATTCTCGATTGACTGTCACCCACGAATTGGCTGATCGTACCTAAGGACTTCGGGGAGAGAGAGCCATCTATGCTATCGAAAGAAAAGTGACAGAAACCGACCATATCCCGGCACCAAGTGTGGAAGAAGATGAAGGACCACAACCCTTGGTGGTCGATCATATCATATCCTTGCCCGACCAACCCAACGCAATGACAGAACCCAGAATCCGATGGTGAATCCGAAGTGCAACTACACACGAAGAGGAGTTTTGAAAATCTTTCTCATCCAACTGGGCACGTGAGCGAAACCTGCAGAAGACTGACGAAAACGATTTTCCCTGACCTGGAAAAACCCCTGGGTGTAGCAATGGAAATAACGGAAGGTGATAAGACGACATGGATCTGGAGTGAAGTTTTGCAGATGGCGGTGAAGAAGAAAAGAAGCCTACAAACGGTGGTTCAAGGCCAGCGCACCCGAGAGTCTCACAGCGTACAGAGACCCAAAGAGACTGCTAAGAACAGCCTTGCGAAGGCAGGAAGGAATTCGAAGATGCTTTGTGCAGAAACTGGACCGGCCACAGAGAGAAGTTCGCCATCTGGCCGACTGGGGGGAACGGCGTAGGGCTTGTCTTGACACAGGAATATTCAATGGTGTGAAGAGAGTTGACCACATGATAGAACGGAAGCCATCTAAGAACGAAAGGTGGTATGCATACTTCAATCACCTCCTGAACAAGGAGTTTCTTCGTCAGGAAGACCAAAAAGACCAGCCTGTGAAAGGCTCCACCCCATCCTGGATCTTGGAAAAGGCTTGTCAGGTAATAGGGAAGATGAAGGTCGAAAACGCAACTGGCATTGGGATGCCAATGGGCGCGTTGAAGACTCGAAGAGCATGGTGGAGAGTAGCTAACGCAGCACTCCAATAGCGAAGTGGTATGCCAGATGACTGGAGAAACAGCGCTATAGTCCGAACTTAAAGCAATTGTGCAGCGGTTCCGAACACCACAACTGCAGAAGGATCAAGCCGATCACACGATGACCGGTGGACACGAGGTTCTGAGAGATGGTCCCTCCTATCGGGAGCAGATCGGCTTCACTCTTAAGAGGTCCTCCAAAGACGCACCCTTATGAGAAGCGGAAGTCCAGCTTATCGGATTGGAGAAAGACAACGATAGGCTCTAACGCAGCATGCCTTAAGGTCTCTTTAAGGGAGAGTTCCGTCGCGCCATGGTTATGATGGACATGTAAGAATGCTCTAAAGCGGCAATACGAACTCCGAAGGGGAGGGAGAGGGAGGAAGGGCTAGACATCACAGTGAACACAGTGAAACTTACCGACGGTCGGATCTAAATCCGATCATCTTCCTGCAGACGCTGTACTGCATAGTGAAACAGCCTGAGAGAGGGCCGCTCAGATGTTTTACACAGACGACACTGTTAAGGTAACCAACATCGATGAGCTACAAAAAGAGTGCACAACTCTCATAGCGATATTTTATTGCAATCGAAACTCTAGCGGCAGACTAGACTCAAACCCGAACCTCCTGCAGACCGGGCAGAAAAGCAAGCTCCACAGCATTAAACCATCGGCGCTGTTTGATCGAACGCAACATCCATACCTTTTGAGCCAATTAAGTGGATGGCCATGATTAGAAATGGTTCAATTCATTTTCTTTACGCCTCAAATGGCTACATAGTAATGACACTGTAAACACTTGTAAAACTCGTGTTTTGCTGCGTTCAAAATTCTAGCGTTAGGCGGAACTTGAAACCACACCTCCTGCTGACCGAGAATGCAACTGCTACAGGGGGAACTCGCGGACAATTATGTGCGGCTGAACATGAAGAGAGCATCCGGTCTGAGCAGTTCTCCTGACAGAGGCGATCGATACGGTGGAGAAATTCCGTTAGAGGCGGGAAGAAGTGTGGGCAAGGTGTCAAGGAACGGATAAACGCCTCTCGCCTGAATTGGATGGGAGTACAGGAATCCTCTGCGGTCATAGATGATCAAGGGAGCCCTCGACTCCAAGTTGTGGTGAAATAGGCGAAGAACGTCTTGAGCAGTGCCAACTTATTCGAGTCCATCGTTCTTCCTGTGTTAATCTCACGATCAGTTTTCTGTTTCGAGATCACAATGAACATGAAATTAGCGTTGCATAATGAGGAATCGAGAAACGATGCTCAGAGTGACACTGTTCACACATACATGAGCCGGTCAGGTGATGTGTTTGGCTGAAATGCGCAGGGCGAAGACAGTGCGACCACCCCACTCGTTGCCGTATTGGTCGAACTTATTCTAGAATGAGCCGAACGAAAAGTATGGCAGTTTTTAAGCGAGGAGGCGTCACTGGACTTCTGGCTGGCAGCGACGAATGGAGATGCTCGAACAATTCGATGATCACCGGGACGACAGGTGTTACATCTGATACGCATCCGCTCGTAGTCCTATGCGTGTTGACTGCGTGTGCCTGGAACCTGCTGACCAATATGTTAGCCACGGACATTTGAAGGAGTTTTCAAAGAAATTGAGCACTCAGTCTGGTCCGTTATGCTTCCTGTGCCCCAAAATCACGCATCGAGTGTCTGGCGTTACAACACATGTCTGTGAGGGCAGTTCCACACTCGGAGCTGTACTTCTGTACTAAGCGGGCTGGTGCCCGCGCACCCCGACAAGGTATCTTAAAACGAGTAAGTTAGATCAGCAAGGCCCCGGGGTTCCTTTCCTTGCCTAATTCTGTGCTCTCTAGCGTCAGCAGCAGCGAAGGAGAGCACAGAAAGTGTGGAATCTCGGAGAGGGCACCAACCCGCTAAGTACCTTCACTTCAATAACTGGAAATGCATTTACATGGATAGAGGAAGACCGGAAATATCGTGCTCCACCGTGGCAGCAGGCACTCACCGCGCACGCCACCGTGTTAGTTGAAACGGTAAAGCTGTTGCAGAACTCCAGAACGCTTACCCCGTCAAGTCCAATCTTCTCCGTCGAATAGAATTTTACGAGCTGAACAATATCAGGAAAATATTTTGCTTTGTCAACGGTGTAGCCGTTAGGTGTGGATAATATCAAGAAGTGTTTAATGTTGGCCTGCAAGAGGCACACTTTGTGGCGCTTTCAAATATGGAAGAATAAAGCAATTGATAAACCTTTTCAGTGTTACTCGACAATGAGATGACGAACTGAGATTCGCCATCCCTTTTTGTGTGGCTCATTCTGACCAAGTAGTCGCCGCCTTCTTTGAAAAGCTCATTCATGTCTTCCCTGAGAGAACAATATCTTTGGGAGGCTAATAACGATTCGTTAACCTTTATTAAGTTTTGAGATACCGCAGAAGCTCAGTATGTAAAATCGGAGTTAAACTTATGACTCATCGCTTCTCCACAACCTGCAGCTTTATCTTTTAATTACAGCAGTGAATTTACTATTACACAGTACCACAGCTAAGCATTCAACCAATTTTTATTTAATTATTTTATTTATTTAATCATAGCGTAAGCGTGATACTTACACGTAAAACAAACTTGAAAATTGAACCAGCTATACTAAAAAAAGCCACAAAACAGCAACGAAGCATAGATGGGAGGATTTGTACATAGGTCTGGAAGTAGCTATGAACAGAATTTATCAACAGCAATTTCTTGAAGACATGCATGGAGAAGGGCAGGAGATTTTCGTTGTTTTTTTTTGAGCTCGCGTAGCCTTCTATATGCCAAGAATGAAGATCTGATCGTGGTTTTTGCAATGGGAACTTGCAAACGAGCCTAATTTTTCTTGTTTATACTACTTGACCTCCGAGAAATGTTAAGGGCTTATGTGATGTTTGCTCGTGAGAATCTTAAACAGCATTTTTAGGTTAGCTACCTTTCTTCTACACACCAAAGATTCTAGTCCAAGTATTCTATTACTTTCTATGCCGCTTGGTATTATCGAATAATCTACGCTAAAGCACCTCATTGTGAGTTTTCGTATAAAATTATTTTGAACCCGCTCCAACAAATCAACGTCTTTTTTCTTGATGGGGTTGAAAACCGTTGTACCAAACTCAACTACGGGTCGTACGTAGTTTTGTAAGCAAGTAAAAGCGTTTCAGGAGTTTTGCTCTTTAAAACCTTGAGGGGATTATACGCACGACAATAAGCCATTTTGGCTACGGCCTCGTAATGCATAACAAAATTGAGCTTTAAATCTCGGACATCATCAACCACCTTTAGATCAACATTTTGTAACTTATAAACAGATATCCGTGCCACATTATTCGCTCCTAAAGCTAAGAAAGAAGATTTTTCTGGTGCAAGTGGCAGATCCTACTTGTTAGCCCAACTGCTTATGTAGTCAAGAGCTGCTTGAACGAGTGAGTGTCCTCTTGGCCTTCCTTTATTGTTTTATATATTTTTACATCATCAGCCTACATTTTGCACGTTACCCCTAACCTCGAGTTTGCCTCTGGAATCTCGTGTGTGTATAGGAGAAAGAATAGGGGTGAGAGCACTCCGTCCTGTGGAACGCCAATGTAGGCGTTGAACAAGAGAAGAGTGCTCCCGCAACCCTCATCTGGCATGTCCTTCAGTAAGGAAATTGTGCGGCCACTTCGTTATCCTTGGATGAATCCCGACAGTGTCCATTTTGGGCAATAATTTTCTACAGGCACCTGCGTAAGAAGAGTAAGAAGTGCGTAAGAAACTGGGAAGCAAGTAGATTGGCTTTGCTGATATAAAAGAATATAGGATACCATTGTCATGAAAAATGGTGGGCGCGCCTGCACTATTTCCACTGGGGGTATTATCAAACCTATAAAATTTGCTTATATCACGATATCCGAGAATTTTATTCTCCAGATAAATGTTGTATCTCAGCACAGCTTTGTCCACTTTTTGCTGTATACAACATATTTACTCCAGTCGTTTGCATCATTTGTTGCAGAGGCCATATTCCATTGGTAAGTCCGTTGACATACCATTCTTTTGAAGTAGTTTGATAACGTGAGTTCCTTTTTTCGACTTTACGGAGTGGGACGATTGTTTCACGGCATGGTGCGAAATGCTCGGAAAAGTCTCGTACTTATCATTCGCGGTTTGCAGATGGTACAGGCTTCCTATCCAGTCAACGTTGGCAAGGTAAACTCGAACGTCATTGTAATTTACTCCACTAAAAACTCTTTTTATTCAAACGCTAGCCGGTTTACACCCAAACATATCAGGAAGGTCACTATACTATGGTCGCTACCACTCAAGGGTGGACCAACGGACACTTTCTCAACAAGAATTTCCTTCTTACACAAGACCAGGTCCAGCATTGCGTCATCACTAGTTGGAGATGTTGGAGATGCTACGAACTGTTCAAATCCATGAGTTTCGAGCAATGCAAGAAAGAGAGCTGACGTTCGGCATAAATTCGTGAAACATATATCTGAGAGATTAAAATCACCTAGAACAATGTTGGAAAGCAGTACGAGAAAAAATTACTGATAGCTTTTGCAAGCTGTAGAGAACCAGCCACATTACAGCTTGGTGCTCGGTATGCTCCTATAACAAGAAATAAATCGGAGTGAAGCTCAACATCACAAACTAGCAGTACATACCGATCCCTAGCTGATTCATGAAAAATTAAGTCACATGGCAAGCAGTTTTTCATAAGAAGTACACCTCCGCTTTTTTGTGGTTTCGGTCACATCCTGTATATATAGAAGAGGTTGTCCATAAGAGAGAACCAATTGACGTTTTTCTTGCGTCGCATCATGATAACTTTTCTCAAAGTGAGATTCTTTCATAAAAAGTTGCAAAGCCCTTTATATTTACACATTCTATCATAGCGCTTACGGATGTCATTTAAGAGTAGATGGAAGCTTGAAACGCAATTAAGTGAGCTATTAATTGCGTGAAAGATTTTCAAGCTGACCCACATCCGTCGATGAGTCTCGCTTAACTATGCTTCCTGGCAGAAATAGGCCTGTTCGTTTCCTTTTGTTTTTTTTTGTTTCAATTTTTAAAACTTTGATTTACATCAAGATGCGATTTCTTACTGTTTTAAAGTCCTCATGTTACGGCGATCCATCTGATACCAAATTTGCGTGGATGCTGAAGATCTCTCGTTTCCTCTCTACCGTGATTTTTTTCTATTTTTAACTAGTGCTTCACGTTACTTCTGACTTGGTCTAGGTCCGACAATAACTGAGGTTGTGGGCCACAGAAAAAATATGATAAATCCAAATCTTCACTCAATTATAAAAAGAAATTCGGTCGTAAACTGCCAAAATTTGAAGATGCGGACACCTACTGCTCTTTACTGTTGGCATTTTTTGGTCGAAAACGTTTCGGCACGGTGAATTGTCGGCTCTTGCATTTAGCTGAACGGCTACAACGTGTTCTTAAAGTAATAAGAAGCCACCTGGTCACACTACCCAGATTCAGCACACCAAAAAACATTTTCGTCGGGAATGAGACTACAAATTCACACTTTACTTCCTGTTCAGATTTCACAGCATAATATTCCTATTGATTTTAATTCATATAAAAATAATCTTTTTGACTGCATTCGCATGTTTTTAAATTTGTCCATTTTCCGTCAAATCTGTCTTAGGCCCGACGTGGCGGTCTGCTTCCCTAACTGCGCTGACCTGATGTGCCCTACGGAAACGTGGCTCTTTCCTAACTGACAAGAGAAGGATACTAGATGACCATGAACCTTTCAGATGGGATGCATATCACGGGATGCGGCTTCGAACGCTGATTCCAAATATGTGCTTCGTTTCTGCTGTGCGCATCCGTAAACGGAGTTATGGAGAATTTTCCTTGAAGTCTCCTTTGCCCTCTAGGTCCACGCAGAGCGGACCAATCACAAGAGAGCGAACTCAAGTAGGGTTGACACTGCGCTGCCGGCCGAGCAGTGATGGCGCAGGAGGTAGGAGCGGCGTGGTGAGGCGGAGTGGTTTATGGTTTGAGTCTCCTGTGGTGCAGGATTTTTGCACTTCCTATAAAAGATCTGCCACGATCAACCAAAGCTCTCTATGCCAAATGGCGAAGTTTGAGCAAAATCGATTATCATGATTCCACCACCCATACTTACAAGTGGTATGATCAGTGCCTTAAATAACCCCATTGGGCGAATTTTTTTCGATACACGGTGTCGGTAAGGACAACACTGCCGAGTTATCTTCTTAACTATGTGTTCTCACCCGCTGTTGTGTTGGCGTGCCTTTTCGGTCCTTCCGATACTTCCTGCGTTCCTACAAGGCAAAAGAAGAAGGCCACAGTTTCGCATCCATCTTGCGAGATGTGCAATGCGGGAGCATCAGGGCAGAGGATGAAGAAGGTATCAGTGTGGAATCAGAAGAGGAGGATCCTACATAATTATGAAGGAAGGTGATGAGGAGAACACTGAGCAGCAGCGTGGATCCTTTCGTTTCGGTGAACTGGAGATGTCGAAGGAGAAGGTGAATTTTGCATTTTCATATCGTGTTGTATCATTGCCAACAGCTGTTGTGTTTTGAACACTTCGTAGTGTTATTTAACACCTGCTAGTGTAACGCATTTTTGCCATGTTTTAAACAACTATTCATGATAAAATATATTATCGTAGAAAATGCGAGTTACTTTTTCACATGTGGTCGATTAATAGGGTAAAGACGTTGTCGTCAAGAGTCGCGGGCACGGCGCCTGGTTTATCAAATAAACATATCTCCGTTGCCGAGCCGTGCCTGCGTCTCGTATAAAAATCGCGTCACACACTGTGTAGGCTTTTTCTCGCATTTTTTCTTCCTACTTCGACGCATACTTTCTGTTCCTCGATTCACCATTTAGTTTCGGCGTATTTTTTGAAAAAAATGCTTGGTTTAATTACCCAAGTTTTAGGTGACGCCTGACGCTTTCGTTGTCGTATCGCTGTTGTGGTTATTTGGAATAAACTTGTTGTAGCTCATTTCTTGGATCTAACCGCGTGGCTATCGAGGATTTACCGAAATATACCTTCGTGCCAGTATGAAGTCGTTATGAAGACGAGTCATATCTGGTGACCTTTTCCTTTGCGATTTGACATAGAGAGCATGGTTGGTCGTGGCAGATCTTTTTTAGGAAGTGCAAAAATCCTGCAGGAGACTCAAGCCATAGACCACCCCGTCTCTACACGCCGCTCCCCTACCCCCTGCGCCATCACTGCTCTGCCGGCAGCGCAGTTTCAACCCCTCTCTGCGTGGACCTAGCGGGCAAAAGAGCCAGCTACGAAAATGTCCATAACTCCATTCGCAGATGCGCTCAGCAGAAACGGAACACATATTTGGAATCAGCGTTCGAATCCGAGTCCCGTGATATGCATTCCATCTCGAAGTCCTGTGGCCACCTAGTATCATCCCCTTGTGAGGTTTCTACCTTCTCCCACTTATGCTGGCTAGGTTACAGAAAAAAACTGATTGCGTTATTGTTTATCAAGGAAGAAAGTGTGGACTCTGGACTTCAGCAGGGCAAATAAACGAATTATATATCAAATGTAACTGTAACTGTCTCCAAGTTGACGTGAAAAGAGTGATCAGTTTAACATGAAAATGGAATAGTATATAACTTACTCACTTTTTTTCACGTCAACTTGGAGACTTCTAATTTTACTTAAACAAAAACTTCTCCAATAATTCTGAAAAGTGCTCCGAATCAAAGAGCTCGTCGACTCCTATTCATAGAAGAAAACTCAACAACTCAAAGTTTGTTGTCCTCTTAAAAGTAGCTATGAGCTTAAAGCACCCCTTCATTATTTGGTTGTTTCTTTCGCTATTTCACTTTCTTTGAATTAATAAATACCAGAATCAGCCGCCGGCTTCGCCGACACCTGACCTGGACATACGGCTCACGCCAGGCTTGCCGGCTACGGATATGGCGGACCACGCTAGGAAGGTAGAAAAAAACCTAGCTAGGTATGCTTCCACACCCAGCATCAGTCGCCGGCTTCGCCGGTGCCCAACGCTGTGTGAGGAGGAATTCCTAGTGTCGAGTACGTTGAAATGTGCCTACTCCAGATTGATGCCTTGCTGACTACTCTTCATATCCAGTTTTTTGGATCGCAGTTTTTCTGTCGCGTGGGATCGCGCGGGCCGATTTTGACCAGCGGTTATAAAACAGGTTCGCTGCGGCCCATTTCTCGATTTTTCATAGTTTGTGAGTAGTCATTAGATACCTTGGATCCCAGCAGTGCTTCTGCACTGTGGTTAGGGAGTCGTTTACTTCCATCCTTTGATAAAAACAAATAATCATTACCACACACTATTCAACCTTCATAAAAATCGATACATTGACAAACTCTTACATTTTACAAAAATGGTTATGCACAAAAGAACTAGTGACATTTCTTATGAAAATTTTGAAAACAATCTAGACTAAAATACTTTAAACACTTGCTACATCGTGTGCTCCCCTTCTTTGCACGATTCGTGGCGATCCTGCGCCTTTTTTTCTTTGCAGACCTTTTGACAGCAGCAAACACATCCTCTACGTTCTGCTTTTGGACCTGTTCTAGCCCCCTCCAAGATTTGGCTAAACCATTAAAAGGGAGTTTCATTTGGAATATCGTGAAGCAGTGATTTCATGAGATTCACGTGTTGGCGCGGTCCCAGCACACGGTCCCACGCGGCAGACACGCGATTTCTCGCGCGGTCATCAATAGGTTAAAAGGTCGATTATGTCAAACAATATTGATTGTCTGAGCGACCGACGACGACGGCCATCATAATCAAAGGTCGATAATATCTATCGATATTGACTGCTTGATTGAAGCATCTCCCTGTGGTTCAAAGTCTTCGCGTCGGCTATCTTAGTCGCGCAAACGCACGCTGTTCTTATACTGAATCCCAACCCAGGTTGAAGGAATGCTTCCAAAAAATTAAAAGAAATGACATGAAATGTTTGAGTTCAGTTAGAGTTTGCAGCACGTGTACAAGTGCTATAATAGGAAGTATGTGCATAGATTGCTCCACATCAGGAATGAAATTTGTGTTGGTCCTAGCGAAACATTTCTCAAAATGGTTAGGTGCGTATGCTCTTCCGGATAACATGCCTATGCTGTGGCGACGACCATCTTTGAAAGATTACGGGGCAGCTCGGCCCCGAGCATGCTGAGTCATCGCGGCGGGGGCAGATCCCAGACGGAAGAGTGCCGGCGCCTCCGCCGACCCTACATCTCTGACCCCGTGCAATTCATGCGATTGCTTTCCCACGATGGAGAGACTTCACACGAGATCAAAATGAAAGAAGATGTGGCGGAATTTGGAAGTACCGTTGTTGAGAAATGGCGTCGTTTGAACCGGTTCGAGTGATATTTGTTCCCTTACAGCAAAGGGGTGGAAATATGGCGATATATATCCTACCTCGAGATCGTCAGCTATGCTATGAGTGGGCATATAGGAAGACACTCTCAGACGGAGAGACCAGCACCTTTATGTGCTGTGGATACCGATCGCTTAAGGATCGAGAGCGCGAGGTGTACAATAAGCCTGTGCCTTCCTGCAAAGTCAGAGGTGGACACTTCATAACGGATCCTGCAAATCCGGTTCGCCCCCACTTCTATGAGCCAAGAAGCGCCCCTCGTTCTATTATGAGCCGTAGGGTGATCGAGAGGTGCAACGAATTTAGGGCACAACCCTATACGGGAACTCCATCCAGCGTTATCTAAGGCTTAGTAGCTGATATGGCAAGCCACGCTTCGGTAAGGGGACACATGAAAACAAATATTGTTTAGAGAACGATATATATGGCTTCAGGCGATACTTTCACAGCCCCAGAGCGGATGGCAATGGTGGAGCAGCTAACTGTTCGATAACCTGCGAACTTCGTTGAAGGGTTTCACAGTAAACTTCGAAGGGCGTTTCCTACTGGCACCCCTGCTATGGCAGCCCTATTACAGTTTTTGGCCTCACAGTTGACTTTGGCCAAATCGCAGATCCTGCCTATAGCAAATGGGGAAATGGAGACAAGATATATCTGAAGTCGCGAAGCCTGCAGGCAAAATGAAATACACGATGAGATGAGACGCTTCAGACAGTTCCTCCAGGCGGATGGTCGTCCACCTACCACAAGAGAGTGTATGGATCACCTTGATACCTTAGCCAGCAACCTTGCCCACTAGTTAGCTCTCAATTTGTCCCCGTCCCCTCATTCTCCTCTGAAGAGCCCTATGCATGTTATCCTGCCCATTCTGTGAAGGAACTGTTAGCACACTTGCCTTTGTATTCAGGTACATGCTTGCTCACAAATGTAATCTCATGCTTCACACGATGCATTTGTTTTTATTCGTATGTTGCCATTTGTACTTCAAACGCTTTGACATAGAGTGTTCTAAAATATCTATCTCAAACAGAAGACAAGTCTCAGACATGTTGCTAAACATCCTGCAGAAACTCAGTGACCGTTGTGGCCGGCTCAGTGTATTTCCTCAGTAATACCACCAACAGTACGATTGGTGTGGAAATACATCACGCTGTGATGAGACGCCGGTCGTGCAAGTCGCTCAAGAAATAGTGTGTTCCCACGCGAGACGGCAGATGCGCGCGAAATAGCGGAGAGGCAGCGAGAGGTGGCAGACACGCTGCAAATCGACGTGGCGGGGACGAGCGGGGCCGAGTTGCCCGTCAACCTCTTTCAAAGGAGGATATGCCAGAGCGGTCGTTGGCGCAGGCAGCTGTACTCTGATTCAGGCAAGGATTTCGTGAGTCAGCCAGTGGGAGAACTGGCTGAGACGGTTGGGAGAGGGAGGAACGTGCATCGTCGCGCGCGATCGCTTAGATACTTGGTTTCTAACACGGTGTACGCATACAATATGATGCTGCATGAAAAGGAACGGGAGAAAGTCCTTTTTATTACAATGTTACCTCATTCACAATTGCGTCGCGTCGTGAGCGGTCGGGTCTGCTATCGGCTCTCTTGGCCTTGTTCTCTTGCCGGCCTTCTATCGCCGACTACTGGTTTTCTTCTGCCGTCAGGTGACGTCGTTGCTTTGAAGCGTCCATCCGTTGGGGCAAGGGTGGTTACTATCCTACTCGATTCTGGTTTTGCCACTGGCAACAATAAACTATATTTAGTCCGTCTATTGTCTGCGGATCAATAGGTCTTGATTGCTTGCGATCAGCGGTTAACCTGCCACTGCTTCCTCACTGTATACGCTTACCATGCTGTATTCACCGTGTCGTTCTTCCTCAGCCCAGTGAAACGGTGGAGCATCGACCTGCCATGTTCGTCTTCTGGTTCGACGATTGATCGTCTTCAAAGTGCTTTGGCCGCGCAGCATATGACTTTCTAATGAAGGTGCTCCTGGATGTGATCAATGTGATCATGAAAATTCTTTCCGAGATGGCGGAACTGGCCAAACGATTCGAGAGTACTCTGGAGAAAAATAGGAAGCTGAGGAAGGAAATACTGCCTTGAAGACAAAGATTGATAGCTTGTCCGAAGCGAAGCCTAGTGATTTGGTAGTTAGATCCACAACTATGCATGGAACCAGAAGTGAATTCTTCAATTGTAACGGCTGTTGATTTTTAGCTGAAACGCTCTATTGTTATCTCTGGCATTTAGTGTGTCCGTCTAGTAGTGTCTATAATAAGGTAAATCACTACTGGGACTGTGTTGATAGCTCGATCGATTTTTTAGGTTTTGAGTATGTTCTAAACTTTGTGTATCGTATGGGAATTCACTATCCTAGGTTGATCAAAGGTGTTCTACCTGCTTCTCGTTATCAGAGAGAGGCGCTCAAGCGAGCACCGCGGTTCTTCTGTCAGAAGGGAGTCTATGTCCGCCTTCTTTAACCAATGAAGAGAGGTAGCGCAGGCGAAGTGAACGGTTGAGTCGAATCTCTCACGATGTTTCGCATAATGCTAACTCTGTGTTATAACGCAAGGCATGCCATTGACGAACCCTGTACATCATGAATCGGGAAACTATATCATGCTTATCGGACACTGACGTCTACTGGTGCAAAACCAATAGGTGTGTTAGCTAGATCAATGGTCAAAAACATTGACGGTCTTTTGTTTTTGCTTGCCCAGAGCACGTTAGTCTTGTAGCTTTGACGGAAGCTTGGTTAACGCCGGATATAGATAAGGCCTCTCTATTGGGGAATTGGTCCAATAAGTTCGTAGTTGCCAGGTGTGGTCGAGCCGGTAAACGAGGAAGGGAAGTTGCGTTATTAATTGCTAAAACTATTTCTCCTCCCATTTTCAAGGGATGAGTGGTTGATGGTCACAAAATGGTTTGTTCGGATGTTCTCTTTGGTAAATTATCCACAGTTTACCGTAGTCCTACTTGTTCAGTCTCCAAGTCTGAACAAATGATCAAAGCTATCACTGAATTACTGTCGTGCAATCACCCTGTATTATATGCGGTGACTTTAATATGCCCACTTTGAGATGGAATAATGCACCTTCAGTTCTTTGTTTTCTAGAAACGTGTCGTAACTACGAATTAAGTCAAATGGTGAAGTGCCCTACCTTAGGATATTATATATTTATTTATTTATTTATTTATATTTATATGATCATATTTTATATATATTTATATATATGATTATATTTTAGATCTAGTTTTAACCTATGACCGATCGGTTATCAGTAGCGTTGGGTGAAGCTGCTTGTCGGCAAGGGTGATCACTCCTCTCTCAATTTCGAATTGAACTATTTTAACTGAAGATTTTAACCGGTATGTATAAAGAAGAAATTTCAAACAAGCTGACTACGAAAAGATTTTGGCGTGTCTTTATGGTGTTGACTGGTATAGGTCCCTCAACTTAGCATCTGTTCAAGATGCCAAATAGGACATGTTTCTAGCATTTCTTATCACAGCATTGAGCCTTTTGTACCATTCTAACGATTGCATTTGCCACCGCACTTACAATCGTTCTACAAAAAGAAAAGAGAAGCATGGAGGAGAGCTAATGAAGGAGAAGTTGAAAGACTATGGGCAAAATTCAAGGAGCTTAACGTAATTTTTGAAAAGAAATTGAAAAAATTTAACTGATTCATTGAAAGGAAGGTAGCTGAGGACAAGAAAAGGAATTGTTCCCTTATTAAACGCGTTACGAACTGTGAAATAAGCTGTGTGCTTTCTCGGATTCCAGTGGACGTATGCCCACTAAGGATGATGAGAAAGCTGAGCTTTTGGCAGAAACTTTTGATTGAGCGTATGTGCACAGCCCTTCAATGGAAAACGTAACCCACGAAACAGTTTTTCCTAATATGAAGGCCTCCATGTGGTTGTGGTTTCATATGAGAAAAATCTATGAAATGTTACTCCACTGACCCACTTCACGATCTCTCACTCCCGACTACATTCCACTTTCCTTTCTCAAAGCTGTAGTCACGTAATTGCCTGCCCCTTGGGACATATTTTCAACCTAAGCTTTATTACATCGGACATTATTCTAAGATGGAAAAGCGCATATACAACATCTATACCCAAGAAACCACCATTCAGTTCCACTTCCAACCTTAGGACTGTTAATGTAACATCAGTTATTGCGAGCGCTTTTGAAAAAATGTTAAAGAAACGCATCGTAAATCAATTGCAAGAATGCAAGGTAATATCTGACATTCAGTACCGCTTTCAATGAAGTAAGTCCACTGTTATTGCTATGCTTATGCTTGAATGATTGTACTGCCGAACTTGATAATGGTAAAGCAGTTGACGTTGTGTATTTTGACTTTGCAAAAGCTTTTAACTTCGTCATGATAAAATAATTTCGCGGTTGCTATCAGTGGGACTTCATAAACAAATTGTTTCTTGGGTGGAAGAATTTCTTCGTAATCGAACTCTTTCGGTAAGAATGAATGAAAGTTTCCCGCCCCAGAATAGGTTCCAGTGGAGTTTCCCAAGGTGGCGTACTCTCTACGTGCTGTTTATTATTTATACCTATGATCATCCGACGGTCAGCTCAGCTTTGGAAGCTCATGTTGCGCCTTTGCCGAAAACATTAAGATTTATCGCCCTATTTTGGATGGGATGATGCAAAGGTTCTCCAGAGCTCCATTGATGCACTTGCTCGATGGTGAAAAAAATGGGAACTGCCCTTGTCTGATCACAAAACCATGATTTTACACCTCGGGTCACAAGCCAATGCTTTCACTTACAACATCAAGGAAAATCCTATACCGGTGGTACATGGAGTTTATGATTTAGGCAGTCCTATGACGGAAGACTTAAGTTTTGATCATCATTGCGAACGAATCGATACAATTGTTATGTATAATTTGTTCAGAGCCTTAACCACCTGCGAAGCATCGATTTTCTTGCAAGCCTACAAAACGTATGTCAGGCCGTACTGGGGTATGGACCGGTTATCTTTAAGCCTCACAAACGTGTTGTGGCCCTTTGGCTCGAAAAAGTTCAAAATAGCATACACGCAAACTCATGACTAGGACGATTGGTTTCATTTATGAGTCTATTGCGAGTGGTGTAGAAACGAATGCAAACTTTAGGCCGCACTCTCTAACTAGCAGAAGACTAAAGATTGACCTAATAATGGTCCACAAAATCCTTTATGGACTCACTGGCTTCAGATCTGGGTTACTTTTCAAAATTGCTAACTTCAACACTAGACGTAGTAATCTTAAGGGGCGTTATTTGTGTATAGGGCTGATGCTGAATATGATAGTCTCAGCAAACGTAAGGTTCTTCCAGCTAAACTGAGCTCATTTAGAAGGTTATTGGATAACACTATGAAGTCGTCAGCTGTTGACTACTTAGATTCTGCTTTCTGATTCATGTTGTTTTCTTGTTCTTGAATTACATTCGTTTTTTACTTGTCCGTCTTCAGTTTGTTTTTTCTCGTTTTTTCTTTCATTACTAGATGCATGACTTCTGCAAACAAGGTGTTTTTTATCGGTATCGTTTGATCTAGACCATTTAATAAGCACAAATACATACATACATGGGATCAACTTGTACATTCCCCAGAAGGTGATATGTGAAGGCGTGATGTCGGCCTAAAAACTTTATTGGGACGAGTTCAAGTCGGGTTTGCATCGAGGTAGGCAGTTGAATAGCACCAAGGTGAAGGGTTACGCAGATAGGTATCGAGTCTAGGTATATTGACATGAATCAGGTGGTGGAAATGGAACGTTACTAAGGGTGGAGACCAGGATGCTGATGAAACTATTCATGAAAAGAAAACACGGAGCGAGGGGGCACTCCAAACGCACGACGGAGTGGGACACCTTTTACGGGCTATAGAAATTAGTGGAAATTCTGAGCTGATATCACGTATCGAGCGTGAGGTGGAACCTCTTGACATTCAAATGGACTCCTGAGGGTGTGTTCGGAAGAAATTGTAGGCGAAACGGTGAGAGCCAAAACGGGCGAAACCACCGACGGTTAAGGTGCCGTGTACGAGCTGTGAAAACTGGAAAGGTTGCCATTCAGACAAAGACGAATTGCTGTATCATGACCAACCGCGAGAGCGACTGATCCATGATTCGAAGCTGCTCCAACACGATGTGACAACGCGAAGCGCAACAGCGACCCGGAAATCCATCACAGGCGGGAGCACGGAAAGACAAGGGTGGGTACGCGGGCGGTGATAGTGGTTATTCTTAACCCTTTCACGACACGCGCAATTTTCAAGTGTCTGCCGCATGGAAGAGAGCGTATTTTTCATGCTCGCTGATTATTTGTATTATTTTATTTGCATTACTTGTTAGAAATAAAAAACAGTAACAAATGAGGTTTATCATGAACCATCTTGACCGTAGATCCAAGTGGACTCATTGGTTAATATTGTACTATTAAATACTCATTAATTTTCCATGAACTTTCTTTATGATTGTGTCGTGTCATCGTTGGACAATGTCGTGAAAGGGTCAACCTACATCTCGGAAAGACGGTGTTAGTCATGTTAGTCAATGACCGGATCGAACAGGTGGGACTGGTATTACCGCTGCTAGATGCGAAGGCAGGATACAGGGAAGCTTCATCAGTTCTCAGTTTGCGGGTAGCCAGGAATTGCTTAATATTCCTTGTCGCGAGTGCGAGAACGCTTGAAGACAGTGCCTGGTTCGAAGTAACAGAGTGAGTAAAGTAATGCATTGAGAGGTGTATATCGCAGTATATCACACGAACATCATAGGAAAACTACCTGTAGGGTCAGTGTACACAAAAAGACACCTTGTTCTATGTTAAGGCACACTTTTGCGACAACGCGGCAGACGGGAGGCAGCAAAAGGAGGCAAAACTGCCGCGTAGGCATTGGCATTATCAGCTTTGTCTCGCTACCCCATCGCCAACGTAGTTTATTATCATTATCATTATCAATTTCCGTTCTAGACCCAGTCACGGCAGCGCGACAGGAGGTACACCCGCCCCTGCAGGGGGCGTGGCGTCAGGGAGTGCACCGCTGTTCCGCGGACCAGAAACTTTTGTTTTACGTGTCAATGGTTTCGTAAGGCAGCCGTTAGATTTTTGGTGAAGCCTAGGGGTTGGGGTGGGTGACAAGGAGGATGAGACGAAGATCGCACGCCCCCAGCAGGGGACGGGTGTGCCTTCTCACCGTCCCCCCCCCCCTGTCACTATCAGCTAGAGTCCAAACAGAATTTGTCGGCAGTAAAGCGGCTGCAGCGGCAGTAATGCCTTGAATCATTATTGTTGTTGCCGCGTTGACGGCAGCTGCTGCCGATGTGACGGCGCCGCGCTGCCGCCCAGGCGGGGCACCAGCGGCATCCTCTGCGTCTCTGCCCTATGCTTAAAGATAGGGCTGCCGCGTTGCCGCAAAAGTGTGCGAAAGCCTTTAAGCGTGATCGGTGACGCAGGATTCGCTGTACCCGAGCGAGAGGCGCACCCTTTCTTCACATTTCGCAAACAACTCGAGCGATGGACTCACCTTCCGGTCGAGGATCGCCAAACAGTTGGAGGTCTGGGACACCCAGGAAAGACAGGTTACTTGCACATTCGTGATAGAGTGGCAAATCGTTACGGGTGGAGACGTCAGCCCCGATACTGCAGAAAGGGATAGGCGGGGCCCATCGTTTAGGTGTAGACCGAGTGGGGCGGTCTTACGAAGGCGAACGACATGTTGGATAAGAATAGTGGGGTGGGCACACGATACAGAGATCGTGAGTGATTGATCTCGGAAAATGCCTCTGACTAGGGAAGGGTTTCGACCTCCCATGGAATTTCAATTTCATATCAGGATCACTAGAAAGTGTTCGAAATGCTGATTACGAACATAAGGATAAAGGATAAAGGACGGCGTTACTCAATCCCCTCTGGGATGCGCCAGCGCATTCTACTTCTACGGGATGTCGTGGAGGCGACATGAATGCGTATTTGGCCATACAATGACTTGCGGTGGCCAGCCGATGAACAAGTCAGCGCTCTATCCTTCCCAGACACGTCTGGTACCAATTCACCGACCCCGGAGGGATGGAAGGCTTGGTTGGCCTGGGCGGGAAATCCGAACCAGGAACCTGGTATCGGGTGCACGCGACAGTCGCGCCTCCGCCGACTGCGCTACACGCGCCCTTGATTACGAACATAGGTGTCAAAAATTGAAATTCCTGAGATAGTTATGGCCTGCCTAAATCGGGGGCCTCACCTGGGGCTGGCTGTGCGACGCACCTGGCGAGAGTGGTTAGTCATCGGAAGCGCCCTCCAGATGCGGCGGTGGCGCAGGGGTAGTGCTCCCGCTCGTCAAGTGCGACGCCGTTGGTTGGGTTCCTGTTACTGGTTTTTTGCAAATCATAATTTATCTTCGAAATAAACTTTTGGTCTGAATTATGACACATTTATAATTAAATAGTTTTTTAATAGTTTCAACTATTCCTAATTGCAAAACAAATTTACTAGTCTAAGTGCAATTCGTCTATCCAATTCCAAATTCTAGCTTCTAAAGTAAATCAATCAAACAAAAAAAATGTCTCTAGCTATTCGGTCGGCGAAGGCTCGCCTAACAATGGCGCGAAACTACCTAGGCAAGCTGTTCAAGTCTGCCAAGAGGGAAACGGAGGCGCCCATAAAGGGCGAAAAAGAAACAAAAAGAACGTGGATAAAAATGAGACAACATAAACATCGCTTAAAATAGCATCAATAAAAAAGAAAGGAAAGTAGTGGAAACCGCGGTCCAGAAAATGGCGAAAAAGTTCGACATCCTACCCGAAGAAGTAAATAAACTAAGGACTTGCGAAGACTACATCGCCAGCACATGGGACATTGTTGGAGAAGTCGAAGAACTAATCGTGGCAATGGAGGAAATGAGGATAGAATTGCAAAAAAGCCTAGAAGAGGAAAATTCGAAAAAAAAGAAAATTTCCAAAATGACCGAAGAGACGGAAAACGAACTATGAAGCCGAAAAAGATCGTCGATAGCAGTTGCCCTTGGCGTTGCAGCAAATCCAGATACCAACATTCTCCGGTAGACTCGAGGAGTGAGACATCCATTGAGGGCTGTTCTGTTCCATAGTCCATGAGCAGGAACTTCCACCTCTACGGAAGTTCGCCTATTGGCTGAGTATGCTGACCAGGGAAGGTAATAGAGCCCTCAGCGGATTCCAATTTTGTGAGGAGAATTACGAAGAGAAGGCCCAGTGAATGAAGAAGAAATACGCCTAGAAGAAGTGGCTATCGAACAATTGTATAGAGAAGTCGAAGAGGCATAGGCCAATGATGCAACAGCATCAGCACAGCGGAAACTCCTAGGTGAGTTGTGTGCGACGTTGATGCAGCTAACAAACAAAGGGCAAAACGTCAACCACAGATGGCTATTGACCACAATAATCAGGAAATTCGATGCCACCATTCAGGAGAGGGCGCTAGCAAAGCGCACAAATCTGCAGTTATTAGAAGTATAGAATTGGACCAGATTCCAAGAACACCTAGAAGAAATCATATGCAAACAAGAGAACGTAGAATGGTTGCGGAAAGCAATCAACAAGGAGGAAGTCGCGTGAGGTGCGAGAATAGCAGAGGGGGTCGTATTCTGGCTCAATGTGGATGGTGGGGTCGAACTTCGATTTGGTTCCTAGGACAAAATTCTTCGGAGCGATCTCTTTTTTTGCAAGTGTTGTAAGCACAGATATATAATTAATAAATTTATTATTATTATTCAGCTAATAACTTTTTGACGCAAACAAATCAATTAAATGAAGATTTTCTAGGCATGACAACAACATGACAACATTACGAGCTACGAAAAGCTCTTCTTTCATCTCTTCTACGAAAAGCTGATGTCATTTAGATATGCAGATTTATTGCATTAGATAATAAATTTTTAAGCATTTTCAAAACAGCTGAAATGGATCGATTGCTGCTCAATTTTTGGAGCGACGGCGCCACACATTTTCTAGCTGAGAGATGTAACTACTGAAGCTGAAAATGGACATTAACAAAATTTATCCTTCAATTTATAGCAGGAAAAAAATCAGGCCTCCTAAGCAACCTTTCATCCGATCAGGTGGAGTGATTCTCTTATCCTGGATTTTTCCAAAAAAAAAATATTTTTTGAAGAAGGCTGCCACTAAAGCTAAAGCTAGAGTCTGCAGTAGCACAGCTTTTATTTAGCACTTCTTCAAGAAATCAAGTATTTTCCAACCGATCCTGCTTGCGATCAGGTGAGGTCATGCTCAAAATTTTCTTTTTTTTCAAAAATAAACATTTTCTACCTGAATGGAACAATGTCTAAAGCTGAAATGTAGCCTTAGAAAATGGTAATTTTTATTTTATATATATTCCAAAATCGACGCATTCCTAAGCGATCTTCCTTACAACCAAGTGAGGTCAGGCTCAAAATTTTCTTTTTTTTCAAAAATAAACATTTTCTACCTAAACGGAACGATGTCTAGAGCTGAAATGTAGCTTTACAAAAGAACAATCTTTGATTGATACACGACAAAAACGCAGCTCATCTGGAGCTATTTTCGACGTGATCAAAAAGGATGGATCACTGGTCCATTGCTCGTCGATGTGATTGGAGGGTGATATAGTTGTGCTTTGTTCAACTGATCGTAACTGGCTAAGTTCTGAGATTTATGCAAATGCGGGTAGCATTCAAAATATTAGAAAAAATTTTCTTTCTTACTAGAATAAAACCGACTTTCAAAAAACCATCCTTCATCTTCATCCGCGGCAGGAGGGTTGCAAATTTTGCTCGATAAAATGGAGTAGTTGTACAGAAATAGACATAACTCACTTATTTTTGAGAGCTGTGCAAACGCAAGCGCCACTCTGAAAGCGGAAGAAAATGTTCTATCTTTCAAATGCAAAATCGAATTTTAAAAAAGGCATCTTCATGCGCGGCAGGGGGCCGGGATTCCTCTGCGATCTTTCACATACTTGCCGAAAATCGCACCCCCGGCCGCGCGTGAAGATCCTTTTTTCAAAAGCCCCTTTTTTGCATACATACGAACGAGAATTCTTTCTAGTTTTTTAAATGCCGCCAACTTTGCACAACTCTTAAAGATCAGTCAGTTATGACCATTTAAGTGCGAGCATCTGCAATTTGCGACCTCGCAGAAAGGAGAGGTCTTACGCAGTTAAATAACTCGCTTGATTTTAAGAGCTGTGCAAACGAGGACGGCACTCGGAAAACTAAAAAAAAATGCACTTTCTGATGATTCTAAAACTGTTTTTTAAAAAAGGCATCTTCATGCAGACCGGGAGGCCGAAAATCGGAGCCCCTCGGCCGCACATGAAGATTCCTTTTTTGAAAAAACGTTTTATGATCATCAAAAAGAGCATTTTTTAACTTTTCAAATGCCGCCCACATTTGCAAATTTCTCAAAGGTGAGTTAGTTGTGATCGTTTAAGTGACGGCTACTTCGTAAGACCTCTCCTTCTTGCGAGGCCGCAGATTGCGGATGCACGCACATAAACGATCATAACTCACTCGCCTTTGAGAGATGTGCAAATGCGGGCAAAACTCAAAAAACTATAGAAAATTCTCTATCTAATGGATACGAAATCAAAATTTGAAAAAAGCATCTCATGCGCGGCCCAGGGGGTGTGATTTCTCTGCGATTATTGGCAAAAATCGCAGAAAAATCGCACCCTCTCGGCCGCGCATGAAGATGCCTTTTCTAGGGAGCGGTTTTTTACAGAAAAAATTTTCTTTTAGATTTTCGAATGCCGCCCGCATTTGCACATCTCTCAAAGATGAGTGCGTGAGTTCAGCTGTAGATATCGTTCCGTTCGGGAAGAAAATACTTATTTTTGAAAAAAAGAAAATTTTGAGCATGACCTCACCTGATCGCAAGGAACATCGTTTGGAAAAGACTTGATTTCCTAAAGAAGTGCTAAATAAAAGCTGTGCCGTTGTGGACTCCAGTTTCAGCTCCAGTGGTAGCTTGTTCAGAAAATATTTTTTAGAAAAATACAGGATAGGAAAATCACTCCATCTGATCGGAAGAAAGGTTGCTTAGGAGAGGTCTGATTTTTTTCTGCTACGAATTGAAGGTTAAATTTCGGTAAGATCCATTTTCAGGCTCGGTAGTTACATCTCTCAACTAAAAAATGTGTTCCGCCGTCACTGCAAAAATTGAGCAGCAATCGATCCATTTCAGCTGCTTAAAAATTTATTATCTAATGCAATAAATCTGCAAATCCAAATGACGTCTGCTTTCCGTAGAAGCGATGCTCAGGATGTCACCATGTCGTTGTCATGCTTGAAAAATCTCCTCATTGATTTATTTCCGTCAAAACTTTGTTAATTCAATACAAATAATTATTTTTTCTTTTTTCACATTTTCTAAAATAGTTTGCAACACAAGAGATAACTTTGCATTAAAATCCATCAATTTTCTCGGAGGGGGAGGTCGTACCAAGACCCTTCTGGAGGGGAGGGTCGTAAATTTTTCGCAGAAATTGCAGCCCACGCTTGAGCCTGAATCCAACTCGTCGGAAGACAAACTATAAGAAAGGAGCGGCCAACATGTCCAATAAGAAGGAATGTATTTGCTGTCACCGTACCTAACATCTTATCAGTGTATTTACGGCGCCATGGTAGTTGGGGGGAGGTCACATGGCCTGCCGCAGCGGGCAGCTTGGTGCGTAGCTAGATATAGCGAATGTGAATGCAGTCTCATCTCCGCTTTTCGATTACAGATCCGTGTTTTACGTGCTTCCGAATTTGGGAAGGGAGGGAACTCCAGGATGTAGGCAATTCTAGCACGGGTGCGCCACTCGAGCCACACCCTGGAGTCCCTTCCCCTGCCTAAATCTGTGCTCTCCACAGAACAGAGCTATAGCATTGTTTGGTTGTTTCCTTTACTAATAGTGTGTTACCGTTTCTTTTTTTGTCTGTGACACTTTTTGCAAGGTGACCCCCCTCCAACTACCATAGCGCCGTATTTACTGTTACCATACCAACCATTGGCGCAATGATACCACGGGGGGGGGGGGGGGAGGGCAGCTCATGGGCTTCGACCGACTTAAGCGCAGCAGTCGGATATGATGATGTGGAATTTCGCACACTGTACGGAAAGTGACACAATTGTGGAAGGCTCAACTACCTCGCAAAGGAGTACAAAGGTCCCAATTGTTTCAAGTATGGGATTAAACATCATATACAGGGAGTCAGCAACAGAAAGAAGCAAGAAGACGAGTGGAAAACGAAACAAGATCACAGCTAAGTGGTAATGACAGTTGTTTAAGATCCTCACATTAAAGGGGGCGACGGTGGCACGTCGAGAAAACGACCATGGAGCCCCGACAAATCGGCAGTGGTTAATGAGATCGAAGAAGAGGAAAGGTCCGAAACAGGATCCGATCCAGAGAAGAGAGAATAGGAACTCGGAAACTGAGCCTCTCTAGGCAAACAGGTTGACCAAGTATACTTATTTCTATATGTTGTTGCCCATGTATTGTGTTTCGTATGTTGGAAAGTCGCTTAAGAGCGGTCAACACCAACTAGGATTGCACCCAGGAGTGTCTTGTCTACGGATGTCATAAGATAGAAGAGTGGACTTTCCGATCTAGACTTTCACCAGTGGCGGATCAAATTCGACGTCATTCTTGAGCCAATCTATTAGATTATCCGCACACAACTTTACGGGTCACATCGAAGCATCTTCGTTTAGCTGCAAGATGAAACGAGGAACATTAGGACCTACCTCGGTAGCATTCCGTGATAATAGTCTTCATCCTCAACGCTACTCATAGCTTCGAGTATTTTCCTAAGGTAGTACTAAAGTGCAGCCTCATTACCGATCAGAGCTCTTATACTCTCTGATAAAAACAATCAAGCAGGTATCGAGTCAGTAAACAGTCAAATAACGCAAATTTAATTTCTATCATTCATTTGTATTGTCCAGCTGTTCGATCGAAAGCTTAAGATTCCTATCGGGAAAGGAGTACGGCAGGGAGACACGATCTCTCCCAAGCTATTCACAGCGGCACTTCAGGATGCCATGAAAGACTTGAACTGGGACGATAAAGGCTACCTTGGTGACGGTAAACGGATCAGCAACCTTCGCTTCGCCGACGATATTGTTCTGATCTCTACCAGCACGGCAGAAGCCGAGGAAATGCTGAACGAGCTCAATGTGGCAGGTATGAAGATTGGATTGGACATGAATATGTCCAAAACGCAATTTATGGTCAACCAGTGGTGTGACACGGGACTCGTAAGGTTAAATGGAGTCGCTCTGCAACAGGTCGACTCCTACGTCTATCTGGGAAGAGAGCTGAACATGGATAACGACCTCGCTCCTGAAATCGCCCGCAGGAGACGCGCAGCATGGGCAGCCTTCAGTTCGATTCGCGAAGTCACCGATCAGGTCAAGGATCCCGGCCTCAGGTCCTCGATATTCAACGCCTCTGTACTGCCTGCGATGTGTTACGCGACAGAAACCTGGCCCGACAACAAGACAATCGCCAGAGCGATGCAAACTACGCATCGTGCACTGGAGAGATGTCTTCTAAGGACAAGCCTTCGTCAGCAATGGCAAGAAGGCCTACGGAGCTCGGAGCTACGGGAGAAGTCGCAATTAGCAGACCCGCTGCAGTACATGAAGAAGTCCAAATATCGCTGGGCCGGACACCTGCTCCGACGAAAGGACGATAGATGGAGTCTCCGTGTCACAGAATGGCTCCCGAGAGACCATAAGAGACCACTGGGACGACCGCCAACGCGATGGGCAGACTCATTCTCAAGATCTTTCAGAGAGCGGAGTCTGCCTCACTGGATGCAAGCAGCCAGAGATCGAGCGGTCTGGAAGAGTTGTGGTCCCCGCTGAGAAGACCTCCAGCCGACAAAGGACCATCAAAGTATCAAAGTAAAGTAAGTATTTGTATTGTGATTATCGTGTACGAGTGGTGGATCAACCGGCCGGTCAGAAATTGAGCAGTGATTGCGGCTCCGCTGAAGTAATTGAAAAGAGGGTCTGAAGGGCATGTATGAACGGGGACTCGTGTCATATAGGAAAAATCTCCATCCTTTAAAAAATAAACATATTTTTATACTGATTGAGGAATCCACCCTTCTCAAATACATTTGAACTCAGACGCTCTCGCGGGTGAGCCGCAGACCAAACCGAGCCTAGTCAATCTAGCTGTGCAAACGGCGGACGTTCGGCGGGGCGTGGCATGGGCGTAACGCCCTGCGATTGCCCCGAAACAACCACGGAGTGCCAGCCGTTTGCACAGACAAGTTGATAAGGAGCGCTTTGATCCGCGGTTCACAAGCCAGCTTTAGGTGAGATCATTATCATCGGCGTATCGACGGTGATAGGTCGTAAGTCCCAGCTACATCATTTATTTTGTCCTTCTCATTCAACAATATTTGGTGTTAAGTGTCTCTGGAGGAGCGAGTCAACATGTTCTACCCTTGTGCTGTACTGATGATGAGTGAAACCACTACTTATGAATATGGAAATTTTCCTTCTTACGAAGGATTATGGTCACTTAGTGCCGCAACCCTAGTAGATGGTGGACGCTCTTAAAAGATCACATAAGAACTGTACGGGTTCTGTACTGAAATATGTGAACTCACTCCTTCCTTAGAAAACAACTGCACTAACGAAAGCAAAATAAATAACATAAAAAATGGAAATATATAACATTTGAGAGCTATTCCGGGACGTTTTCAAATGATTATTCCTACTTACTGGTACCTAAAATTAGATTGGCTAGTCTGTGCGTAAAAGGTTGACCGTCTTAGCCTTTTCTATTCTACTGGTGTTGTATGCTCTGCTCCTGAAAGAAGATCCGTTCTCGATACAGTTGAAGTGAGGGAGTCACTCTTGTTAAATTAGCATCAAGAACGTTTTTCAAAAGTCCCCCCTCCCGACTAGGAACCCGGAAACTGAGTCTATCTGGGAAACGAGGTTGCCGGAGTTGACTTATTTCTACATTTTGTTGCTCATGTTCTGTTTCAATATGTCGCGAAATCGTTTAAAAGCCGCCAGCACCAACTACGATTCCACCCTCTATATAAAAAGTAACCCCCTCGAATCTCATTAACAAGTATTTCATGTGTATTTGCAAAGAATTATACATAAAAGAAATAGAATCAGAGTCGCCTTCACCAGTCCGTAGCTCTCGTCACATTATATCAGACACGTTTGTGTGAATAAATCCTAACCTGTTCGCTGTACTAGTGCACACTCGAAACGGACGAGATCCACGTGGGCGTCGAAGTGTTGGCAAACCCCAACCATTATCCATTATCTCAATCCCATTCTAGGAGGTCCTGCGGATAGGTTGCATGCGTTTTAGGATTCTCGCCCACAAGAACGCAACCTCGAACGCGAACGAAATTGGAGGTTTCATCCAACCTCTGGCGTCCAAAGCTGCAAATCGAAGCCGCATCGTCCACATAGCCGTGCTTTCTTGCGGGTGATGTCTTCGCCTTTTGCACACCCCAGAGTACACCGTAACACTTATCGATACTGAATTAGCTATGGTGTCCATTAATTATAATACTCTACTGCGCGTGCTACTCCGATCGCTATGAAATCTCCGCTCCTTGATTACTACTTGCTTTTAACTACGAGTGTTCAGTCGTAATTTTCCTGAACGGTATTGCATTGTAGCATGTCTACCTAATTTATAGCAGTAGTTAAAGGTTAAAATGAGCTTTGATCGAGGACTACTAAAAAGGAAAAGAAACATCAGGGAGATCAATGGTGAGTTTAGAGGAGTTGTGGAATTTTATATGACCGATGATCAATCTCCATGCTCACAACAATTGTCGACATCTCCTCTTTCCTACTGTTTAGCAAGTCTTATTTCCCGTAGCTCTCTTCCGCTGTTGTACTGTGCCACATCAGTAAGATAGCATTCCACCTGATCGCCGGCGATGGAGCGCGAAATCCTTCATGTCTAGCATTACACACGCGAACCTCTCGTAGCTCAGGGAATGCGGACCTGGGTTGATGTTGCAGTAGATGTTGCAGATATTCCTGAGTCTGCGTTCGCTAACAACATGATCGATTTTAAGATGCTTGGAAAACTGCTAAACAATACCGATGTTGGACCAAAGTATGAGGTGTCACTTTCCGCCAGTTATGTTGCCTATAAGTGCGATCATGTCCACAACATTATGCTACAGGAGACTCTTGTCAAGAAACTGAGAGGATGTCGCGTAAACATGGATACGATAAAGGACCACCAAGAACATGTCCACCTTCTGCCTATTTCGTCCGACTCAGCTGTAGTCCGCGCATTACGCTGTGCTATTCGTGATCAGACTGATCTCATCGCCGGAATGGCTACAACAGTGAGTGAACCGGAAAGCGTCTGGAGGGATCCCACCCAATACTACTTGGCCATCAAATTTGCATTCAGATCGATGCCTTGTTGAGCCAGAATGTCACACTGTCATGCGCTCTACAAAAAGCAAACAACTACATCGCGGAACAGGCCCAGAAAGCTTTACCCGGAAATCGTCGGTTCACTGCAGAAAACCTCACGAAATCCTGGAGTTTGGAGGAGAATCCACCGTTTAAGGTGTCTTGATAGAGTTTACACAAAGCGTTGAAGGTGAATGGCAATGACACATTATAGGCTACTGAATAGGCTTCTTCTCGAACGATGGCGAAGGCCCACCCGCAGCGGCGAAAACGACCACTTCATCCATATCATGGATTTCTGTCGGTTCTACTTCATCATAGAAAGAGGACATAGGCAAAACCACTATCCGCATACAGCAGAATTCATAGTTTCATTCTGTTGCTTAGGCGTGCAATCCTGTGGTGGAAATCCAGCACTAGCCTGTCGATTAACGGGCAAACATGGGAAGGACGCAACACTAAGGGATTTACTAGAGGACATTGTCAACTTCATGATCGGTGCGTCCCTTGTGATAGGTATCTAGTCTTTCTTCCCAGAAATGTCACAATGACTCTGACACGCGATCAACTTGAAGTGATTCAGACTTCATTCTCGACGCTATCGGCCTCGGTCATGAGGACATCGAATTGGACGTCGAACACGTCCTCACCCAACCATCTCTGTGAGCTTTCATATCCCCTTAGGTCTCCATGCAAATATACTTTCAAAATGACGGGAATAAGTTATAGGTTCTGGTGCAAATTGCGACAATGACGCTGATCGTGGACGCGTTCTGAAGGAGCTAAGATCGTCGAGGATTGAATGGACCTCTCTAATAAGAGGAGCGATCGGTCGGGCATTGTGAGTTTCCTTGCTAATTATACATATTCGAGCTATTCAGTGCCCGAACCTTACACTATCTAATTCTTAAAATTTCTTTTAGAACTGATGTGCGGAGCTCCAGATACCGTGCTGAAGACAACACACTGGTTCCATCAAATGTGAGTGCCACGTTCCATGATATGATGGGTGTGTTTCTTAATTTGTATTAGTTCCAGAAGCGGAAATCCGTTTCGAGCGAGCCATAGATTGCGAACGGTCGGAAGCCAGAAGCAGGGCGGAGTTCAATTAGTTGCTACATTCGTTGCGTTCCTAATGCATTTCGGCATTCCTCCGACTTCTTTGTATTCGGATAACCATTGCATACCAGGTTTCCCACGGCACTTTGCGCGCTTCGCGAGCTACAAGTCGAACTTGTACCCAACTTGTGCCATCGTACGGCAAGACGTCTCAACACGGGTCAGGAAATTACGATTCCAATGTTCTTTCCTTTTGATGATCTTGTGTGGCCTGCGAGTTATTGTGAAGGAGGCATTCTTCTGGGAAGTAAATATTGAGAGACGAACAAAACCAGGGTCAACAAAAAGGACAGTCACGGATTAGGGGTTGCACTTCCTCCGAAAACCTGTTCATAGTCCACGACAGGAGTGGCTAGAAGGACTGGTCGCCAGGATTCGCTCCCATCGCTCCTGTCGTGGACTATGAACATGACCTAGGCGTGATTATCTTTGCGGTAGAATTGTTGCATTGTTCTCCTTCCAGTGGGGAACCCCACCACATCGTTTCATCTCAAGATTCGGTTACTGGCACGGAATGCGCGGGTATCGGACAAACTCAGAGCAAGAAGAGTTAATCTTCCTACCACCATCTTAGTAAGATGGGTTTAGGTACAACATCGGAGCAGACGTTTTATTATCTTGTCCTAGTTCTGGGAATAAGGCAGATGCAGGCCCTCTTCCATGCCCCACCATCATCTAATCTAATTTACATGTGGGTCCTCTTATCAGCGTCAAGAGAGCTTCTTAGCCAAATATTGGCGAGCTGATGTTGCGATTAAGAACCTCTGTGTCAGTCCAAGCTATGACTGAAACCGTTTTGTCTTCTGTTAGGTTAGTTATTAGTTGCTACATTTCGTTGATTTATGTGTTGTGTTTGCTATCTGTCATATTTATTTTCATGTTTCGTTTGTCAAATAATAAAGTACGTTTTGTGAAGAAAGATGTCCTGTAAAGGACACGTTCGACCGAACTTTGAGTTGCCATCGTGGTTTGCAGTTCATCCCCGCATTTCGGTTGAGTTTCTCAGCTAGACTGCGTCCAACATGCATTTGGAGGTGGTAGAGCAGATTCCATAGAAAGGGTTACCACCTCCAAAAGGCAGCATATGGTCAGCTTAGATGCGGGAATCGTATGTACAGCACGCCATGATTAAACAAGCTGTGTCGCGGTCATGAACCGCCGGTCATGTCGAGATTAGAGGTTGTGATCCGCCAATGAAACCTACACTGCTGGTTATAAACCGCAGACGATCAGTGGTTATGAACTGCAGGCGTTAAGGTTGTCAAACGCCGGTGGAACAACGGATATTTCGGGACAAACGGTAGACGTTTCGGGGCAATACTGCCCACTTCTTCTTGTCGACCGCTTGCGGTCGAGATTGTGACCGGCAGTTGGCTTGCGGTCCACCAGAGTGTCTGAGAATCTGAATCTTACGAGGACGATGTTCATCAAGAACGGACAAGTTTCCGAAGCCTCGTTCTCTCTCAGCGGAAGTAACATCTCCCAATGCTCCAGCTACGCGTGTCTAGGTTGCGAAGTCAAAATGGCTAACGACCTTGCGCCAGAGCTGGAGAAAGGACGGCTTGGGGAGCTTTCAACAGCGTTGACGAAGTTGTGAAGAAGACGAAGAACGGCCGACTCTGTGCCACCTATCGGACTTCTTCCTGCCCTAACGTACGCCTCAGACACCTGGGCTATACGAAGGCGGGATAAATCCGCAATCAGCGTCGCGCAGCGTGGAATCGAGAGGACGATGCTCATAGTGACACGACTCATGCAAGTGGAAGAAGGCATCCGGAACAGGGGTGCACAGGAATTTCCATTGGGTAAATTTTTTGACGAATTTTTTTAACGAAAAATTTTCGTTAAATTTCCGGTAATCCATTAAATTTCGTTAAAAAATAGGATAAGGTGCAAACTGTTTTCCACGCTAACTACATTTCACCTTTAACAGGTCAACAGCTGAAGTTCAGGAAATAGGGTATAACACTGCAATGTAAAATAAACAACTGAATATCAACAAAGTGTCGACAGCAAAATAAAGACGCCTTCAGCAACAAATTATCTTCAGGGTGTCAAATAAGAACAGGTATTGAATTCAAGATAACGGTTCTTAGTGGCCTGGCGCTCGCATCACACCGGCAAGGTATCTTGAAATGTTCAATCAGGCAGACCCTGGAATGTCCCCTTTCCTAGTTGCTTGTGAAACTGTTTGAGTGATTCTCCTACGAGCATACACGATCTCGATGCGGCCACCACCCCACTAAATACAGAAAGAATTAATAAAAGTAGAATTAAAATCCTACCAGTGGAATGTTAACACGCTGTCGAACGCACGATTTTAGCATTCCTGGTGTGTGGGACCAATCCATTTTTTGCAACGCCGGAACCATGACTCGACATCGTATCACATGGTCCCGCACTGCCAAAACACCTATGACACCTGTCGTCTAATGTCATGCGATTTTCAAGAGTTCGAATTTCGAATAACCGAATATCACTCGGTTTCCAAAAGGTCGAATTTCGAGTAGTCGAATATTCGAATAACCGAACGTTCATGAACACTCGTATTTACTGTTTTGCCCAAAGGATTAACATTTCATCTGTCACCTGTATCACCCGTCGTCCCGCTGATCATCGAGTTGCTCGAGCGGGACTAGCAGCGTCTCAATTCGTCCCTCCAGAAGATGAGGACGCCGCGCCCTAAAGCGATTTGCATCCGGCGCGACGCGTGGCGAGCGGAAAACGGCGCTCTCCGGCTCCCTTTTCCGCCGCTTCTCACCTTTGGCGCCGCTTGTGCTTGTTGGACGCAGCGGCATGTCCGGTACTGTAGCATGTGGTTGTCTGCTCCAACATTACATCAGTGTTCCTGATCAAAGGTGTTTTTTTTAATTTCGGCGTGATATTCATCCATATGAAGTTATGCGATTCATTTTTTAATGAAAAATCACGGTTGTGTAAAATAAATATTTACCATGCGCTGTTATTTTGACTGGCTATGGTGACTTATTGAATTCAGACACAAAACTAATACCATTTAGGAACTGTCCAGCTGTGTCACGTTGGGCGTAGGGTTTCTAGGCGAGCAAGACCAAATATTCCTGTGGAAGTGTGGAGCCACCATGACTAATCAGTCATCCAGTTATCATCTTAGATCCCAGAATGAATTCTGATCGTGAGTACTGGTTTTGGTGACTACAATGTTACTGCTTATGTTGAGTTTACAGATATTTGTGCAGTCACCGAATCGTCCGTGATGCCACAGTATGATAACGTTTTAGCTATGGCTCAGCAATAAACGATAATAAATTCAGGGACTTATTTCACTATTTCTCACTATTTCAGCATGCAATCTTTCCATACCTAATTCCCTCGACGTTTTTCGCTGACTTGTTTGATGCTGGTATTTTTTGAACGGTAGATTTAACCGACTTAAACACTTGAGGTTACTTACAGACCCGCATTAAAAAAAACTGACTCGGGTGAAGTCCACTTTGTGTGTTGAAAGGAATCTCTTTCCCGGTGGGAAAATGATTTAGGTGGCTACTCCAGTTTTAGACTGTCAAAAAAAAAATTTAAACGAACCAAGTCAAAAAAAAACCAAAATTTAAACGAACTAGGAGTTGAGGTTTTACTAGTTTCGCGTTGAAAAAGGACAACAGAATCCGGTAAGCATGAAGGAAGTTGTGATCGTTTGAAGTGGATCGACCGGTCAAAAGCGCCACAACTTTCCGGCCACCCAATACTGTCACAAGTTTTGTCTGACAAACAAAACATTTCACTGTTATTAGGTGTGGTGTACTTGTTTATAAACATCACGATAGGCACTTATCTGCAACCCTTTAAGAGGGAATTGTCGTTATTAGAACGTGGCTGTTTCCGACGGTTTAGCCCAGACTCGCCGTGCCAAATGGGGTTTGCTACGAGTTGTGTTAAAACTCTGCCCAATGAAATGTATACAGAAAAATGTTAGCGATAAGATGGCCCTCATCTCATTACAACTCCTACACTGTAGGGGAACAAAAATAAACACAGTGACATGCGGAGAAATATTAACTAATCATGACATTAATTACATACAAATGTGATAGTACCAAAGACGAAACTGTAACCGTATATCTAGCTGAAAATCGCGAAACCAGTAATTTAGCGCAATGTACATAAGCCAAGGTAAGAATGATGACAGATAAAACAGAAGCAGGTTTAAAAGACGTTCTGAGAGAAAGAAGCGATGGAGCCCTGACAGTACATGCGCCACTGTCTAGCTATCTGATCTGAGGCGTTTACGGGCACAGATTACGAACATATCATTGATTTCGTAGATTATACACTTGCGGTCACTCTCCAAGTAGATATCTGCTTCCGCCAGAGCATTGAGCATCATCTCTTTGGTGATATATAGACAACCAAACACGCGACCTCCGAACGAGCACCACGTTTCCTGCAGGATTCCGCCCATCACGAGAAAACCTTGAATAACTCATCGTTCTATTTGCTCTATCAGATTTGCTCTTAATATCTAAGAAGATACGATATTAACTGAAGGTAACGATAGGTGAAAACAAAAAAGTTCCTAAAGCGCTGAAATGTCGGTGGCCTCAAATATGCGTTTGTGTCCGTCGCACGGATTCCAGGTGCAGGGCAGCTAAGGGTGTGGGCTATGTAGTTGACGAGAGGCATCATTTATCGTGCGAACCCAGAATCGCTTTCGATTCTGTACCGTTTCAGGAAAAAGGCCTCTCCAGCTTGGTAGTTGGAACATTGCTGCCAGACAAAAGTAGTGTGCAGATAAAACAATAATTTATTTCTCGGATGCCTTTTTCCCAAGAAAGAGGGCTCGCTAAAGCGGACACTGCCGCTTTCCAGCAGTTTGTGACCCACGCGCAGAAGCGACTAAACGTGTGAGGCCGGAATGATCCGCTCGGCTTTTCACATTGGACCTTTGACAGCAACCCTTGTCAGAAAGCACAGTGACGAATCCTGCGCTCGCGCCACCTGGCGTACCTGATGAGCAGATAGGAAAGCATCTCACGAAGAGGAACTTTCTGCGCGCTGTGTGCTCTCCTTGCTCGCAGAATAAATAAAATGTTCTCAAAATGCTCTCAGTGAGGTGTTTGATAAATAACGCGATTCACGAAGAACCACATTTTCTTTTCGAGTCACAAGATCCCAAAGGAGCACCTGGTTTTCATTCACTAAATGAAGACAGCGTCCCAAACATACCTCCTGGATTGATTTGGTCTCCTATGTTTTTGATAGCTCTCTTATATTCTTCGTAAGTTTTGCAGCAGTACTCAACGCAGAAGATTGTGACAGCTACCTGAAATCCTAAACTAGTTGGAAGGTTCTTGGGATCGCGGCCGGACAATCCCACTTACGTCGAATTTGCCGTGAAAATCCGATGGAAGTTCGACGGAGGGAGAAGACAAGCAGTCACAGTGCAGAACAGCGCGCACCTAAGATATAACAAATTTAGCTCGAATAAAATTCACCGTTGCAATAATTGGTGAAGTGTCACCACGATGACACCGTAAAGCGACGTGTGCAGAATTGATCCCGAAACTATTTTGGGATTTCCCGGAGTTTTGTTATGCTAATAACAAATTTAACTTAACAGCTGATGAACACGTTTGATAAGGAATCAATCGATTCGTACAAGTCTCTGACAATTGACTTCATGATCAGCTGCGTGTGGAGGAAGACACATACGCCGCCTACTTCCCCGCTGTCGTTTGTTCCGAGGAATTCTTCTCCAGAGTCAATTCTCAAAGACTTATACGATCAAATCGATACGTAAGGTCTCTGATAAGCGAATTGGACGTTTGGGACTGAGGCGATGCGGTTCCATACCAGTTTTGACTGTGTTCGTCACGTACGTGGAGTTCGAAACCTTCTAAGTGGAACTGGCGAAGCACTATAAGGAAGACTGTATCTTCCACAAGGTGATAGTCGGCGACCTCAGTGCCAAGATCGAGCGCGAAGATTACCTGAAGAACTTCACACCGAGACCCACGGTTTGGAGTAGAACGTGCATAGTGAAAGACGGTCTGAGTTCATCAAGGCGACCAAGAACATCCATGGAAAATCATAGTTGTTTTAAAAAAGCTCCCATAGGAACTGGCCACCGAGAATTGCTAGAACGAGTGCCATTTGAGACCTTTCCTCGCTTGCCGGACTTTGGGAAATTACCGTCATTTACAACATCGACGAAGTATATGATGGCTTCCGTTCACCATCTCCACGACCTCCTTGAAAACCACCAAGAGACGTCTGTCACCGGGAGCTCTCGAGCAAATGCCAGCATGGAGCAGCACGAGCGCCAAGCAACTAAAATCCGACGTACAACCTCGCGAATCTAGGCAAAGCCGCTATATAGGAGGGTCTTGAGGAGAGAAAGATGCAAGTGTTGGATGAAGCTGCGGAAGCGGGTGTGAGCATCCTCAATGAATGCTGGAACTTCGCCAACTTCAAGACAGTAAAGGCAGCGGACCAGCGGATCGTGCTGTGATAACAACTCAGTTACTATGGGCTTGTTTCTAAGTAACTGAGAGCCAACCGGGCCTGCTACCGCGGAAGGGCCTGGAGCGGTTAGCCGGTGCAGCCGCCACCACGTCTTGTCGACTCTAGCGCAGCTTGTTGATGATCGCGAGCAGGCTTCGCGTCGTTATCTGGCGTTACAAGCGCCTTCCACCTGCACAGTGAGACCGTTCAGCTTAGAAGCGCTTGGTTGATTGATTATCGTTACTAAGCGGTTACAAACCCTTACAAGACCGAGATGGGCGCTCTCGGGGACTGTGACGGAACTGTCATCTCTTTCAGAAGGGCAGTGGAGAAAGTCATCCGCGACTTCTACTCCGATCTTTTCGACACCCACGTCCACTTCACGCCACCTCCGATGCGTCGTCCTCCCTTCCGAGAGCAGACACTCCATCTCGTAGGTTAACAACCATACAGTCACCCTGAATAGGGTTAGCAGAACGCTAGATGAAGGACAGCCATGAACAAGCAGCATTTCGGACACGATTCAGTACGATCGCAAATACAAACCGCTACGCCAGCTCATACATAGAAGTATCGCGCGAGTACACGCTGTCGCTGTACGTAGCTCGGCAGGAGGAAACGAACAGCTTGGGGAGCCTTCAAGAGCGTCGAAGAATTCGTGAAGAAAACGAAGAACATCCGGCCCACTTACTCGACACCGCTGTTTTCCTGCGTTTCTCAGAAACCTGGGCTTTACAAAAAAGGATGAACACACGATAAGCGTCGCGCAGTAGGAAACCGAGGGGACGATGCTCGGAGTGGCAGGATTCACGCATTTGAGAGAAGGCCTTCGGAGTTCCGAGCTTCGTCAACCTTCGAAAATCAGAGACGTTGTCGCATGGGCCGTCGTCGAAAATTAGGTGGTCCAGCCATGTAATGCGCTTCGCAGGTACCCGCTAGATGAGAATCATTACCGATTGAATTCTGCGGGATGTCAAGAGAACACCAGGATGCCCACAAACGCGTTGGTAGCAATTCTTCGTGAAATCTCTAAACGGACGATATGGCGCTCCTCGGGTCCTTCGAGCGAGGAGGATCCATTGGAGCACTCTGGCACGCGACAGGGACGAGTCGAGACGCTGCTGGCGCCCGCTTGAGCAACTCGATGATCAGCGGGACGACAGGTGATACAGCTGACAGATGAAATGTTAATGCTTTGGTGACCACAGTAAATAAGAGTGTTCATGAACGTTCGATTATTCGAATACTCGACTATTCGAAATTCGACCTTTCGAAAACCGAATGATGTCGTCCGAAGAACATTAGGACGCCCACCAATGCATTGATCGTACTTCTTTGTGAAAGCCCTGAACGAACGATATGATGCTCTTCGTGTCCCTTGAACGAGGAGGATCCATTTACTTGCCCCTTCCGATTCTCACCGCTTTCATGTCTTGAGACCCCGGAATTTCAGCAACCGATTGCAGACTCGTGATTAGCGCGCCAAATTGCTCCCTTAGCCGAAGTATATTCACAAAAATTCCGACCTCGGTAATGGTACAGCGCGTCTGCCTTCTGGAATTTGGTCATGCAAGTTGTTATAGGATAAACAGGTGTTGTAGATAACAAATTTTTTTCTTTATATGAATAGAGTAAAAACGTATTAACCACCTGGTGAGGTTAGCTATCGATGTGCCAACCTTCTTCATGGAAGAATGCAAAAATGTGTGGGCGAAATATACTACTCACAAAATGAACACTTGGGCTTTCAAGTCAATTTCTTCAAGACTCAAGTGGCTGGCATCGAGGTTGTAAGCTATTACAAGGATGACTTGTTGCGGTCAAAACTCTAGTGACAGGCGGGACTCGAACCCACACCTCTTACTGACTGAGTGGGAGTGCTCTACGCCATGAAACCACCGGCACTGCCTGATCGTACGCAACATCCACGCCTTGTGGGACCGATCAGCACTCACCCGTATCCGGGATGAGCCGGCCGCTGATATCAGCATGGAACCAGTTAAGCTGATGGTCTTGATAGAAACAAGTCATCATTGTAGTAACTCACAACCTCGATACCAGCCACTTGAGGCTTAAGGAAAATGAGTTGAATCATTTCTATCAAGACCCTCAGCTTGACTGGTTCCATGCTGATATCAGCGGCCGGCTCATCCCGACATACGCTGAGTGCTGATGGCTCCTAAGAGGATGCGTTCAAACAGGGCGTAGAGCATATGCGTGCGGGTTCGAGTCCCGCATGGCACTAGAGTTTTGATCGCAACAAGTCATCATTGCAACAACTTGTGTCTCCTTTACGGCCTGTTAGAACAAAAACTGGAAGCATTTGACTTAGACCAAACGCTGCTTGCGCGTGGCCAAGATTCGTATAGATCATTATTACGTTTCTCATTATCGCCTTCTACAGAGGCTGGAAATGTCGAAACCATTTGAGAAAGTACCTCTCGAATGTCATTTCATTCTGCAGACACTCATCCAAACGGCTAACCATAAGACGCGTAAGAAGTGACCGGACTGTGCACGTGGAGTGCAGCAAATAAACAGCCGTTCATTATGAGCAAAACGACAGGAGTGAATATTTCTTACGGTGTCGTTTTCGTGGCCTCTTATCCTTTTCCATGGATTTCGGTGGGTTCTACGAAACGGCATTTGGGAAAGCAGTTTCTCAAATAACGTCGAATTTTCCAGGCTCTGAAGAAGGCCACAACGCCGAAAAGTATGCCGTAATGAAGATCTTTACCAGTCTTGGCTACGCTAAAACAACATTTCGTGCAACACAACGGCAAAAATACTGAAATTCATGTGGAGTCGAACGTGGGATATCTTATTTATCCACCACCCAACATACTTCTTTGGTTTCCACCTTGAATAACATCGTCCATCAGTCAGCCTTGATTGAAAATGGTGTGCGAGGTGCGGAGTCCGCTCTATGCCCAGCGCCTAGGTGAGGATAATGAGGTTGGAAGTATAAATTTGGCCCAAACTTCGTGCACGGGACGGGGACGCTCACCATGAATCTGGTATCCGTTTTTGAATCAATTTACGATGAAACTAAAAGTGGTTATCTTTCCAACATCAAAGGGCTCGGGAAACGTGGTCCATAATTCCCGATCGATTCTTCAAAAATGTCATTGATATTGTTGACACGAAAAACGCAAAAACGGCGTTTTCGGAGAGAATCGGACCCATAACATAGTTCCTCCGCAACGAGAACAGTGCCACTGCCCCGTCTCCATAGCTGCAGAACAGGTAATGGTATACTAATTACACAACACTGTACGTCCAACGCTGCATCAACGCGCCCCACATGTAGTCGACAACGTAAAATTCGACCATCCAAAACAGAGCCGTAATTAGAAGATCCACTTAGCAGATTTGTTGCACATATTTGTAATCATCTAATTAGTCTCGAGCTCTTACACTTGACATAGGTCGTTTTCCGGAAACCGAAGGCATTCCCTGCTTATTGCCGAAGCATATATTCGAAAGGAATATATTCAAAAGGCTGCCGTGGGGTCTTGTCAGGCTCAATGCGCAACTTGTTATGAACCGGCTGTACAACCACGCATGAAGCGCCCTGGCCTGGTCCAAAGCGGCCTTTTTAAACAACTTTTTTAAAAGTCAAGCACTTGTAAAAAGAAGCATATATTTGAGCTCAGCAGCTCAAGCTATATCTTATGACCTATATATCCCAGTAGAGTTGAACAATGTATATAGGCCCGACAGAATCAATCGAGTGGGCGCGACAACCTGTACAGCGATCGAGCGACAGCTTGTAGAGTGAGCGTTTGGAGAGTTTTATCACAAATTTGCAGTTGCCCTACTCCGGAATTGCTCTACCACTATCCAGCTTGCATCTGGAGCGCGCCGTGCACAATGCATATAGGATCGAACCTATCGATCGAGTGGGAGCGACCGCTTGCAAATCGCACGCGCGGCCGTGTTCGGAGCGCAATACCTCTGTCAAGACCGAATCGTTTCGGCTGCAGCTCGTGGATCTTGTAGGCAGCGAAAAGATGTAGTATTACGCTAAAGTGGAACGGTGTAGCTCACGATTGTGTAAAGTTACAGGGGCGCGAATATGCAGGTTAGCCTTGTGTGACACGATTTTTTCGGATTTCAGTCGACCTCTGCAGGAAGACGCGGAGACCTGACGGCCTACAAACCCGTATTCTAGCAGGACAATTAATGTACGTTACGATGACATGCTCACAATTCCCTAGCTTTCTGAAGTGCCTTAGCCCCATCTGCCAATTTAGAGTGGCGGAAGATAGTGGTTAGAGTTTCTTGAGCACGCCCAGATTTGAGTTTTCGACACTCGCAATGGTACGGCTCTGTTCACCGTAAAAGCGCTATCGAACGGTACCAATTTCGACCGATTCTGGAAACATCGATTTTTTTGACAATTTCTCATCGAGGACGAGACCGCTCCATGCCGTGGCAGACGGACGATGACGTCATCGAAAATCGATGTTTTCGAAATTATTGCGCTCCGAACACGGCCGCGCGTGCGATTTGCAAGCGGTCGCTCCCACTCGATCGATAGGTTCGATCCTGTATGCATTGTGCACGGCGCACTCCAGATGCAAGCTGGACAGTGGTAGAGCAATTCCGAAGTAGGGCAACTGCAAATTTGTGATAAAACTCTCCAAACGCTCACTCTACAAGCTGTCCCCCTCGATTGATAGGTTCGATAATATATGCATTGTGCACGGCGCACTCCAAAGGCTCGCTGTACAGTCTTAGAGCAATTCCTAAGTGGGCGGCTGCAAATTTGTGGTAAAACTCCCCAAACGCTCACTCTTCAAGCTGTCGCTCGATCGCTGTACAGGTTGTCGCGCCCACTCGATTGATTCTGTCGGGCCTATATGTTCAACTCTACTGGGATCTATAGGTCATAAGATAGAGCTTGAGCTGCTGAGCTGAAACACATACTTCTTTTTACAAGTGCTTGATTTTTAAAAAAGTTGTTTAAAAGGGCCGCTTTGGACCGTTCCAAAGCGGCCTATATTGAACTTTCCGGCGAATGAACGGAGGAACATGTCCGGTACTGTATGTATGCCTCAAAATTTGCTGTGGATGCAAGGAGTAATACATTGGTGCATTAGGTGACGGTCTTGTGCAAATTTGCCGCGTCGTTGAGAGGATCATAGGTAGCGATGTCATGATGGCGCAGTAGTGTGATGGCATTTACAATCCTGGCCACGAGATCGATGAACGACCGCCCAGAGTAGACCCCAAAGGGCGACAGCCAGAGAGTCGTTGACGAAGTGCTCCAACAGGGAGTCTCCTTCACCCCACCTGCCTCTGCCCAAGGATGTCTTACCTACGTCTCTGTTAAATTGTCTCCCTTCCATTCCGGGTCCTCCTTCCCTTCCCTTCTGAAAATGCTATGGTAATTCTTGGAGGAGAAACCTTTCAAGCCCCTCCTGTCCTCTCCAGACTCTGAAGAAGGTGGCTACCTAGAAATGTCATTCGAATAAGGCGTGGTTAACTATCACAGCTCTACAACTCGAAGTTCTTATTCTCAAAAGACTATCATGTACTTAGCGTAGTCTTGCAAGAGGTAATTTATTGTCACCGTTGTGCGATAAAACTTAAACAACGACGCGCGGGTCTCAATTAGGTGAAATGTCTCACTTCCCTCTCAAATGCGGCTTAAGTACTGTGGAACACCTCCAACCGACCTTCTTCCTCGTCAGCGCAACCATCTCGTCGAGATCGTTCCACGTGTTTCCTTCCTGCGTCAGAATCATTTTTAATGGCTGGCTCCAGTCGAAGTCCGATTTTCCGTCGCGCCACCGTGAAAGTTCTCCGCGGTTCTGGGGCAGATAGTCGGCCAGGTATATCTGCAAACGACAGTTCTAGAGTTGGCCCATTCACCTCGAGCAGCACTGCGTCACCTCGGCTGCGTTGTTGCGAAAAGAAGCGGCCACGTGGATTGTGGGGCCTGCGCCAAAGTCGAGCACTCGTTTGACGCTTCCCACTCGAGCCACGACGGTTGGCAGAAACGTCAGCACCATCTTCATTGCCGGGTCTTCTACGTTTGTGTAGAAATCCTGAACGGGCCGACTCCACCATTTTACATGTTCGCTGGATAATTGAAGTCACTTTTCGATTTAGTTTTCTGATTCACGTTTCTTCAAAGCCTCCCTTCTGAATCCTTGCTTATAAGAGGCACATGTATGTGATATCGAAACTTCGCCTACTCGAAAAAAGATCTGTTTTTCACATGGGTTCGTTTGGTTAGGTCTCTCCTTCTCGACTACGGTAGCATGATTACCCGCCACCGACTGTGGTAGGGTGGTCGGCCGCTAAGCCCGCCTCCGACGAGTTAACGCAGACGAGCAGAGTAGAACTTGAGATGTAGAGCACGCTTTTGGGCTAAGCACCAAGTTTCGATTTTATTCGCTTGTTTTTACCCTTCTTTCTCTAATTTTCATGCATTTTAATAATTCCGTCAAGTGGTTCAACGGAGGATCACCTTATTAAACTCGTTAGTTACATGTATGTAAATCAAAATAACCAGAAGTAAACATTAGCAGAGACCACGCATAAGCGAAAACAAACTAATAGAAAAGCTGGAGAAAGAACCTGGCATGGCTGCTGCTATCGTCAACAAAGAAAGGGTGGATCTTGCTTTACTCCTTAAGGTTGCTGGAAGAATGTCGTTTTTCGAGCTTTCCTATCTCCTTTACTTCCATTGTAATTTGATAGAGTTGTTGCTGCGATGTTTGTCTTTAGCAAACGTAATTTAACTTATAAACATATTAAACAGTTCTAGTTCATGTGAAAGCATCTTTTGTAAAGAAGCCACTGAGATGCTCCTAAAAACAGCATTTCTTTCACATCAGACCCATGGATCCATCCGATGAACAGAGGACAAGTGCTTCAAGATTTCGCAGTAAGCTTGTACGATGCCAACAAAACTTTCATAATTTGCATAACCACGAGGCATTTGCAAGTACAGTTACATAACATCATTTTGCGCCTAATAGATCATCATCTTCATCGTACTAATATGTTGATGGTCCTGACCCCAGCACCATTGTTCTCCAAACTCGACTCACTCACTTTTATTGTAGTGTCTTCCGATAAGTAGTAATTATCTGCTTGATAACGTCTTTTGAGTGCAATTTGAATTAGAAATCACATTTTTAAAAACATCTTCAATTTAAAAGAAAGACATCAGATATCTATTTCTTGGTTACTTTGGGTTGTATCGTTTATTTATTTATTTGTTTATTTATTCATATAGGCAAAGATGGAGGTCTAGCGTAAAGTTAGTTTAAAGAGAAAGAAAGCAAAGTCTATGAGATTATGTCACACACTTTCTCAGCAAATCCATGTGCTGAGTTGAGATGTAGTTTAAACGCCATCATGGTAAAATGGTTTATACCCAGTATCTCAAGCTCACTTCCTGATCCAGCTTCTGAAGGGTTCTGTAGTATATTCTTCTTCTACTGAGCCTGCAAACCCGAGTTGATCTACTCCTGGTATTGACTGTCACGGATTTACAAGCTTCTGCAACTGAGGAACTGAGACTTTCCTAAGCACTGATGGATCAGGTGGAGACTATCACAAGATCGAGCAAAGTTCCGGTCTGTGTAAAGAAAGTTACTGATGCGATCACGACGGAGCGAAGTGCTTGTCTAGCTCAGAACGAGGAGCTTAAGAAGGAACTCGATGCTTTACGCAGTAAGGTTCCTTCTCATCCCCAGGACAGGTCCTCATTTTTCCTGAATACTACTTCACAATCGGAGTCATCCCGTTGCGGTCACGTATCTGCTGACGAACTGGAGCGGCAACGTTCAATTGTAGTATTCGGAGTGCCTGAAAGCGACTCGCCAAAATGATTTTGTGAACGTCTGTAGTATTATCGATGTTCTTAATATCGATTGTAGTCCTGTACCACTTGCGAAATAAGAGTTCTCCTTCTCATAACAGAATCTAAAGGTTGTATTACCCGCTAGCGGTTTTCAACGCGTTGCGGTTACTCGTGCGCGTCGCTTGCGCTTCTTCTGTGATTTCCGCGTATTCTTTCGGATATCGCTGCCACCAGAAGAGTTGAAGCGCCGGCGTGAAGAGAGGAAAACTACAAGTGTGTCGTCGTTCGGCTTCTGGCTCTAACACTTTCAAGCACCTATGACAAGCCAAGTCACAGCATCACTTCAATTCTAGGAAATATGATATCTAATTATGAAATTCAAAGATGTGACAGGCCTAAGAAATCTGGGGCCGAATTCATTAACGACTTACAGCAATTTAACAGAAAAAATTGCAGCCAAAATCCCTGATAGCGCGGCTTACCAAGCGAAATGGTGAGCGATAAGTCGCTTATCTGAGTTTTCCGCTGTGAATTCTCTGTTAAAGTTATATAAGCCGTTGATGAATCCGATCCCTGGTAGAACGTTCCTGATCGAATAGGGCAAACCTTATCTGATTTCAAGCCTATCTTAAGTGGAGCTCCACAAGGTGGTGTTCTTTCACCTATCCTTTCAGTGTCTACGCAGCTGATTTATCTCTTATAGTCCGAAACCTTGACGTATCTATAAATATGTGATGGTGTTAAAATTTATAGCTTAATTATGAAGCCAGATGACTTAATAAACTTCAAACTACTATTGATTTATTACTCAAGTGGGCAAAAGGTTGGCAGTTACCTTTGTCTCCGCAGAAGACAAATGTTATGCTATTAAATGGCAATTTACAGGCTTGCACGCCTAGATACAAAGAAGGTGGCGTTATGGTCTCACCCGCTGGTTCCGTTAGAGACCTAGGATTTTATTATAGTAGCGGTCTGTATTTTTGGAGCATATCAAAATTCAATTTAGGCAAGCAATTATGCGAACGTATCGTATTTTCAAAGGACTTTGTAGCAAAAACAGGGCCATCCTTTTACGGCTTACAAAACTAACGTCCCTCCTGTAGTGGAATCTAGCACTACAGTATTCAATCCTTGCAGGAAAAATATCTACTGCACTGAAAGGGTACAGAATAACTTTATGCGCAAACTGATGGTACGTACTGGTGATTTCTAGTAAGAAAGAATGGCAAATGCTCTAGCATGGAATAAACGCTTTGAATTGCCTTCGCTTGCATTTCGGCGCAACATAATTGATGTATGCATGGTTCATAAGATGTTGCTCTACAGATACAACGGCATGAAGTATCGTATGAAACAGCCGTTTCATGTTACGAGTTCGCGCACCAGAGGCTGTGCACCCAAAATAGCGTTAACTCGTCCTAAATCTACACTATACGCCAACTTCCTTACGAATGGAGCAGCATACTGCACACCTTAAGGTTACGAAGAGTGCCAAATGTGCTATACCTAGGCCAGTTTAAACGAATAGTCAACAAAAAATGATGATGGACTTGTTGGTGACCAATCGTAACGTATTCCAAGGCGCTTCATCTCCTCTAATTTTTGACGGGTAAGTCACCTGGCCACTCCATTCTACGCTCACAGCGGAACAAGCTAATATGGGCCTCTAACAGCTAACTCTAGAACATCTTTGCCTTTTCTCAAAATAACTCGTCACTGTAACTAACCTGCACACACGCTTCCATCTAAAGAATCCGTGAATCTGACGATGTAAACCGGGAAGATAAAGACGATGCCATCGGACTGAACGAGACGAGAAGGCACCACACCGTACGGCGAAAAATTGTGCCTAGTAAACCCACTTCGTGTTAAAACGGAGTGGAGGCTACCGAGTTAACCCGTGTGCTAAAGAAATCAGGCCCACACTTGGGTTAAAACCGAAAAGCTTAAATGAGCCACCGGGAAGGTGTTATAACAAAAAGGTTCGTCTGAAGATAGGTGGCGAAACGAACCATTTTGAAAAAGGAAAATGTGTAATTTTATTCACTACGCTTTGAATTTTCTTTATTACGTGAATTTGGTGGTTTAAAGTGAGTGCTGCAAAATCACCACCACTACATAGTTGCAGTTGCGATCCATTGGATCAATCTGAGAAAGAGGAATGGAGACGATGCTGGCATCCCTTGAGCAACTCGATGATCAACGGGAAGACATGTGATACTGAAGAACTAACCCGATTTATGATTACCCAAACATAAACGGAATTTTTGTGGCACCGCGTATGAAGTGGATGAAAGGGTCAAGCTTCTCGTTCCGCCATCTCTTGCAACGGCTACGGGAGGGAGGCGTTCGTATCGGCTGGAACTAACGGTGGGGCGCCCGCGCGTCCAGAGTCAAGATTCACCAACCGCTTACCGGCCGGTAACGATATATCGGTTGCAGTGTCTGTATCTCTGTATCTGTGTATCTGTTTGTATCACGTACTACGTAGGCCGGTATTGTGAATCCGCGGTAAGGGCTATCAGCGGTATCGTTGATGAATCAGGTGGCCATACATGCGGCGTCAACCCCTGCTCGCCGTGGCCGTGACGGGAGCAGACATAATTCCAACGCCGCGCGAACTCCCCAGGATGTCGCGCCCGGGGCGCGGCGAAATTGAACAAGTTGTCGCGGTCCATATGCTTCCGGCAGGGAGGGCTAGTGCTTCCGGCAGGGGAGAGATAAGCAAAAACATGAATACTCCACTCACACTCTCTAGATCTATAATTTATTATCTTTACCAGAAAGAAGGATCTGGTGAGGAAATTTCGAAACAAGAACTGGGATGGGATCACTAACTAGAAGTTTCAGAAGCAAATGCTTAGTAAAGGGGGATAAGCAAAGCTTGAATCCTCCACTCACACTCTCTAGATTTATAATTTATTATCTTTACAAGAAAAAAACCAGGGGCATATGTTCACCGTATGTTTCTAGATTGTATAAAACTCGACTACAACATGAACTAAGGAAAATTCGGAAGAATCGAGGAAAAAAGTGCGTTTACGTTACCGTTACCACTATCCAGATAAGATTTGGACTCACTAGGTGGAGAATAATCCTAAAAGGAGAAAACAGAATGAAATAGCGACCCTAGAGAGCCTGTAATGTTTAATGCGTCTCTTTCGTGTCACATCCCTTCGGCGGCTCTTTCTAGTTAAGAAGCTTGAACACTGGCAACATTTCGTGCTCCGCGGCGAACCATGCGTCACCTAGCGCACGTCCGCGTTGCAGTGCTGCGACGTCGCCTGCCGCTAGCGCGCGGCGTCGCGTTGGAGTTACGTCCCGGAGCCTCGCCGTGTCATCCGTCGCGCGCGCGGCGGACAAAGACCCGACGGAGGCCGTTGTTGGCGGCCTCACAGCAGCGGCCCGACTGACGAGCGGAGCACACAGATCGACCAGATTTGGTGCGACTGCAATCATTAACGTATTCAGAGGCTTACAAAACCAGTGTAAAGGTTCATGTTGGTGTAAAACCAACATAGTTGTATATCAGAATTTCGAGCTCTGTCTAATGCACTCCACCTCAAACTTATCTATACCACCGTTGATGCAAATTTCTCCAAATGTAAAACCAAAAAAAATTCTTCGCAAGCCTGATACGACGCTGTAAAAGGAATATTTCCAGGCTAAAATTTCGCACAGAATTCAACTACATCGTTGAAATAGCTTCTAAAACTGGTCGTTTCTAGAAAAAATCTCCAAAATCTCCAAAAAAATCTTCTATGAAGAAAGTTTTACGCAGAACCTAATTACGAAGCTTAGCAATTATTGACTGTAGAATGGAGACTTGGTGCTAGCTCGCTATACGGTCTATTTTCAGAGTAATGACTGCGGTAAGCAGGAACCGATTACTAAACATGACGTCGAGCCCTTAGAGCAGGGAGTGCGTAAATGAAATCCGAAGTTTCGTAAATCGTAAAGCGTAAATCGTAAGAGATGCCTGGCTTGCAGTGCATCTGAATTCCTAGAATATCTTTTATTATATTATACCTAGTCGAGTATAATATATGTTTTATAGAGTCGGTTTCAGCTAGAGCTGCACACTTTTGTAAACAAGCTGCGAGTCACTAAAATCATCAGCTTCTTTCAAATCGAGCTGGACAAGTTTTAGGACAATCAAGATAACATGCTTGTTCAAAAACGCTATCTCAGAAGGGCACATATTCACGGTGCGTAAACAAAAAGCTTGCACTGCTTGGACGATCGAAAAATGTGCATCATCCCAGCTACCCTTTAGCTTGCATATAAACTATGACTTTGAAAAAAAAACAACCACAATAAGTCAGAGTCAACACCAATAAAAATCGTTCCATCCAAAACAAAAAAAAATCATTTCATCGCTGACCAACTCGACGAAAACAGTATTTGCACAAGGATTCCAACAAGCGTCCCCTACTGAGTGAGTACATGGCACTTTTAGATTAATTTTAGATTTTTAGCTCAAGACTACAAAATGAAGGTATCCTGTGAAGTAGAGTAGAGAAAAACAGTGTTGTTTGAATTGAAAACGGTTCAATTGATTGGTAGGTGCAAGGTATAGTTGCGCCCGAATGAATATTCGAGCATTCGAATTCGAATATTCGTATTCGAACGTTCGAAAAAACGCGATTTTCGAATGTATCCGAATTCGAATGCTCGAAAAAATGCAATTTTCGAGTGTATTCGAATTCGAATGCTCGAAACACTCGTGTTCGAATGCTCAAATTCGAATGCTTGAAACATTCAAATTCGAACGTTCGATTGCTACGAAATCTGCGATCTAACAAAATAATCTATCTTTCCTGCTTCAAGTATCCCAGAAGCAAACAATTTACGCTCCAATCAGAAAAGTGCGCGCCCTCATCGGGGACTCAGGGGCCGTATGTTCTTCGAGCGCAGAACCAGGCTAAGGAAGGGTGGGTGCCATCCAAGCTGCTCGTGTGGGAACTGTTTTCGTCGCCCAGGGGAGACCGCAGCTGGGTTCTGCGCTCTCGATCGCGGAAACGCATACAGCTGGAAAACGCCAGCGGATAATGTAGACGTCAAACACCTCAAATCTCAACCACTCCGTTGAAATGCAAAAATCTCGCAACGCAAGAGACCTCATCGCATGAATCAACGCCACTGTGCCCCACAACCTACCCAAACGTCTTCTGGTTCCGCAGGCACGTTATCAACATCGGCCGCACTTCTCCAGGAGCGGTTTTCTTTTATCGCTGCGGGCGATTTTCTTTTATCGCTCAGAATATGAACACCAATGTTAAACTGGACACTTTTCAAATCAAAATGGACATATTTCACGACAAATTGGACACTCTTCTCAACAAGTGTAACTCTATTGGAATCAACGGAACAAATCAAAACGAGATTTTTTCGGGCTAGAATAATGATTAAATGAAAGAATAATTCGTGACTAGTTAGAACAGTTTGTTACTAGCCAAGACAACCCTCTTAGTTTGTCGAAAGGTGCATTTAAAACCTTCATCAGGAGAAATGTCACCTTCGATCCGCCTTGATATTGCGTTTTTCTAAATTTTATTTCGTTCCTGATATATGTATGCATTGTATAATGTATCATTGGGTGTTCAATGCATGCCTTATATAAAAAAAAATGTTGTTCAAGGAAATTTAGCATAACTTTTTGAAATTTCATTTCACTACTCAATACGTTGACACATGGTTGAAATTTTATAAAGCTTCTTTTTTGGCGAGGGAGAATAATGTTGGGCTGTCGCAAAATTAATTTCCGTTTCGAGGTATGTATAGATAAATAAGTTTTTTTTACCCCAAAGCATCCCATCTCAGGGAAAGTCACATATACCGTTCGGTAGGTTTTTTCCTGCTCTTCCAAACAATATATAGATTTCGTTCTAATTTTCTAGCCGACTTTCTCCATAGCCCCGTAAAATCATGAACGGACGCGACTATCGAGACATCATGCTTTACGAATTCAAATTGGGACATTCTGCGACAAAGGCATCCCGTAAACCAGGAGACCAGATTCCGATGCCGATTCGCCTATGTACAGAAGCGGGATCGTTTGGATCCGCTCCCAAAAGAAGCTTTGAAGAGTCGAGTTTGACCGGTTTTGATGAATTTTTACTTACCAAGGAAAGATCTCAGGCGTAGGTCTGAACGGAGAAAATGGATAGTACTGCAAAAGTTTCCACCCTTCATGCAGTAGAAAAGCATGTTTCGTTCAGTTCCTGAACCAGAAGAGCTACGGGTCCTCGAAGGTGGGGTACACTATCGCATTGTCAGTGAGTGCCCGTGTGCATACGTGTGCGCGCTGACGTATGGGCTATGCGACGAGCGAGTCGGTGGCTCAGCAGGGTGCCACGCTGATTCACAAGTGCTAGCCCAGATGCTCGACTCCGGTGCTGCGCACCAATTTTGCATTTTTTCATGACCGCTGCCTCCCTTACCCCTTTGCTTCCTACACATCTCCTACACATTTATTTCACTATAAATTGTCAAATAAGATTACATTTTGAGCTCTGCTTCACCCACATCTCTCACTTTTTGTATTATGCAAGGTAATGTGTTTTCAGCGTAAACAGTGACCTCACAGCAGGTACTGGTGACTTGGACTGTCAAGTCATAACCACCGATTTCGCCCAAACTTCTCCCAAGAGGGTTATTTGGGTGCTGATCACGAATCGTTTTTGGTATTACGCTGGAGTACGGGAAGATACAGTAGGCATGTGTGACTAATGGTAAGGTCATGGTCACCGTTTTCGTCCAAACTTTGTCTATAGGGCTTATCTGGGGTGTGGATCGCAAATCTGACCCTTTTGACAATTTAGGGTGAAATAAATGTGTAGAAGATGTGTAGGAAGCAAATTGTTGAAGGAGGCAGCAGACATGGAAAAATGCAAGAATAGTGTATAGCACGGGAATCGATCATCTGGCCTAGCACCTGTGAGGCAGCATCACACCCTGCTGAGCCACCGATTCGCTCGCCGCACCGCCTTTGCCACTTCCCATACGTCGACGCGCGCACGTATGCACGTGGGCACGCGCTGACGGTGCGTTACTGTACCCCACTTTCGAGGGTCCGTAGCTCTTTTCGTTCAAGGACTCAGCAATAAGGAAACATGTTTTTCTACTAAAAGAAGGGTGGACATTCTCGCAGTACTATCCATTTCTCCCGCTCGCCTGAGACCCTTCCCTGGTTAGTTGGTTTTGATGCATTATCACTTCCGAAAGAAGAGTTGAAGCTGAAAACTGAAATGGAGTTGGGCTTTTGACACCTTTTTCATTTCGAAAACAGATCCACTTCCAAAAGAAGCTTAGAATACGCTTCGGTTAGTTTTCTTTTATCGCTCAGTATGTGGAAACCAACCTGATAAAACACATCTGGGATTATAAGCGGTAAGGGTTATGGCAGGTTTTAACGGCCGTTAATTTTAAATAAGGGTTAGAGAGGTGGCGAAAGGCGGGGTGTGTTATTCCCTCAATGTTTCGTATAAGACTGCTCACCGGACTGTTAATTTACAGTATAAATGAGAGGAAAGCAAGTGGAGGGGAGATGAGAAAGCTGTCACTTATGGAAGAGACCTGATGATGTGACGATCGCATTGAGAAGTCTATTTGCCCAAAGTTTGAAATTTGTAATCTTTACAACGGGCTCGAACGAACCCAAACCAAAAAGAGCTTCATGGATTGCACGATACAATTAGTGTTGGTGATCTTACGCTCAGTAATAAACGAGTGTCAAGAAATTTCTTCTCGGCGTACAACTGGAAAGTTAGGCAAAAACATCTGAAAATGATATAGATGTCAGAATCGTTCAACTCTCAACCAAACATATGAAATGCAAAAACGCGGCAGAGCAGGAAAATCGATCCCCCGATCTCCCACCCATGTAACAACGTCTCTATCCACTGCGCTCCGAGCCACTTGCCGGGCGTAAAATACCTACGAATTCTATTGTAACAGACTCCCTACTCCTTGTGTTTAACGACTTGTCAAAAATAAACCCATTTTCACGCTTATTGAGGGGTGGGGATTCTCCCTATATGACTCGCTCTCCCCTTTCAGGCATACGCTCCAGGCCGTTCCCTTGTCAGATTGCATACACACAATTCGGCCACTTTGAGTGACACGGGAAACAAAACATCGTTCTTATCAAAAGGTCACTATTTCCTGGTTTTCGAAGGGGAGTGCCATCAGCTTGTTAAGAGATTGATTAAGAATATTTGAAATCGATTATTCGAAATTCGAAGCCTTCGAATATTCGAATAAACGATCACTCGAATATTGGACTTTCTCGAATATTCGAATAAACGAATAATTCGAATATTGGATTTTCTTCGAATATTCGAATATTCGAATATTCGAAATTCGACTATTTGAAAAGGACAAAGGTATACCCCACGGACGAGCGGAGCACGCAGATCGACCAGATTTGTTTCGACTGCAATAATCAACGTATTCAGGGGTTCACAAAACCAGTGTAAAGATTCATGTTGGTGTAAAACCAACATAGTTGTATATCAGAATTTCGAGCTCTGTCTAATGCGCTCCACCTCAAACTTATCTATACCACCGTTGATGCAAATTTCTCCAAATGTAAAACCAAAAAAAAATTCTTCGCAAGCCTGATACGACGCTGTAAAAGGTATATTTCCAGGCTAAAATTTCGCACAGAATTCAACTACATCGTTGAAATAGCTTCTAAAACTGGTCGTTTCTAGAAAAAATCTCCAAAATCTCCAAAAAAATCTTCTATGAGTGAACAGCTTGTAGACTACGGACAGCAGGCAGATCGGGCGATAGTTGCCAATGTCGTGCACGTCTCCCTTCTTGTACAGCAAGACGGTTCTGCTGGTCTTCCACTGAGATGGAACTTTGCACTCCGACAGGTAACGTGTGAAGAGCCGCGCCAAGGTGTTGATGAGCGCTGGCGGGAGGTTCTTCAGGTGTTCAGCTCTGATCCTGTCAGAACCGGGTGCTGTACGTTTCTTCACCGACGAGATGGCGTGTCGGATCTCGGAAGGGAGAACAGAGGGGACGACGTATCCATCCTGCGGAAGATGGCATGGGGCAGGTGGACGTGGCTATCGAAGAGATCGGAGTAGAAGTCGTGGATGACCCTCTCAATGGTCCTTCTGGAAGAGGTGACGGTTCCGTCGGGACGTCGGAGAGCTGTCATCTTGGTCTTGAAGTTGGCGAAGTTCCGGCGGGCATTGCGGATGCTCAACCCTGCCTCTGCAGCTTCAGCCAACACTTTCGCCCTTCTCTCCTTCAGATCATCCTTTATCGCCGCTCTGCATAGCTTCGCAAGCTCGGACGTCAGTTGGTAGTTGCCTGACGCTCGTGCTGCTCCACGCTGGCGTATCAGCTCGAGAGTTTCCGGAGACAGACGTCTCTTGGTGGTCTTCAAGCTCTCGGCTCCCTTAGCACTATCGTGGAGATGGTGCACGAAGCGATCGTATTCCTCGTCGACGTTGTCCATGACGGCATCTTCCCAAAGGCCGACAAGAGAGGTGTAGAGATCCCAGTTGATGGTCGTTCTGGGACTCCTCTTCTTGAACTTCGCGGCCTTCTCTCCTTGACGCGAAAAGCGGAACCTTGCGCGAAGGAGGCGGTGGTCCGATCCCGTGTAGAACTTGGGGACAACGGAGACGTCGGTCAGGCAATATTTGCGGTTGAAGATTATGTGGTCGATCTCGTTGTGGAACTGGCCACCGGGTGATTCCCAGGTCCGTCGTAGGGAGGGAGGCTTCTGGAACTGCGAGTTTCCATGGATGGTCTTGGTCGACATGATAAACTCAGACAGCCTTTCACCTTGCTCGTTCCACTCCAAACCGTGGGTTCCGATGTGGAGTTCTTCCGGCGACCTTCGCGGTCCGATTTTGGCGTTGAAGTCGCCGACGATCACCTTGTAGAAGGTGTGATCTTCCTTATAGAACTTCTCCAGCTCCACGTAGAAGGCCTCGCCGTCTTCGTCGTCGTAGTCGGATGTTGGGGCATACGCGACGAACACAGTCAAGGCTGGCACGGAGCCACATCGCTTCAGTCGCAGACGTCCGATTCGGCTTGTCAGAGACTCGTACGAATCGATGTTCATGGCCAAGTGCGTGTTGACGAGGACACCAACGCCGCCTACTCCCCTGCTGTCGCATGTTCCGAGGAACAGTTCTTCTCCGGAGTCGTAGGCGGCGTGTAGGGGGTGGTGTCTTCTCGTCTCGGTCAGTCCGATGACGTCGTACTTGATCTTCCTGGCTTGCATCATCAGGTCCTCGACGGATGCTTCCGACGCAAGCGTGCGGGCGTTGTAAGTACAGATCGTCATCCTAGTCCTTCTCAGTTTGCGCAGCCTGGTTAGACCTTGAGATTTTAGCAGCCTCTCCGTACTCGTCCTTCCCATCGCTGCAGAAATGGGGGCTCTTTCGTGGTCAGGGGAATGAGGCCCTTTAGTGCTGCTGTGTTTGACTAGAATACAACGCGGGTAGCTAGTCAGGCTCTGTCGTGCGGGCGGGGTACTCCGGGCAGCCAGCCAGACTGCCCGAAGGGACGGGGCGAGACTTAAGGCGGCTTCGAATCGCCTTACATGTACTCCCAGTCTACCGAGTGCAAGCTTTTGGCCGAGTCGACACAGTTACAATCCGCACAGTCACGGACACATCCACGCACACTGTGCACGAACATGCCGCTCCCACGCACAAGGAACGCGTCGACCCGACACAGCAGGAGCAAGGAGTCCATCCCCTGCATCCCACCTGCGTCTCTGGGCAGTACACGGTCGCATTTGGTTCGCATTTAATTCCCCTATCCACCACCCGGGGACGCGCCACCTGGCCCTGCGACTAGCGGCCCGAGATCCCTCTTAACAAGAGAGCCCGAAGGCTCTCTATCGAGGGAGATCCGTCGATAATAATATAATATATATAATATATAGAAATAATAAATAAATATATATCTTGCACAGCTTCCTAACAAGTTTGCGAAGAACTCTTATTTGGATTCAAATTTCAAGAATGTCGCATCAACAGTGGCAGTGACGATCTGGAGTTGGAGGTCGTTAGATAAGGCTCGAAATTCTGAGGTACAGCTGTGCCTGTTTTACACCAACATGAATCTTTACACTGGTTTTGTGAACCCCTGAATACGTTGATTATTGCAGTCGAAACAAATCTGGTCGATCTGCGTGCTCCGCTCGTCCGTGGGGTATACCTTTGTCCTTTTCAAATAGTCGAATATTCGAATATTCGAATATTCGAATATTCGAAGAAAATCCAATATTCGAATTATTCGTTTATTCGAATATTCGAGAAAGTCCAATATTCGAGTGATCGTTTATTCGAATATTCGAAGGCTTCGAATTTCGAATAATCGATTTCAAATATTCTTAATCAATCTCTTAACAAGCTGATGGCACTCCCCTTCGAAAACCAGGAAATTGTGACCTTTTGATAAGAACGATGTTTTGTTTCCCGTGTCACTCAAAGTGGCCGAATTGTGTGTATGCAATCTGACAAGGGAACGGCCTGGAGCGTATGCCTGAAAGGGGAGAGCGAGTCATATAGGGAGAATCCCCACCCCTCAATAAGCGTGAAAATGGGTTTATTTTTGACAAGTCGTTAAACACAAGGAGTAGGGAGTCTGTTACAATAGAATTCGTAGGTATTTTACGCCCGGCAAGTGGCTCGGAGCGCAGTGGATAGAGACGTTGTTACATGGGTGGGAGATCGGGGGATCGATTTTCCTGCTCTGCCGCGTTTTTGCATTTCATATGTTTGGTTGAGAGTTGAACGATTCTGACATCTATATCATTTTCAGATGTTTTTGCCTAACTTTCCAGTTGTACGCCGAGAAGAAATTTCTTGACACTCGTTTATTACTGAGCGGGTTTTTAACCACAAGGCAATGAGAAAGCTACTCAACGATGTATAAACGTTCAACCAGTGATGCACAGGCCCAAAGTGCATGAAACAGAAGCACTGGTCACAATCGGACAGCGTATAAAAGCTACAGGCTCCCCACAGTTATACCAGCGACACCACCTTCAGTGTCATTATAACAAATCCGTTCTCCTTCAGCTACCCGCAGCTTCGACATCTAATGTTGTCCCTTGTTGCAGGTCAAAAGCAAGATCGAGCACAATGACGTGGGAGTGAAACCATTCCACTCGAAAACGTTATCATATGTCCACTGCTTACTTGCCTCTCCACGTCTATCAGTTCATCTTGCGGATCTCAATCTTCTTCTTCCACCACATCCAGCTGTTCGTCTTCGTCAACTTCAAGTTGACGTGCTTCGAAGTCCTTGAGTATGCTGGCCATCCGTTCGGCCAGCTTGATTTCTTCCCTCGAAGGCTCCTTGACTAAAGGTGGGCCACATTTCAGCGTGGTGGGTTATCACTCGAGCATTGGCGGACATTGTTGGTGTTAGGTTTTAGGAAACCTCCAGCAGATCTCTGATTTCCAAGTGACAGGAAGACATGAGGGAAAGAGTGTATCGATACCGTTTAGCTTAATTTGCGGGATCCGCACACCTCGTTTCTCACTTGAACCACCTCACAACGTGGCCTCCTTTGAAAATCCGAGCAGGATGGTTTCTCCCGAGGTCATCGGTCCATCTAGGGAAACAAACTGTGAGAAGCCTGTAGCCTTTATACGCCGTCCGTACTGTGACCAGTGCTTCTTCTTCATGCACGTTGTGCCTGTGTATCATTGATGTTGAACGTTTGTACATCTTTATGTTGAATACCACAGCATGCAACTGGAAAAATTAGTAGAAAACCTCTGAAATGGTATAGACGTCAGAATCCATCAAATCTCAACAATCAGTTGAAATGCACAAGTGCAGCAGCGGGAGACACCTGGTACCCTCGATCTCCCTCGCATGAAGCAACGTCTCTATCCACTGCGCTGCGACTCGCTTGCGGCAGAGGCATCGCTGGCACACAAGACCGCCGAAATCGTGAGGCACCGATTACACTGTAACTACAACAACCCCCTACTCCTTGGCTTTAGCGACTTGGCAAAAAATAAACACATTTTATACTAATTGAGGGGTGGGGTTCTCCTTATATGACTCGCTCTTCCCGTTCAGACCTACGCCTCAGACACTTCCCTTGTTAGTCGACGCGAGGTAAGGGCGGGCAAACGCGGACCTCCGCAACGTCCCTGCTTTCTTCGAACGCCATCGAGCGTCCTGCGGCTAGTCACGTGAGTCGGTGAATAACAAGTGAATCAGGTTATGGCTGTTCAATGACGCTTTTGCCTTCGGTATACTACGGGAGGATCTCCGTTTTGTATTTCTACCCCAGGTACAACGACAGAACCATTAAAGCCGGAAGGAGCCTCGGTAGGGAGGTAGCACTTTCTGGAGCCTGGGAAGCTCCTGCTTTCTACCAGCAAAGACGTTAAACAAGAGAGGCAGAGCAATGGCTATGGAGTACAAGAGCCAGTGATACTCCGTTTCCTATGAAAGCGAGTCATCCACATTTTCGCAATAACCCTACGCAACTCATAGTGTCTTATCAGATTAGGTTACAACCATGGACTTCGGGTCCGTTTGCTTACAAGTGAAGCGAAGCTCTTCAACGGAGCCAGGACACAGGCTGAACCATTCGTGAGCCTCCAATGTGCCTTTTCCGCACCAGGTCGCTTTTGTGTTATTTCTTCGTCTGTGCTAGCCATCCTTTTACCATCTAGAAGCTTCGGTATAACCCAAAGAAAGACAGTAACCTATGGAGCAAGATCTATAACAATCTAGCTCAGCCTATCCAAGGTGTTTCTCTCTTCTCGGGGCACGAATTCTTAGGGAAGCAAGGGTGTTTCATTATAGCTTTGTCACCGTCTTTTGATCTCGTGAAGGAAATGGATGGAGCAGCCTTCGCGGCGCTTGAACAACTGAGCCTGGGCACCGACTTCCACAGCCTCGGTTCGGTCCTCCGATCCTTTTCGCAATTAACCAACTGGTATAAGAGTAACGACAATCTGAAGCCTTCGTACATGAAGCTCTGTCGAACGCAGTTTACAGTGGGTAATAAAAAATAAATAAATATCAATCATTGGGTGACCACAATAAGTGAGGTGTTCATTTGATTATTCGAATATTCGACTATTCGAAATTCGAAATTTTGAAAATCGAATATTATTCGATCATTCGAAATTCGAAATTTTTTCCAAGGACAAAGGTATACCGTCGGTCCGCTGCCGTGGGGCCGTCGCCTTTGCGCGGCCGGCGACGACGGCCTCCGCCGGGTCGTCTCCCGCCGCGCGCGCGACGGGTGTCACAGCGCCAGTGGAGAAGGCGAGCAGGGGATTCACGCCGCAGGTATGGCCACCTGGACGCGCGGCCGCGGGGCCTATGACCAGTCGATACGAACGCTACGCATCCAACAGCGCTGGCTTCTTTGGAACCTGGAGAAGTCGGAGTGAAAATCTCGGGCAATTGGCCGACATATTAACAGGACACCCTTTGTTCAGAGGTTATAGGTTGTGTAACCCCTCCCCAATGCCTCTTTGCAATCTGATAATCAGGTAGGAACCTTAATGAGGTCTGTGACAAACACCTGCTGCCTTTCCTGTGATGAATTTACTGATGAAAGAAATTCGAAAGCGAAGAGCTATGTCGACCTACCTTAAGATAGGCTTCAGTGCTGAACTCGGTCAGGAACGTGTCTCTATCAAGAATCTCCGACGGTGCGCCAGTAACGGGTCTCATCTGGAACAAGAAGGGTGTATGTTGATGCAAGAACCATGTAAGAAGCTCGAGAAACGATGACGAGCGACTCGGTGGCGAAATTTCAGACGGGGTGCTCCACTCGAGAACGAAAGGGGACGTTCGAATTGAGTTGCGATATCTGGCTTCCGCCCTGCACCGGCCTGTGTAAAGAGCCAGTCCGAGTGACAGCGAAAAAGACCCACGGGTTGGACTCGGCAGGGCGTTCCCTATGTCGTGAACGTGCGCCACTTGCCACGGAGCCCGAGTGTACTGCTCCAGAGTGCGCGTCGAAGCACACCTTTCGATCCACAACACGTGCAGCTTCGGCTGACGTCACTATCGGCATCGATCGCCGAACAGAACTTGAGACATGGCGAGCTCGACTTCTTCCTCCTTCGCCTCAATGCGCCCACCCTCTCGATAACGCGTGACAAGATGAACAACGTCGTTGTCCATTCAGGACGCTCGCTGAATGATGCACTCAAAGATGCACACTTTCGTAACCACAGAGATCAATTCTGGAAGGACACTGATCATACGTGAATTACCAGGGTGAGTCATAGTTGAGTAACAGGCTTAATACAAACGATTGTGCACCTTTATCCAAATCGGTGTGTGGAAGCCCTAAACACACGTACCTTCAAGCTTCCAATGAGTAGCCTTGTCGAAGCAGTGGACGACGAAACGAGACGAGGTATGCTAAGAAATCTGTCAACATTGGCTCCGGATGCTTCATGGAAGCACCTGCAGCCCTAAAAAGCTCCGCTGAAGGCCCTCACAGCCAGCAGATTTCAACCGTCACCATGACCGTCTTCCCGAAGGTGTATCATAGGTTGGTACGCACCAAGCTGAGTGGAGATGTCATGAACCAAACAAATCATTTGCCCGACGTTATGATCACATGCGAAACTGTTGTACGGGAAAGGTTGGTGAAGGCGTACCGTTGAGTTGCTTGCCAGTAAGTTTGAACTTCTCTTGGTAGCTACGTGGGTAGACTATGAAGACAAGGATAGTTACACTGAGCTAGTCACAGGAGGATCAGAAGTTCCATCCTTTTACACAATACCCGAAACTCCATTTCTTTCCGAAGAAGGTGGCAGTATTGTGCTCGAAACACGACTAACTTTGAGACCCTGAGTTACGGTACTGCTGAGATGAAGTCCTTATGGTGGTTTGATTGTCGCCAAATCCAAGGCGGGAATGTTTTATTCGGCTAATGTTTCAGCTTCTCGTCTTGGTCAGCGCCTGGGAAATTAAAGACCAAAGTGATACAATGATTCGATGAATTGATTAATGATTGATGATTTGCCACTTTGCCTTGCATTGAGCCTCAATAGGCAATTGGGACCGGATGGATCACTTTGGTCCTTGCTTTTCCAGGCTCTAACGAAGGCGAAAAGCCGAAACATCAGCCGAATAAAGCATTACCGTCTAGATTTGGCACCAGTCAAACCAGCACAAAGAGTTTAACTTACTATCCCAGGACTCACAGACAGTCGAACCTGGTCAATACTGTTGAGATACTTGCAAAACCCAGGTGCTCGTATTTGCCCAGCAACTCGCGCAGTTACGATCATCAACGGAACGTCCTGCTTTATTGCAACGAGTGACTATATGTCACGAATATGACAGCTCCTTGACGAAGTCCACTTCCTTTTACAGGTCTCTGTCAATTTTCGAAGCTGTTTCGTCTGAAATTTGCCTTCAGCCGCCCGCGTCGGTGCAAGATACACGCGTACGATGTGGAAGGTTGGTTGGGGAGGGTGAAACTAGTGGCAACTCAAAAACCGAGCGTAAAGAACGAGCGCTCTTCCTTACGCGCGTGAAGAACAATGCAGTCACGGCAACCAGTTAACACTCCCATCACGCTTATCGGACGGTTTGTGGATGGTTATGTAGTTGACCCTTCTACTGGATGGGCAATGAAAAGTGTCGGATGGATGAAACGACGTCTGACGTAAACAATTTCAGGAGATCCTTTAGGGTCTAAGAAGAGAATTCCAGTGAAGTACCCTCAAACCTCAAGAATCTCGGAGGTCACTAAATCATACCTGCTACAAGTTGACTGCAAGCCTTTCGTTCATTTGTCTTTCCTGAAGTGTTGAAGTTTGAGTTTCATTTCTAACACTCCGAAACAAACTTGCAACCATTTTGTGTGGATGCAAGCTGCCATTCTTTTCCAGTTAGATCAAGAGTAGTTGCTGAAGGAGTTCGCTTTGAATAATGGGATTGAATGCAACTTCGCCAGGAAAAACCGGAACTTTTCCATTTTTCCCCTTTCCACACCATTTCCCCTTTTTCCTGCGCAAAGCTAAATACGCCAGCACATTTCGGAGGAGCATCGAATAGGAGAAGCACGCAGCTGGACTGTCAAGGGGTGGCGGGCAAGAATGTCCTTTCAGCGAAACCATTTGAATTCTCCAATAGCCGCTCTGTGTTAGTTGTACCGGACGGTAGTAAGTACAGTTCGTGAACAGGAATTGGCTTATTGGTAAAGGGACTCTCAAACGGCACCTCCAAACGCTCGTTTTCATTGAGGGAGACCCGTCAAACGCAAGCAGATTTGAGCTCGAGGTTCATACAAGAATCAAGGCGACCGCATTTCCTCGTCAATGCACAAGATCACAGTTGATGAGGTGCATGAATGACTCTTCCACCACTTGGCTGGCCTTCGCTGAAGAACAACAAAAGCGGCAGCTATTGAATAAACCGGGCAGGGACCTCCCGCCTAATACACGTGGAAGGAGGTTTCTAAGTTCGATGGCGAAAACCACCGAACAAGCAGATATGCTGTAATTGTAGACACCATCAACACAGCTCATGCATGGGTGCCATACACTAAACGCGACCTCTGAAGCTCTTAGCGGCAACGGCTCGCTAAAGGTTTCAACCTTGCCCATTGAAGCACAATGTGATGCGCAAAAAGTTATGACATGAATTCCATTCGGACATAGATGGGAAGGAACCGTCTGCCTAAGCAAAACTGTGTCAGCCAATCGACCCTTTGCTGATGAGAGTGCAAAGGCTCCGTCGTTTAAGAGTGAGATCTGCAACAGTGCACTTTGCGGATCGTTTTCCGTGCGGAGGAGAGAAGCATTCTGTTTGCGATACGGGTGGGGTGCTCAAGGACATCTTTGCCCCTCGCAGTACCGACGTGCAATCCAGGCGAAGTCGGGCGGCGCGAGCAAGAGCTTGCCCTATCCTCGCGGTGACGTCAACGAGACGTCGTTGATCAGCTGCTCAATCGCTCTCGAACATCCAGCGTCTACGTTCCTGCTGTTCCAGCCGCCGTCTGATAGCTGCGTCCTTCGGATTTGTGTACGTGTTTTCGTCGCTGTTGATCCACTACTCGAAAATACGACGCTTGGCAGGCGGCCGGCGATTAGCTTCGAGGAGGCACACGTCGTCATGCGGTGTTCAGCGATGAAAAAGCACGGCGACCACTGCTCCATGCTCGTTGGGGTCATCAATTACCGCGCAGGATGAAGGACGCAAGAAGCTGTTGTGCAGCGATGCGGGGGCAGGCAGCACCCGGTGCAGTTCTTCGGGCTTCGGCTCACAACCACCCCTGTATGCACGCAGCGCGTTCATAGGACGACTGCCGACACAGCGGGAGGTCAGTCTGCGTCGGCTCCTTCTATACCACGGAGGTCTATGCACCTTTTGAGCTCGAGAAAACCCGCAAACAACGGAAGCGCTCCTCTAGAGCCCTTCTCCTTTTCGGCAGCAGAGATATATGTATGTAGCGGTTGTACGTACGAGCCGGTCTGCTCAACATTTGCCATCTGCCATATAAAAATCCAAGCAAGCAGTGAGAGTCGATGAAGCTCAGCAGAACGCAGCCGTTATTTGGGTCTCCAGCAGTACATATTTGCCAGTGACGGACGGAATTCCTGTTTTCCGTTTTCTAGTTTCTGAAATAAGCAACGTTGCCCAGAAAATAGAAAAATAACCCTGCACTGGCAAATTCACTCCAAACATCTACCCAAGAGGGTGGACTTTATCATAAAATCATGTTCTCCACGGCAATATTTTGAAGTATATAAAGTTGCAAGTCCGCTGTTTATGAGCATCCGATGTAGAATTGCACTACATCTGGAGACGTGGAGTATATCGCTTGGCTACTTTGAATAATTATATAAACATGTAGCCACTTCTCGAAATCGAATTCGATTTTCGTAATGACACTTACGTGGAGCGTTATCGGAGGAGGCGCCGGCTGCCGCGTGAACCCCGTTCGCAGTTCCCGCTCAGTGCAACCAAGCTTTCCATCCCTTCGGCGGAATTGGTAGCAGACCTAACTGGGAACGTCATTCTATAAATAAAATACACATTCAAATCGCTTCCATGACCTCCCGTAGAAGAAGAATGCGTGGCGCGTCTCTTGTTAGAAGGGACTGAGTAACGTCATCCTTTATAATTTCATAATACTTGTGGAAGTTTACTTATTTTTTATTTATTTATTTTATGTATTTAAGGCATAGACAATAGTCTAGCATACAACAGCGTTACAACTCATCGTCAGTACGCTATAGCAGTTCATCATGAGCGAGTCGACAGAAACAACAATATTAAATCATATCTCCTTTTCTCTAACTCGTTATAAACAAATCACAAGCATCCGCAGAGAGCCTCGTCAGGTCTTCATACTTTCCAATTAGCAAGTTGAACTCCTTCAAAAACCTATAGGTTAGGAAGTCACACCTTATCCGCGATTTAGCAACCGAGACGCGGAGTTTGAGCTTTCCTGTCATGGATCTTGTCAGTACTCTATCAAAGAAACCTGTTGGATTGAAAGATGATTTACTAGCGAAATTCTATACAACATAATGAAATCTGCTACTTCCCTACTATTTTCCAGCGGATAGAGAGAAAAGTTCAGTTTAAGACAGCAAGTCGCCTACATAGTTTTCAGGCTGGAAATCAACTGTGCCAGAGATCGCAGTTAAGTCAGTCTGCCTTAAGATATATTGCGTGCTTCCGAACGTTCAAGCGGACAAGGTAAATTTCCAAATAATTTTTTTCTCGGCAGTGGAGTAAAATAAGTGAGCACGAAACTAGGCTGTCTTCGCCACCTTCGGCGCTTGTGAGAGCTCTCCAAACCTCAACTGTTCCTGTGCGGTTCCGCCACATTGCTCTTTCTTGATAAATTAACCTCGGTGAGGAAACAGTGCTACTTCACTATCACAAATTTCACTCCAAGGGTCAGCGTCCACAGAGGCACCTTGGCTTCTATGAGTGGCAGACGTTGAGAAGGATCACGTGGTGCAACACATGGGAGAAAGCATACGAGAGAGCGCTGAGAGAACACCATATGGTGGAAAGGCGACAAAGGATGTGCTCAGTTCATTCTATGGTGTCCTCCGAAAAATGCACAGAACTGGAAGGTGAAAAGGCATCAGAAGTGAATCTATCGGAGAGCAGAAAAGTTGCAGGTTCCTCAACTGTGAGAAGAGGTTTTTGCGTTGATTCGTCACACACTAGGTCGTGACGAGTTAGCGAACTTTTCGTGCACTCTGCAGGACGAGGAGCAATGAGCTTGATAGGTTCGGGTTAGCTGCTCCCTACGGTCTTGCACCTCTCATAAATGTGTTTTCGCTCAAACATTGTTTGCCTTGCAGGTTTATCAGAATTATCAGCCAGAATGTCCTGCTGTTCTGTGAGCAAGCTACTACAGAACATGTTTGGGCTGCTAACGATCTGCTACATGCACTTCCTAAACCTTTTCAAAAGTATTTGCGACTCTGGAAATCTGATTCTCTAAAAACCATGATCTGTCTGCTGAGGAAGCCATACTATCGAAAAGCAGTTCGGATTAGGCACACAGATTCTGGCGGCCATTCTTCGGAAATTTCTCCACTGCATTAGATCACATTGTAAAAGCGTCCTTTCAAAACTTACACAGTTTAGTAGGACAGATTGTTGGAAAACCACAACAATTGTGTACATTGCGCTTGTCTGTTTTCCAAGAACTAATTCGCTCATTTTTGACGCCAGACTCGTAGACAGATAAAACCACTGCGGTATCATGTTTCTAGGAGTACGAAAGAACTAGAAATACATCCTTAAATACGGCGTATGTAAATTAAATAATTTAATGTTAATAAATATAAATAAATAAATGAGATAAATATAATAGTAAATGCAATTTTGTAATTTTTTGTCTTGTTCTCTAAGGCTACTTTCTGTCTCATAAATTAATTGCAAAATTCCCTGCTGTGTGTTCCAGCACACTCGCTGAAGCGGTGCTAATGGTAGGCACGGCATAACAACGTTTGATGCGCCTGAAGACAAACATTTGGATGAAGTTGCCTGCTCCACGTCTTCATCGCTTGGGCGTTAGTGGAAAACTTCACAAACCTCTTCGATCTCTTCGCATACCAAAATCAGTTGTAGAAGGGGGATTGACACTAATGTGAATTCCCCATTCCCCCTCTTAAAGTTGAACGCCTCTAACTCACTTGCCTTTCTTTCTCCAGGAGTTCAAGTCGCGTTTCAGAGCACGAAAAGTGGCATCGCGGTCTAATCAGTGATCGCCAATCGTCTTTGTCGTGCCCCGGATGAGTCCACTCCACAGGTGGAAGAACTCGTGCGGCCTTCAACCCGACGCCACGTGTAAGGCACAATCAGAGTCGAGGTCTTACCCATGCGCGCTAGCTCTTATTTTACCTGCCACATTAGGGTCCCTGTTGGCCGTCTAAGCACACCTCATACCAATGCGGATGTTATTTAGGATCTCCCGCGGACTGCACCTGCGCTGGCACCCGGACGACCCTCGTCCATCTCCACATTGCTCGCGTACAACTAATTGAACCAGTCGACATTATACAGTATTTACAACTGCGCTCGGAATAAATCTTTTCCCACTTTCGAGTCGCATAACAGTGCGCAATAGATATTAGACCTCATAGCAACTTCAATACACACAATATACCAATAGAGGAATACAACATCCTACGAGTTAAGGCTGAGCTCCGCCACGTTACCTACGGGTCAGCCCAAGCGCAACCCGCAGATCCTCCCTGGCTCCTACCCTGGAGCCTGCGCTCACGAGGGCGGTGGCTCGGTCGGTCTCTGCGGTTAACTCTGAGTGAAGTCTCTGCAGTCCTGACCTGGTCGTCCATGAGCCCTGCACGGCTGGTCGAGTCGACGTCCCGATTGAGTGGAGACTGCGCTGACGATGGAGTACCGGAGTGCAAAGCGGGACCGACCGCTCGGTGCGACGCAGGGTCAAGCGTGGGGTTCGATTTTTGTTGGAAATTTACGACTCCCCCTCCCCCCCCCCCCACAGGAGCGGAATTCGTACGACTCCCTCTCTCTCCTCCACTGTTTTATTCTTGTATTTCTTGATTTTTTCAAGATTTCTGGTGCATTTTGAACTCTTCAATAGATTCTTCTTTTCAGGTGCGGCTTCGGCACTGAAGAGAACAATGAAGCGAGTTCACTGAACAATACATGTTTTCAAAACACAAATTCCTTGAAATTTTGAATGCTATTTTCGACACTTCAAAATAAAGATTTTCTGGTAGCAGTCTTCCAATCATCGCTGTTCAATGTATGCAGTTTTTTCAGGACGTCATGGACACGGAACATTCTTCTACCTGAAGGAGCGACGTTTGCATCTGAAATTGTGCTCTGAAATTGTGTTATACAAAATATTGAGTATTACTTCCTGACGACGACTTAAGTCCTTTCCTTATAAATTTTTTGAAGCGTTCATCGAATCGATTATGGAACGGAAAAGCGAAGGATGGACGATGGACTTCCCTATGGAAATAATGTTCTCCAATCCTAAGGAAACGTCATAAAAAAACGAAAATGAAGCTCTTCGCTCTTCGCACAATACAGCAAAAAACATGATTCTCCGCAGCGATGACGGAACTGCGATGACGTTATGATTGGGATGGATCGTAAGCAAAATTCTCGTTTTTCATGAAAAAAAAATATTTTTTAGCCGAAGCAGACCACCCATACAAATAAAATTCTGCCACCAAAACTTCCCATTCTTGGTCAATGCGCAGTGAAAAAATCATGATTTTCTGGATCGAACAGGATAAATCGACCTCCCGTCGACTTTGCACCAACGTCATCGGAGCATAAACATGAGCATTCACAAAAAGGTTCATAACTCGGTAAGTTTTTTGAACTTCGGAGAATACTCTAGCTTTTTGAAAACAAGAAGAAAAACACTTTCCCATCGTGTAAAAACCATTTTCAAAGAAAGGGTTCTTCATGCGCGGCGAACGGTTCAATGTTTGAGCGAAAAAAATTGAAGTGACTACACAAAAATGCTCACAACTCGGTAAGTTTTTCGAAGTATCAAAATCCCGTTAGCTTATCAGAAACTAAAACAAAAGTCCTTTTTCGCCATATAAGAATTAATTTCCAAAAAGGAGTCTTCATGCGCGGCCGGGGTTTCCAATTTCTGTTCCATTTCGCAAACATGCATACCGAAAAGCTAGCGGGATTTTCGACCTTCGAAAAATTTGTCAAGTTATGAATATTTTTGTGAGATCACTTCGATGATGACGGTGAACGGTCGATCCGAGATTCAGTTCACGACTTCCGAAAACTGATCATATCTCGACTAGTTTTTCGAATATCAAAATTCCCGCTCGGCCATTAAAAAAATAAAGCAAATATGCTCTCTAGCCGTATAAGAACTGATTTCCAAGAAATGGGTCTTCATGCGGGGCGGGGGGGGGGGATTTTCGGTACGTATTTCTGCGAAATGGACCAGAAAATGGACCCCTCTTGCCGCGCATGAAGACTCCTTTTTTGGAAATTGATTCTTATATGGCGAAAAATGACTTTTCCTCAAGTTTCTGATAAGCTAACGGGATTTTGATACTTCGAAAAACTTACCGAGTTGTGGGCATTTTTGTGTAGTCACTTCAATTTTTTCGCTCAAAAATAGAACCATCCGCCGCGCATGAAGAACCCTTTCTTTGAAGATGGTTTTTACACGCGTTTTCTTCCTGTTTTCAAAAAGCTAGAGTAGTCTCCGAAATTCAAAAAATTACCGAGTTATGAACCTTTTTGTGAACGCTAAAGTTTATGCTCCGATGACGTTGGTGCAAAGTCGACCGGAGGTCGATTTATCCTGTTCGATCCAGAAAATCATGATTTTTTCACTGTGCATTAACCAAGACTGGGAAGGTTTGGTGGCAGAATTTTATTTGTATGGGTGGTCTGCTTCGGCTAAAATTCCACTCTGTCGTTTTTTCCTTCAGAGGCAGAAAAGTTTTTTTCCGCGAAGAGTCCATATATCCTTCAATTGCGGTCGATCATGGGCCGAATTCATCAACGACTTGCCTAATTTTAACGGAGAATTGTGAGCTTATCAAGCGATATGGTGAGCGATAAGCCGCGTTATCTGAGCTTTTAACGCTGCTTATCGCTCACCATATCGCTTGATAAGCTCACAATTCTCCGTTAAAGTTACGTAAGTCGTTGATGAATCCGGCCCCATGTCAGAGAACGCAGTAGCCGCAAGCAAACTGCTGTAACTCGGAGATCTTTGGGGCCTCTAAAAAGCTTTAATAAATGTGGGTTCTATGTGTCAAAACGCAGGCTTTAAAACTAACATCTTCCATATGATTAGAATATGTGATTATTCCACTGTGATTTGGGTCGATATTTTTTCGACAAATGACGCTAAATCAAGATCATATACAAGATCAGAAAAATATAGTTTTATCACTGTGGGTCAAACGGGCTTAAAATTCTATAAGGTACGATTTCACTTTCAGGCGCTGTTTCCTGCAGAAGAGAGAATATTCTTCTCGAGGCAAGTCCGTCTTTCGGTTGCCATTCCTTCGTCGATTCCAAGAGTGCTTCAAAAATCTTGGAGGGAAAGCTCTTAGATCGTCCTTAGTAATTAACATTTAAAATTAAAGAGTGCAATTTTGGAAGTAGATGTCGCTCCTTCAGGTAGAAAACTCCATGTTTATGACCTCCTGGCAAAATCTGAAAAAATGAAAGCCTCTCAATGACTGTAAGTCTGCGAAAGGAAACGTTTATTTTTCACTGTACAATATTTTTTTATATTCAATCCTATTTTTTTTACTCCAAGAAACGTGATGATTGTATGTATCCGCATGGTCGTAGCCCTTGGAAAAAATAACTTATTAAAGGATGCAATCATCTAAAAACCTGAAACTAGAGAGAATCCTCTGCCAAAACCGAGAGAGTACGACCTCCCCCCCCCAGACGACGTAACACTACGACCCCCCCCCCTCGATTCCCGAAGCTTGACCGTGGTGGCGCGGGAAGGCGTTTATAATGCGTCGCGGCGCGTGCGCGCGACCGTATGTCCTCCGCGTCGGGACCTGGGCGCCTCCCAGCGTTTGACCTGGGCGCCTCCCAGCGTCGGGACCTGGGTGCCTCCCAGCGTCGGGACCTGGGCGCCTCCTAGCGCCTCCCAGCGCACGCGACCAGTAGAACGGGCCATCTAATTAGGCCAGAAACCAGACCAGTCCATCTCAATGATTCGGCAAACCGCAACATTGTTTCTTAATATTTATTTTCCTCAAAAGGATCTGTTTCTGCCGTTCTGGCGTACATTTCAAACACTGCCTACTAAGAGCGTACAGCAGAAAGCGCACTAATATTTTCTGAACCAAATGTTGGAATACACTGCTAAATATTTCTTCATGAATCACGATTTTCACTTCATAATCAACATTCCCCACTTCGCAAAGAAAGCAGCTTCATATGCGCTCCTATAATGCACCCATGTTCCTGTAGATGTTGGCTGCCAACTGCTCCGGCATCCATCACATTTTTAAAATGTTAAATTCCAATCAATTACGAGTTTTGCGACAAAGAGGGATCACCTGTACTGGGGGCTACATATATGCTACAGAGTAGCAGTGCAAGGCATTAAACTAATTGAACGGATGAAAGACAAACGATAGATGATGGCCTTACGCAACCCCTTTTGTGATGCGCCACGCACTTACAACATGCCTTGTGGTGTACATCAGATGGGCAAGTCAGTGTTTGATCCTTCCAAGAAACGTCTGGTACCAATTTACCGACCTCAAAGGAATGGAAGGCTTGGTTGGCGGGGCTGCAAATCCGAAACAGGAGCCTCGTATGGGTGCACGCGACAACCGGCACCTCCTGCGTTCTGCGCACCCAATTTCCATCTTACATGGTCATAAATCTTTTCAGCTTCTGATATTCCAAAATAGGCTTCTCGTCAAGTTCATCACTTGGCAGTCTGTACAAAAATCTCTTGAAATGGTGCTGTTCCACGGAGAAATTCCTTAGATTGTTGTAGCACCAGGGACCGGATTCATCAACAGCTTGCGTAATTTTAGCGGAGAATTGTAAGCTTATCAAGCGATACGGTGAGCGATAAGCCGCGTTGAAAGCTCAGATAACGCGGCTTATCGCTTACCATATCGTTTGATAAGCTTACAACTCTCCGTTAAAGTTACGTAAGTCGTTGATGAATCCGGCCCCAGGTGTTGATGTTATGAACTCTTCAGTTTCAATACTGTTGCATTATGCGGTTGTAAAAGGGAAATGAATTATGAAGTGCAAGTATGAGGTGAGGACTATTTCAAACAATGTCTTCTTACTTCCCAATCAATCGTACTAGCACTATAGCAGCAAATCTTTCGTTCAGCCAATCTTGAGCAGGGGAGAACTAGTACATTAGAGCAGATATATCTAACTACTTCATATGACAAGAGCCTTGCTAGTTTAGGAAGGTCCTGCTGATGAAATGTGATTGATTATATTGCAAGCATCCAATGTATCCCGTATAAATGATCCCTATCATCCCTCACTTACAATTGAAGATCCACATATTCTCGATAGCTCCAACCTCTTGTTACGAGCACCAGCCACGACCCTATTGCTCATTCAATTTCTCAACTTCGCGAAAAAGGAAGGCGTGACATCCTGCTTGAGGAAGCGAGTCGAGCTTGTCAGCTGAGCTCCTTGATGCGTTAATGGATGACCCAGACAGCCTCGGAAACAACAGGCAGCAGCACAATAGCACTGACGGAAAATCTGTTTCCAAGGCGGCAAAAGCACGGTGAAGCCAAATGCTGAATGCTTTGCTTTGAGCACGCAGAGAACACAAAATAAAAGTGGAAACCTTTGGTTTCCTTCGGGAGTAATCCCTTGAAACATGTAGAACTTCCTACTTTTAGCTTCCCTATAGGCATTTAAAACACTTCTGCTCATAAACTTTAAACAATTCTAACTTGTTGGACTGTATAAATAAATAAATAAATAAATAAAAGCTAATAGTAACTATGGGGAGGTGATGCAAGTGACATTTCTTCTGCTGCACAGTGATGTACCTCCGTCGCATCGCTGCGATAAGAAATCTTTTTTCTCCTGATTTCGTTAAGAAAAGTTTCAGGAGCGTATTACGTGTGAGTTGTGAGTTGAAATGACCTATCATCTTCTTTTACCGGACACCTTTTCGCAAGTTCTCTGATCGCTTTCCCAAGTAGCACGCTAGCCTCGTTATTATCTCTCAAAAGTATGGATTTCGCGCAAGGCTTGCTTTCTTATGGACCGACTACAAAAAAGGATTAAGGCAATGGCGTGATTATTTTGAGGGAATCTCTAAAGTAGAACTTTCCCATCAAGCCATCCATTCAGCTGGTCCAACGAACGGTTCGTCCACCGTGGAGGAAACTGAAATGGATTTGATGAGGATGAGGCCAAGCAAAGCGGCTGGGTCTGACATCGCAAGCAAATTGACGTGGTCTGCGAAAATCAAAGTTTTGGCAGATTGCTAAGTTTTTGTCAAAGTTCTTATCCAAGTCGTGGCGGAGAGGAAAATACCTGAATGCTGCCGTGAACGTACGACGATTCCTATTTGGAAAGAGGAAGGGCAGCTCTGCGGATTGCTCCAATTAACGTCCGATTCGTTTTTGTCGATGGACTTTTTGTCGACGAGATCCTAAAGAAGTCATCTCAGCGAGTACGTATACTCTACTCTTCCAATCTGTGCTCATCAGCAAGGGAAGGAAATGAGTTATCTACGGTCTAGGAATAGAAAGTGTAACTCCCCTGCAAGACGCTTGTTGTTGGGTACCTTCAGGTGGGAATGTTTGTGAAGAGGATAGTTAAGAGAATAGGGAGGCAATGGAAGAAACCCCATATTGATAAGACTCAAAGAAACCAGTGATGACCAAAATTACCTTTCCGAAATTACACAGACTTATGCGGCGTTGCCGCTGCCCTACCCTTCATCATAGGGCAGGGAAGCAGAGCTCGCCGCCAGCGGCGAGCCCATCGGCGCCGCTGGAGAAAATGATTTGAATCATACGAGACGGCGCCACTCCAGCGGCGCCGGGAGAGTCTGTCTGCGCTCTGCCCTTTCGCGGCGGGGATCCAGAGCGGAAACGGGCGCGTCACCAGTTGGTCCCGACTGGAAAGACTACAGTACCTCGCCGCCGCCACTGAGCGGCGCCACTGGCCGGCCGCAGCCGCCGTTGAGCGGCTTGACTCATCGACTTCGCCGTCCGCCGCTGGCCGCAGAAGTCTGCGGGAGCCTTAAGGATCCAATCTAAAATATCCGGTGACCGTTTAGTGTGTAAACTAATTTGAGGAGCAATGACTGGTGTAAAGGCATGCGTATGTGAGAGAAGAGCTATAAAATAGGTGGCTGTATTAGGTTGCATTCATTCACCTACATTCATTCACCTAAGAAATCATGAATTGGCATTAGAAAGTTAATAAAACATATTGGGAATTCCATGTGGCAACCTTATACCAAATAAGACAGTTTAAATTCAAGGTCACTTGCCCTCGTGTACCGTACCCCTGTTTCGCTGGCCTAAAAACGACATTCTTAATTGGTTAACATTATTAAATATTATTTTTTTTATTTAGGTACTTATGAAGCAGAGGGCCCGTGATGCCGTGGGCTGCCGGGAAACACGTTAATGCGGCAGCCCACGGCACCCAAGGACGGGTACTTCATAAGTACCGGCCTTGTCGTGCCGTGGATTTGCCGCGTTAACACGTTTCCCGGCAACCCCTTTTTGTGTATTTTCATAATTTTTTAATAATATGATATTTATGTGTGGATTGTGCGGAGTGCATGTGGGTTGTTGTTTGTCTTTGAACGTTATGCTATAGTAGGTGCTTGAGTATGCGTGTGTCTGTGTATACTGTGTATATATGTGAAACTTGTATATATTGTATATTTGTCTTGTGTGAATATGGCCTATGTTATACTTTGGCGACGCGTCGCCGACGCTGCGACCCGTCGCCTTCGCCTTTTGTCGAGGAGTCTGGGACAGCAGCGACGGCAGGAGTGCATCGGGTGCCTTCTAGAATCGGAGCGCGTTTTCAATGTTATCATTTGATAACCAGTCTGCGGATAGAAACGTTAGGCGATCACATCTGCCTCAAATTTGCTTACATTTTGGGCGTTTAGGGGTCGAAAATTAGGTTAGGCATCTATCTATATCTTCTTTGAAGTGAGCAGTGCATTTGTCCATCGAATTGTCTTAAAACAGTACGATTCAATACTGCTCGAACGTGAATCTAATCTACCCAGTCTACGATGGATCTGGTCTCCAAACGGGGCATATATGTAGTGTTATCCGCTCAAGCTACGAACCACAGAACATTATAGGAGCACCATTCGGACAAGAAATTCCCTCTACGGCGGCATGATGTTCGAGTGCTAGACTCTCGAGAAGTCATGTATCAACGCAGTGTTTCAGAAGTTTTGCATCGATCATAGCATCAATGTATGAAGGCGAGCTATCTCCGAACTTATCATAATGTTGGTGTGCAACTGCAAGCATAGCCTCCTGGGAGAGATTTAAACTCCGTCTGGATACCTCGAAGCAATTTCCATTTCCGGTTCTGACCCTGAGGGTGGCGATGTCCGTTCCTCCACGTGGTGCCACTGGAAACTGTTCGCTCTGCGAGCTAAGCTAATCACGGACATTCGAACGCAGGCGGCAGGCCCTTGTGACAGGCCGGCCTACGAAGACCCATGTCACATCACATGGTGTATGATAAGTCAAGTTTCTCGAGATAGTGCTACGGCGTCCGCGGGAGCCGACGCTCACTCGCAGAGCCCGGTGAGTGTGAGAAGTACGCGAGGGTCCCTGACGCGAGGACGGCATCGGGGGCAACTGAGTTTTAGTCCGAAAGTCCCGAAACGTAAGCAGGACCCGCGTGGCTACGCTGAATGTGGGTACGTTGACGGGCCGCTCGTGCGAGTTGGTTGAAGCACTGGAGCGAAGAAGAGTTGCTTTCTGTGCGGTGCAGGAGACGAGGTGGTTCTGCCGCAAGTCAAGGGATATAGGACGTGGCTTTAAGGCCGTTCTATGTGGAAGTCCCAGGACCAGCAGTGGTGTCGGAATAATCGTCTCCGAACGATTTCGTGACTCGATTGTAAGCGTCAAGCGCTTCATCATCGATTGATGAAGATCGTTGTCGCCGCTAAAGAGCGACTCTATCATTTCTTCTCTGCGTATGCTCCGCAGACTGGCTGCTCCGATCAAGCCAAGGATGAGTTTTGGAATCTGCTTGATGAGAAGACAGCAGAGGTACCGTCGAAAGATGTCATCATAGTCGCTGGTGACCTTAATGGGCACGTAGGTGCTGCGAAGGACGGGTACAGCTGTCATGGTGGTTTCGGATACGGGTCTCGTAACCCCGATGGTGAGCGTATTCTTGAGTATGCGGAATCGCATAGCCTCACCATTGTGAACACCGTTTTCCGAAAACGCGACTCCCACCTCATCTCATATTATAGTGGGAGCTCCATGTCTCAGATAGACTTTGTGCTTGTAAAGGATCGCGACCGGAGCCTTGTCACAGACGCGAAGGTCGTGCCGTATGAGACGGTCGCCCCACAGCACCGACCGCTGATCTGTACATTGAAGATCGCCTCTCCGAGGCTGAAGCAGGTCGAGCGATGCGGTGCTGCAAGAATCAAGTGGTGGCGAATGAAATGGAAGGAAGCAGCTGTGATTTCTCGCGTGCGGTTACCGACAGTTACGACTGTCGATGAAACTTGGAAGAAAGCAACCGACGCGATACGCCAAGCTGCAAGGTTGGAACTCGGCACTACGAAGCCTGGACGACGCAAAGTCGACAAGCAGGCATGGCTGTGGACAGACGATGTGAAAGCGAAGGTTCGAGAGAAGAACTCGCTGTATCATGTGTTTCTCGGCGACAAAACAGCCGACAACTGGCAGGAGTATCAGAAGGCGAAGAAGGCTGCAAAGAAAGCCGTGGCTGTTGCGAAAGCCTCTCATTACGGTGATGTCTACCGAAAGCTCGAATCGCGCGATGGTGAGCGGTATTTGTACTGACTTGCTAAGACCCGCCATCGCCAAACCGAGGACATTGAAAAGTTTGTTGGCATCAATGATGAGAGCGGCCACCTTCTGACAGACCGCAAAAAGGCGCTGAAGCGATGGCGTGATTACTTTGAGGAATTTCCACTATGGGATTTCCTCATCCGGCCATCCCTTCTGTGGCTTCTGCTCACGGTCCTGTTCGCAAGATCACCGTGGAGGAAACAGAAGCGGCTCTGAAGAAGATGAAGCCCGGTAAGGCGACAGGGCCGGATGATCTGGCAGCCGATGCTTGGAAGTCGAAGCTCTGGTATCCTGCTGAGTGGTTGACTGAGCTTGGAGAAGGCTTCAACCAGGTAGTAAAGGAGAAGAAAGTACCGGAGTGTTGGCACAACAGTATGACGATTCCGATCTGGAAGAAGAAGGGCAGTCCTGCGGACTGCTTCAATTACCGTCCGATTCGCTTGCTTTCGCATAGCATGAAGATCTTCGAGCGAATCCTCGATAGAAGAATCCGTGAAATCGTCAAGCTCTCCGTCAACCAGTGCGGTTTTGTGTGTGGTTGTGGGACCATTGATGCTATACACGCCGCCCGCCTCCTGGTGGAGAAGCAGACAGAAACCGGTGCATATCGCCTTTCTCGACTTGAAGAAGGCTTTCGATCGCGTACCGCGTGAGGTTATATGGTACGCCTTGCGACGACACAACGTACCTGAGGAACTTATAGAGTGGGTGCGGATGCTCTATTCTTGCCCAAAGAGTAGAGTGCAAGCTGCAGCTGGAACCTCAATGGAGTTTCCCATCTCTGTTGGGGTGTACCAGGGTTCTGCGCTTTCTCCACTCCTCTTTGTTGTCGTCATGGATTCCATTACACGAGATCTTCAGCAGCCTGATCCATGGACGCTGCGAAAGACGATCTCGAGCGGCAGGTGCAAGATTGGTGCGACCGTCAGGCGAGGTTCGGACTCAAATTGAACGTCAAGAAGACCGAGTACCTAACGACTGACGTGAACGAGTCCGGCTCCATTAAGATTAACGGTACTGAACTTGCACGCACTTCGGTGTTTAAATACCTGGGATCAGCAATAGCGTCTGACGGCGGTCTGATGGTTGAAGTGAACTCACGCGTGAGTGCAGCTTGGTCCAAGTGGCGTTCGCTAACTGGCGTGCTCTGTGATAGGAAGATCCTAGGGCACCTGAAGTCGAAGATTTACAGAGCCGTCTTGCGGCCAGTAGCGATGTACGGCGCTTAGTGTTGGCCTGCGACTAAGGAAGTTGAAACGCGCCTCAGCGTCATGGAGACGAAGATGCTGCGCAGTACGGCTGGAGTCACCCGCATGGACCGCATCAAAAATGATGCTATTCGGCAGAAGTTCGGTGTCGCGCCGATAGCGGACAAGATGCGCGAAGCTCGCTTGCGATGGTACGGCCACGTTCTGCGTGGGAAAGAAGATAGCGTCCGCAAGACAGGCCTTGAGTTGGAAGTATCTGGAAAGCGGCCTAGAGGACGCCCGAAGCAGCGTTGGTCCGATACGTCACACAAGGACATGAAAGTAGCTGGAGTCCATCCTGATCAAGCGCAGGATCGGGAAAGGTAGCGTCGTAACACCAGAAGAGCGAACCCTGCGACGATGCGGGACAAACGTTGAAGAAGAAGAAGAAGAAGAAGAAGAAGAAGAAGAAGAGGAAGAAGAAGAAGAAGAAGAAGAAGAAGAAGAAGAAGAAGAAGAAGAAGAAGAGGAAGGAGAAGAAGAAGAAGAAGAAGAAGAAGAAGAAGAAGAAGGAAGAAGAAGAAGAAGAAGAAGAAGAAGAAGAGGAAGAAGAAGAAGAAGAAGAAGAAGAAGAAGAAGAAGATAATGAAGGAGAAGAAGAAGAAGAAGAAGAAGAAGAAGAAGAAGAAGAAGTTCTGACCCTGAGGCTCGGGGCTTTATCAGAACTCACGTGTCGTATTCTCTATCAGATAAAAGGATGGTATAGCCTTGTGGGCTGGATGACCAAACGACTTTTTGAGCTCATAAAGGGCCAACTTCTTGTTTTGGCCTAAACCTGATGAAAACTAGATGTAGCGCGTTCAAAGAGTAGGACCAACTCTATACAGCATGGGCCCCTGGAGCCAATGGAGACATGCCTTACGATGGTAAGAAATGAAATGCTTACGGACTACTTGCAATCAAGTTTCCTCCTGCATATGAAGGATGATACCAAGCTTGATGCCTACTCTTCATGAGTAAGGGTCCGCAAGAAGCTGCTGCTGAAATAGCAACGTTCAGTCTAGAATTAAAGCTAGTCATAGGGCCAAGTACAGAGGACATTTATTTGTACACCTTGTTTGGGAGCGACTGAAAAGTTTGTACGCAGTTCGGACCTTGAGATTTCCACGATGAATGAAACACAAAATAGAAGAGAAAATTAAAATAGAAGAGAGTATAAAAATTTTTGAACCACATTTTTCCTAGAGAAACTGAAGGAATAGTGAAGCAGGTCTGGGAGCGAGTACTCGATGAAATACTGATTGGGTGCCCGCAAGACGGGCCATTGTCTTTTGCACTTCTCGATTTCGTAATTCGAGGTCCGGTGGGGATGATGGCAGTGCCGGAAACGACAACCCAACCCATGATCAAAATAGACCTTTGTAGTGCGTTTTCTGCCACACTTGGATGACATTGATAATGCGCAATGATGCGGCTCGACGGCTGTCACCTACGCTGTTGTAGGTGACGTCGTCGGTCGTCGACAGCGTCTGTGGCGGCATCGGCGATTCGGCGGTAGCGACGTCGGCGGCGGAATTATAACATCCCCTGCGAAGCTCTCGGCGACGTCCTCGACTCGTCGCTGAGGTATAACATAGGCCTATGTGCATGTGCATTGTGCGTCGCGATTGCCATCCTCCGCCGACGCGGTTCCCGCTTTTCCAGGCGGTCCTGCGGCACTGCTCACCCTCACTCGGACGGCCGTTAGTGCTGGCATAGAATACAGGATGTAGAGGTAGCGTCTCAATGTAAGAGACGAAGAAAGCCCGTAGTGGTAGAGAACAAGCGAGAATTCATTAACGCCATCAAAGGAATAGGCCTAGTTACCACTACGGACGATACACATCCACCGACCCAGGGCCGCCAGGTTCGCCAGGATTGACAAGAAGTCGAAGGTACTGTAGCAAACTCGAACATTATTTTAAGGCCAGATTTTGAATGGCGCTAGAGGAGCGATCACGAAATCTTTATGTTTGCCGTTTGTTGTCAGTCTCTCGAACTCAGGATCTCTGGAAAAGATACTGTAGCTTACAAGGCTTTTGTACTGTGGTTGTGGTAACGAACA
>OX377204.1:44601339-44673021 GCA_947396885.1 Heligmosomoides polygyrus polygyrus
AGAAGTTCCTCGTTTTTGCAATGAATCATTTTGGTCTGACGCAAAAGGTAAGGATGTACTATGTCTCCATTTATGAAGTGAAAACAGGCGCTATAACTAAAAAGAAGGGGCCAAGACTAGGGCTCCAAATAGTAGTGCTCTAGACACGTGCAGTCAGCCTGCAGTGCAGCCTTGCCACATGGCAAAGTCAACATGGACCACCTCTGAAATGCGTAGAGCAAGAAACATGCTTTATGTCTACAATACAGTTCATGCATTTGCTTCCTGATGAAGAAGGGGAAAATAACCATTTAACACCTGTGACCTGACTGATGAGCTGAAGGATCAGTCGGTAGCACGAGAAATTCGCCCTCAGTTTGCTCAGCTGCTGGAGGAAAATTTTCAAATGTAATGTCTCCCTCGATAAGAATTTGACCTCTGCGACAATACAAAACGTTTTGTTGCACAGGTTGACCTGCATTCTCATGAGGTTTTTTCGAAGACGGATTTCCCCGTCGAAGTGGTTGTGACTACGGTTCATAGAATATTTCCTTCAGAACATTCAGGAATCCCGCACAACAGTGCAGAACATCCCGAGTCGTAGGCAACAGGTGCAAGACCCGTTAGAAGTTTGATCGACAGGCGTGAAATGCCAACGTTAATGGGATATTTGAGCATATATCGGAAAACGACGAACCAGAAGCTAAAATGCTACCAGGGTTAAGCCTTGTGCATGTTTCATACTCCGCGCACTCGTCCCACTGAATTCATTTCATCAGATGTCTCTTTGATCTCTTAGCATTTTAAGCAATGAGCCTATGATGAAACCAACACACGAGTTCATCGGCTCTAGAAGACTAGAGCTTCGCGATATTTAATTAATTGCTTAAATGTATGATCAACTAATGGTACGTGGATTACGATAATGCTTATTTGGTCTGGCAGACCTGTACTTATGCGGATATATTTTAATTTCAATATGGTGCTTTAAATCCGATAATATTTTTGGAGCAACATAATAAAGCTGTAGGTGCCTGAGTCAGTGCTAAGCGATTTGCAGACTTGTTTACTTCTCGCTCCTAAATCCGATAATATTTTTGGAGCAACATAATAAAGCTGTAGGTGCCTGAGTCAGTGCTACGCGATTTGCAGACTTGTTTACTTCTCGCTCCTCCTATCATCAGCAAACAGAAGTTAACCAGCGATAAGCTGATTCTACAAATTTCGACGCAGGTCTGCCTATAAGTAAGCTCTCGAGAAAGTGAACTACTAAGCGAGCATCACCCTCTCGTTCCTCTTAATTGTAACTTAGTTCATAAGTTATGAAAATTTATAATCACGCTCGTTTAGACTAGCACGCAGTCTAAATATTTTGCCCTTTCTGTCTTTCAATTTAGATTAAATATTGGGTTGTCCTAGAAAACACTTCGGCTCCAAACTCCAATTTGTAGTTCTCTGCTAGATGCTATTATATTGAGTCATAAGTACTAGAACGCTTCTTCGATTACCTCGTGGTACTCCATCAGCTCTTGACATTGTTACCATCTGCCAGTAGCACAATTCTTCAAGAAACTCCCGTTTCTCATGCCTTCATTTCTCAAGGCGTTATGATCTGGATCCGATTTGATGTTGTATTCGTGAATTAAAGATTTTCGCACTGGTAGAGAATCCCTGATAGGAGCTTTGTTTTAAAAATAGACCAGTGAACAGCAATTACTGAGTTATCTTCCGAAGATTGTACTGGCTATTCGGTCTAGTACAACATCCACTCTTATAGTAAGATGCTTATGGATAAGCTTTGTTTCAGATGAAATTTCCCCTGCTGGTTGTTCTAGGAGCCTTTGTTTTGAACGTGAATGGATGGCTGAGAGGCAAACGTTAGTTTCCTTCTCCATTGACTCGTGATGAATTAGCTGAAGATCTCAAACGGTTTTCAGCGCTCAGCAAGCTGGATCTACCAACTGCCCAACTCGAACAACACTACCATCACAGGCTGCCTCCGTTCCTGAAGTGACTCACATTTCAGTCTCGTAATGAACACTTGTATAATCATCAATCCAGCTTCCCTTATCTCCAAAGCAAACCGTTTCCGGTTCTGGCTTTTTAGCTATGTGACCACACCTTTAATCAGCTTGAGTGAACCTTAAGTTAAGATATTATATTTCATTTTCTGAATGCTTCAGGAAGGCGGGAATTGGCAGCGGTACAATGTGACAGTCATTCCTGCTTTTTTTGCAGGAAATCTCACCTTCGTCTTTCACAGATCATTGCTGAGAATACGGAACCGCATTTGCACACCCTCTCGAGTGGATGGTTGGCTGCGGCAAGCTTGCCTTATGCGACAGCACACTATAGATATCAAGCAATAAACGCCTAATGTGGAAACTAGGCAGTTTTAACGGGGAAGGGGGAGGGGGGGGGGGGGCACTGCCATTCAATTATAATCTTTCGAAGGCAAACGAAAACCCCACGAATAGAAGTAACATTGATCGGCACTGTAACTACGCAAGCAGCTGTACTTTCAAGGAACGTTACGGAGGATGCACGCTGGGAATTCTTCGGAATAGTGAGGGACTTGAGCACATCTATGAACGAAAAAGCGAAGGAAATCCAGGCTTGGGCCAAACGACAAGGGCCTTCAGTGGAGGTGAGTAATGGACTTCGTAAAAGGATAGTAATGATGAGAAACTGGAGGAAAGCTTGTAGGAGGGCGTGGCGAAGTACTTCAAGAAAATGGACAAGTTCTGGAATAAGGTAAACGACAACACCAAAAGAACCCTCAACGAGCTGCCCACTGTTTATCCAAAAGTGGGTTTTCTGTTTAGTTTCTTATTGCTCATTGGAAATTTCAACTTAATGGCATTTAACGACGTCTGTTTGCAGCTTTCAAACAGTTGCAAAGACGAGAGAATAAGTACGTGTAAAGATTGCATGAAGGTGGTGTGCCTCCTGGATCTCAGAAGCTAGAATCTTGCGAACAGGAGCGGAAAACCCTCAAACGTTAATTTCGATCAAGCAGAACTTGAAAAAATGAATTTTACCCGCCAGCATTGCATACGTTGCAGGTTCACGAAATCATGTCCAACATGGATCTCACTCCGAGGGAGATCTACACCAAGATTCGAGAGCTGAAACTCGATTCTGTTACGTCTCATTCGCTGCACGCCGTTGTGATGGCTGTAATTCATTCCGATGCCGACAGGGATTCGTATTTCATGAACGCGGACACCTTCCTTGAAAGTGGGTTTGCCTCTGTTAACCAACCTGCTGTGGGATCTGAAGTATATGCCTGTCTGGGTTTCTAACCACAGCTCTGGTAGTATTCATGGATCTTGCTCATAGTTTTACATCTTCGGAAGACAATCGGCTTATATGAAAACAGGTCGCTCTCATAACAGAAGATGGAGAAACGTGATTCCTAAAGGTGTTTTAATTCCTCGTGGCTCGCGTAATCCTTTGCCGAACCGAAATGTTCTAAAAGGTGTTCAATCCAGAAAAAAAGCAGTTGTACTACAAACACTTCTAAGCTGATCCGTTGCAAGGCTTTAAGCTCATATCGATGATATCTGGTCCAAAGCCGAAATATAAATGATGTTTTCAGGAGTCGCCGGCCCAAAGATCAGGAAGCATTTCAGCCTTCCAGGGAGCAACAAACAGTGATCGCAGTTTAATTTTTGTCAAATAAACTCTGCACTTTATCCGTTGATGGCCAAGTTTTGTAACTCCAACAGTGGAGGCGACAAATTTTCATTCTGAGCTACCAGCGAGGCCTGTTTAGGTCCGACACGCCAGAACATTCAAGTAGGGTGTCACATGTAACAGGATATCACTTCCGTCCACAACCAGAGCAGCCATGCCACCGCTTAATTGTATCAATATTCAGCTGTAGCTTCCTGTCCGAAATAAGATGAAGATATCCGTACTGTGCACTTGCAAAAGCGCTCAGCAAACCGCAAATCAACCCCCAGATTTGTACTTTTGACCACTATCCTACAACTCAGCATCGCTATCCACCTACTAGGGAAGGGTTTCGACCTCCCATGGAACTTCATTATGAGACCTAGATCATTAGAAAGAGCTCGGAATGCTGATTACGAATACGGGTGCGAAAATTGCAAAGTGAAACTCCTGAGCGAGTTATGGTCTGCCAAAATCGGGCGGCCTCACGACGGGCTGGCCGTGCGACACAGCTGGCGCGAAAGTGGTGAGCCATCGGGGCTCCGTAAGAATGGCCCGCCAGCTGTGGTGGTGGGGCAGAGGTTGTGCTTCCGCTCGTCATATGTGACATCGCTTGTTCGTTCCCATTGATCTGGTTTTTTGCACACCAGTATTTCGAAATGACCTTTTGTTCTGAACTATGACCTGCGTTAGATTAAATAGCCGGGAAAACAACCATACACGTTTGTAAAAATGCTTGAAGGCAAAAACTGATACGGCGACATTTTTATTTACATTTTGCACAAATAGAGTCCAAATCATGTATTGAACAAGTATCATACTATATAATAATCCGCTAAGCGATGAGTCACACTATCGATCGACGCGATGAGTCATAAAATAGGGGAAATTACGGGGAAGTTACGGGGGCACAAATTAAGGCAAGAAAATGGCGGAAAATCCATTTTCTTGCCTTAATTTGCGCCCTGTGTTCTACGTGCCTGGCGACTCAGTAGACGAGCTGAACACGTCGCCAAACGTCCCTGGCGACTCGGTAGACGTGCCGAACACGTCGGCGACCGTGCATGGCGAGCCGTAGACGTGCCGAACACGCCGCCAAATTCAGCCCTGGCGGTATTCGAGGTCGCTGAACATGATTATGAAGCTCGTTTTTGAAGTGTAGATCACCATCGATCGATATTGATCAAACTATCGATTATGTATGGATGTCGTCCAAACGGTCCGAAACTTCAGCCCTAGGGGTAATCGAGTATGGAGTTTGTTTTTGAAGTGTAGACCACCATCGATCGATATCGATCGAAGTATCGATTATGTATGAATGTCGTCCAAGCGGTCCGAAACTTCAGCCGTGAGGGTAATTGAGGTCGCTGAACATGATTATGAGGTCCGTTTTTGAAGTGTAGATCACCATCGATCGATATCGATCAAATTATCGATTTTTTATGGATGTCGTCTAAACGGTCCGAAACATCAGCCCCAGAAGTAATCGAGGTCGCTGAACACGATTATGAAGTTCGTTTTTGAAGTGTCGATTGCCATCAACTGATATTGAACAAATTACAGAAGACGTGCCGAACACGTCGCCCACGTGCCTGGGGTTCAGAAGGCGTGCCGAAGACGTTTTCCGACGTCCCTGGTGGTTCAGAAGACGTGCCGAACATGTCGTCCTCTAAGGAAGATCATTGAGGGGGACCAGTAGTAATGGGGAACGAGTTCTACTAAGGGGGAGTAAAGAGTGACCACCAAATCGCCCTATGTATAAAAGAGGAAGGGTTTTTAGTCCAAAGTTAGTCCCTTGGACTTTGTGTGCTTCTTTCTGTAAGTTTGAGGGATATTTGGCAATTGTCCAATACTGTTGTTTACCATCGACGTCTCACTGCCAGAAGGTTGGTGGCACCCATATGACATGGTCTCGAAGCACGTCTCTATTGTTTTTGGCTATTTGCCAAGACCAAGGAACACCCGACGAGGTTGACGAGGTTTCGCAAGACGCGTCTGTGGGTCATACATCATTGTTCCTTCCCAGCTCTGCTGTATGGCGCATTTGCGTTATTTTGCCTCATTATACTATATAATATCCGCTAAGCGATGAGTCACACTATCGATCGGCGATGAGTCATAAAATAGGGGAAATTAAGGGGCACAAATTAATTCAAGAAATTAGCGGAAAATACTCAGACGGCTCCTGCGCGCGTGGCGACTCAGTAGACGAGCAGAACATGTCGGCGACGGTGCATGGCGAGCCGTAGACGTGGCGAGCACGTCGGCGACCGTGCATAGTGAGCCGTAGACGTGCCGAAGACGTCGGCAACCGTGCCTGGGCATTTAGATGATCATCGACGGAAGGCCTTCACAGCAGAGGAGACAATCAATATCGATCGATATTATCGATTTTTTGCGGATGTCGTTCAAGCGGCACGAAATTCAGAGCTGGGGCTAATCGAGGTCGCTGAGCACGAATCGGAAGTCGACCAATCGATATCGATCAATATTATCGGTTTTCTGTGGGTGTCGTTCAAGCGGCACGAAACTTCAGCCCTGGGGCTGATCGAGGTCCTGACTGGTGGTTTTCTCCCAGACTTAACCGATCGGGGTGAAGATGGGGGGGGGGGGGGGTGGGACACGCCGGTGGTTTTCTTCCAGATTTAACCGATCGGGGTGGGGAGGGGGTGGGAGACACGCGGGTACTATGGCCGAAGGAGTGCTCCACAAGGAGGACGAAAGCACTGATTAACGCAAATAAATTACGTTTCTGAACTGTCTGAAGATAATGCCGACGTTGAAGAGATGTTGAGGATGGAAGGAGGGAGAGCTGGACGGCTTCATATCGAAGAACTACTAACCTGATCTTAAAGACGGTAGACCAAGGTTCGAAATTATTAAGGTTTTCAAATATCTCTTTTTACTGCTAAGGTGCCGAGAAGGCTGCACAAGCAGAGCAGCTGCTTGAAGTGAGTGATCTTGGCATAGTGACTCTCTAAGGTCGCGCGAAGCGCGCAAGTGCAAAACACGCCGACAGGCGTGTCGGAGCACTTGTAGATGTTTCGAATAACTTAACAGCATATAAAATGTCATTTCGAAGATCACCTCTATCACCTGTCGTCCCGTTGATCATCGACTTGCTCGAAAGGGCGCCAACAGCGTCTCCATTCGTCCCTCTCGCGTGCCAGAGTGCTCCAATGAATTCTCCTCGCTCGAGAGACACGAAGAGCGTCATATCGGCCGTTCAGGGCTTTCATGAAGAAGTCCGACCAACGCGTTGGTGGGCGTCCTTGTGTTCTCTTGACATCCCGCGAAATCCAGTCGGTAACGGCTCTCGTTCATCGGGTGTCTGCGAAGCGAATTACGTGGCCGGCACACCTAATTTTCGACAACCTGGCCCACGCGACAGCGTCTCCCATCTTCGAACTTCGGCAAAGCTCGGAACTCCGGAGGCTCTCACTTGTGTGAGTCGTGTCACTCCGAGCATCCTCGTCCTCTCGATTCCACGCTGCGCGACGCTGATTGCGTGTTCATCCTGCTTTCGTATGGCCCAGGTCTCTGAGGCGTAGGTTAGGGCAGGAAGAACAGTGGAGTCGGATAGGCGGTTCAGCTCCGGCGTCAGGTCGTTGGCCACATTGACTCCACGACCCAGATACACGTAGCTGGAACATTCGGAGATGTTCGTTCCGTTGAGCGAGAATGGGGCATCACAGACTTGTCCGTTCCTTATGAACATCGTCTTCGTAAGATTCAGCTGCAGTCCAAGGTTCCCACATACACAATCGAAGTCGGCCAAGTCGGCCAGCATTCGCTCCGTCTGGCTGATCCTCGGTGTCATGAGCACGATGCCGTCAGCGAAGCGCAGATGGTGCAGTTGCCGGCCGTCGACTTTCACTCCCATGTCCTCCCATTCTAGTTCGCGCATGACGTTTTCGAGGATGGCGCTGAAGAGCTTCGGGGATCCCCCTGCGGAACCCCTCTCTTCACGTCAATGACGACCTCGTTGTAGAATGGTGAGATCTTGGTCGTGAATCCCTGTACAGTTCTCGAAGGACTCTGATGTACTGAGTAGGAACACCCTGAGTGAGCAGGGCGTCGATGACCGCTTCAGTCTCGACGGAGTCAAATGCCTTCTTCAGGTCGATGAACGTAAGGCACAGCGGCAGCTTGTACTCTCCGACACTTCGATGAGCCTCGTAATGGAGTGTAGGTGGTCGATCGTGCTGAATCCTCCCCGAAATCCTGCTTGTTCGCATGGATATCCTTCGTCCAGCGTTCTGCTTATCCTATTCAGGATCACACGTGTGGACAGCTTGTAGACTACGGACAGCAGGCAGATCGGGCGATAGTTGCCAATGTCGTGTACATCTCCCTTCTTGTACAGCAAGACGGTCTTGCTGGTCTTCCACTGAGATGGAACCTTGTACTCCGACAGGTAGCGTGTGAAGAGCCGCGCCAAGGTGTTGATGAGCGTTGGCGAGAGTTTCGTCAGGTGTTCAGGTCTGATCCTGTCGGGACCGGATGCTGTACGTTTCTTCACCGACGAGATGGCGTGTCGGATTTCGGAAGGGAGAACAGAGGGAACGACGTATCCATCCTGCGGAAGAAAGCATAGGGGCAGGTGGACGTGGCTATCGAAGAGATCGGAGTCGTTCATGATCTTCTCTATTGCTCTTCTGGAACAGAAAACTTTTCCGTCAGGACGTGGGAGAGCGGCCATTTTGGCCATGAAGTTGGTGAAGTTCCGGCGAGCGTTGCGCATGCTCAAAGCTGCCACTGCAGCTTCAGCCAACACTTCCGCCTTTCTCTGCTTAAGATCCTCCTTTATCGCCTCTCTGCATAGCTTGCAAGCTCGACCGTCCGTCGGTAGTTGCCTGACGCTCGTGCTGCTCCACGCTGGCGTATAAGCTCGAGAGATTCCGGAGACAGGCTTCTCTTTGTGGTCTTCATGCTCTCGGCTCCCTTAGCACTATCGTGGAGATGGTGCACAAAGTGGTCGTATTCCTCGTCGATGTTGTCCATAACGGCATCTTCTCAAAGGCCGGCAAGAGAGGTGTAGATGACCCAGTTGATGGTCGTTCTGGGTTTCCTCTTTCTGACGTGAAAAGGGCCTTCTCTCCCTAACGCGAAAAGCGGAACCTCACGCGAAGGAGGCGGTGTCCTATCCGTGTAGAACTTGGGGACAACGGAAACGTCGGTCAGGCAATACTTGCGATTGAAGATGTTGTGGTCGATCTCATTGTGGAACTGGCCACTGGGGGATTCCCAGGTCCATCGTAGAGAGGGAGGCTTTTGGCACTATGAGTTTCCATGGATGGTCTTGGTCGACTTGATAAACTCAGACAGCCGTTCACCTTGCTCGTTCCACTCCAAACCGTTCGCGATTTGGAGTGGAAGGAGGCCCGATCTTGACGTTGAAGTCGCCGACCATCACCTTGTAGAAGGTGGTGTCTTCCTTGAAGAACTTCTCCAGCTCCACTCTTCTCCATTTCTAGGATAAATTATGATTTGCAAAAGAACCGGCAGCAATGCGAAACGAACTAACGACGTCGCACCTGACGAGCAGGAGCACTACCTCTGCCCCACCGCCACAGCTGGCTGCCCTTTATTACGGAGCCCTGATGACTTATCACACTCGCGCCAGCTGTGTAGCACGGCCAACCAGTGGTGAGCCCGCCCGATTTCGGCAGACCATAACTCGCTCAGGAATTTCATTTTACAATTTTGACACCCATATTCGTAATCAGCATTCCGAGCTCTTTCTATTGGTCCTGGTCTCAACTCGAAGTTCCATGGGGGGTCGAAACCCTTCCCTAGTAAGCGCTATTCTTAAAGGCACTATGTTTGGGACCATTGTTACTGTTTCTGATGCGGCTCTCACCGCTATTGCCGTCCCTGCATAAGGTTTTAAGCATGATTCAACTGAAATCAGGAGTTCTATCCACAAAGATAAGCTGCAGAACCTGACAAAATAAGTCACGCACCTTCAATAAAATCCATTATTCTTGGAGCTTGCACCTAACATCACACACTGTAACACAGTGTCTTCAGCATGGAGAGTCAAGTGAGGAAAAGCACATGCGGCTCATAGGGACATAGTACACTACAGGATCTCTCGTGAGTACTGCAATGAAATTTCGAGACCTTGACAGTTGACATTGCTTTAAACTATATGTATAATAACCGCTATGTAACGCAGCCTTAGTATTGTAGTTCCTAGGAGCTATCAAATTTCTAAAAATTGGTGATTGAAACCCCGTATCATGACAGCATGTAAAGCTCTTCACAGCTTTCCGAAAATGCGAGTACTCGGCTGTGCTACGGTTGAGCAACACTTCCACTTTACCGATTATCCGCTACATAGTAACGAGGTAAAGCAGGTCAGTGATATGCTATTCAGTGATATGCCTAACGTACCCTTATGCTGTCTAACTTGTGACAAATCGCATGGATCGTTCCTCAAGAAGGCAGATAAGATGGGGACTCAGCTCCGAGCAAAACATGCCTGCAAGAAAAACAAAATAGCGCTCATGAGTCGCTTGCACGATCTGAATAGCTAGCCACCGCTTTATTTGAAGAGCCTTTTCTCACAGTTTAATCTCTTTAGAATATTAGACGAAACAGTATATCAGAACCTACTATACTTGTGCTTTTTTAAAATTTTTCGAATGAACGAATAATCGAATAACCCCATTTTTCGAAAATTCGAATGAGCGAATAATCGAACAACCCCATTTTTGGTTATTCGAATTTCCGAATAATCGAATAAACTTTATTAAAACTTAATACACCCGGTGCAAAATAGGTTCACCCCTGGCTTGTCCATTGGTACCCGAAGAACCGCGCTGCCGAGGTTCAGTAATGCTACCATCGTATTCCTCACGATGGAAAACTTCTATAGAATTCTAAGCAGTTTATCTTATCAGTGCAGAATACCACGAACTTTAACTGAAAATTAAAGAAATGGAGACCGGTGCAAAATATAAGTTCGCTTCATATAAAATCTGATTAATCACAAAAGTACCTACAAACAAGGTAAGATTAGTACTTCGTCACATCACCTTTGTTGCAACCATATCGAAAATTCTATTTTGCACGCTACTGATTAGGTTATCAATAACAGTTCGCTCAAAATTGGCCCATGCAGTATGGCATTCTTCAGATCAGAAACCGATGTCTCAGCGGTTCCATTTTTGTACACTGTGTATAAAAATGTCCCACAAGCTTTCTAGTTTTCGGGTTGAGATCTGAAGAACAGCTAGGCCGCTTCAAATGTTGAGTTCTGTTGGAGTTGAGCCAACCTGTAGTTGACCGCGATACGTGTATGGATGCATTATCTTGTTGGAAAATAAGGTTGTGCCTACGAAATCTTCTGAAATATGGCAGAAGGTAATCTCCGAGCAATTTCTGGTAGTCTTCGCTGATCATCCTACGCGAGTCGAACTGCAAGGCAACAAGTTCGTATACAGAAAACGCAGCCGAAACCATGAGACTTCCACCGACAAAGTAGCACCTGTAGAATATTCGCTTCTCTCTCTCCTCAAATCTCTCGAATAGTGTCTGCACCCGTCGGGCCCATCAAGATTCCACTTCTTTTACACTACTGGAGAGATCTGAGAGAAGAGGTCGAGTATCCCCTAGGTGCAACTTTGACGGTGAAAGTATCATGGATGGGCTGCGTTTTCTGGATGCGGACTTGTCTCGTTCGTTTCGGAAGTTCGTCTCGTGTTGGATGAACAGTGAAGACTACCAGAAATTGCTCCGAGATTACCTTTTGTCATACTTCAGAAGATTTCGTAGGCACAATCTCATTTTCCAACAAGATAATGCATCCATACACGCATCGTAGTCAACTGCAGGTTTGTTTTTTTACTTACTTATTTATTTATTCAATACGCTCGCGATAAGCGCAAGCGCCAGAAAAAAGTATTACAACAACACAACAACATGAAGACACACCTAGAGCGAGCCAAACCAATGTCCTATGAGGAGAAAGGGCCACCTTCAGCTTACTCCTAGGTCGACTGATAGGAAGCTTCTCAGGCTCCTCTTCTGTTTGAGACGCACGCAGATCAAAGAATTTGGAGCCTACAAAGCGCGAAAAGTGGATTAACTTATAAACCCGACAAATATCAAAGAATTTCCTGCGGAAGCCAATGTGTGAAGACCCAGGTATTTGTTCCTTATCGCTGCTTTAGGTACATAGAGTAAAGGAACCCGCCAATGCGAATAAGAACCTTGTAGTTAGTTATTCTGTACCTTTTCCACAAGGTTTATGAGAGGTTGGCTCAACTTCAATACAATTCAACTTTTGCAGTGGTCTAGTTTTCCTCCAGATCTCACCGCTGATAGAGAACTTGTGGGGCATTCTTGTACACAAAGTGTACAAAAATGGAACCGCTGAGACATCGGTTTCTGATCTGAAGAACGCCATACTTCATGCATGAGCCAATGTTGAGGGAACTGTTATTGATAACTTAATTAGTAGTACGAAAAACAGAATTTTCGATATGGTTGCAACAAAGGTGATGAAGTACTAATCTTACTCTGTCTGTAGGGACTTTTGTGATTAATCAGGTTTTTTATGAAGGGAACTTATATTTTGCACCGGTCTCCATTCGTTAAATTTTCAATAAAAGTTCGTGGTATCCTGCACTGATGAGATAACCTGCTTAAAATTCTTCTATAGAGGCTTTCGATAGTGAGGAATACGACGGTAACCGCTGAGCATAGGCAGCGGACCCTTCGGGTACTAATGGACAAATCGGGGGTATCTATAATTTTGCACCGGGATGTAGTAATAAGGACGATGCGATTTTTGTGTTGGCCAATTTCGTTTGATACCGTTTACTCACTCCAAAAGCGCATTGTGTAGGTTCAAGTAAATGTAGTAAAGTAAATTCAACGACAACATTGGCCAGAGACAAAATAAAAAATTTGAGTTCTTTAAAAAAAGCAAATAATGAAGATATTCAATATCTTCTCAGAACCGTTGACAATACTCGTTAAATGGCAAGACATGAGAACTTTTTTTCTGCAAACAGAATCCTACAAAAAAATTCCTACAGAAATACGGTGCAAAACATCTACGCACAAGTGCAAACCTTCTCGAAAAAAACCGTTCACTCCATTTGTTCATTTCATCATCTCACAGGAATTGTCAGTTAATCAAATTATAGAGTTATACGGCATTTTCAGTCGAAATTCAACGTTTTTGAAATAAATTTCAACGTTCTTCTGGAATTTTCCCCGTGTAACAACGTTGAATTTGATTTGAAAAACTTCGAATTTCAACTGAAAATGGTATATAGTCGTGTCATATATGCAAACTGTGAGCTTCAGCCCCGAAGTAATCAAGGTCGCTAAACACGAATCTTAAGTTAGTTTTTGCAGTAACGGTTGCCATCAAGAGATATTAATCAAATTATCGATTTTTCGTAAATATCACTCAACAAGATCGAAACTTCAGGCCTGAGGTAATCGAGGTCAATGAACACGAATCTGAATTCACTTTTTAATTTTCCGTCGAAATTTGTGTTTGTTGTGCAAATTCCCTAGAGTATTCAAGTGTATGACATCGATGACAGTCGTGGTCGCAGAGAACGCAAATGTGAAGTTAGATTTTGAAAATATCGACGAAGACCGGTCATACCATTGATTCGCCTCAACGAATTCCCCATAGAAAATCAAAAGCTCGATCAACTTCTACCGATAATTTCAAAAACGAACTTCAAATTTGTGTTCAGCGAGATCGACTACCCCAACGGCTGAAGCTTCGGACCGCAGACGATCGCCATCAACTGCGGTCAGTATCGCCAATACGCCATTTCCCCACGATAATTGTGATGGACTGATGGAAACACGCACGCACACACACACTACCCTTCTATGTATAGTAAGATATTGAATGCGTTTTCGTTAGGTGAGCTCCTCGACAGTGTGTTATCGAAAACAATCGTCAACGAAATGAACGCTGCTCACAAAAATCATCATCATGCCACATTCGAAGCAAACACGTATTCGAAATTCGAATATTATTCGAATTTTCGCACCTCGAATAATCGAATTCGAATAATTATTCGAATTTTCAAACCTTGAATAATCGAATTCGAATAATTATTCAAAATTGCAAACCTCGAGTAATCGAATTCGAATAATTATTCGAATTTACGAAACTCTAATAATCAAATAATCGAAAATCGAATTCGAATAAATTATTCGAATAATTATTCGAATTCGATTATTCGAGCACAAGTATAGAACCTACTTTTAGGAAACCCGGTGGTGGCTCACGATATTGACTGCCTATAGTACTCCATCGTCCGAAACAGTTTCTTGAACAGCTGCCTCCATGTAGAGTTTTCATTGAGAAAGGGAGAAAGTTTATTTTAGCAGTTTTTCTTTTTATTGAGTGTAGAACGCACAGCAACAGTATGAAATCCGTTAGAACAATCTAATCGGTCAATCAGAATAGGTATAGATAGCAGAACTGCTGATGACGGGTTGCACCCAAAGAGACGGAAAGAATTTGTAGCCCAAGGTCGTAGCGCAATCGTACGCTGGCGCTTTCCTCTCCCTCATCGATGCACATGCATTGATCTTCTAATAGAGGCGAATGAGCAAAATAAATGTTCTGACGCCATCTAGGAATGCTATCGTAATACCACATTACAAGGTTCTTGAATACGATGGTGTAAGTGTTCTGCCTAAGCGTACCTATTGGTATCCTCACTACCTCTAACAGTTGCAAGAAATATGGTTACCCTGTACAATAACATACATGCGTAGCAATGCAGTGTGGAAGAAATAGCAAAGTTGAAGATATTGCAATAGATTACAAACGATTGTATACAATGGTTGTATAATAGACAATACACAAAACTTGGTAAAGTGCACAAGAACTGAAGTGTTACGACTTTAGCAATACAAAAGCCTTTAGTAAGCATGATAAAAATCGAAAGACTTTTACATTATTACTACACCAGCCGTCAGAACGGCCTCTCGGCCGCACTAGTGGCTTCTCAACGGCTTCGCCGCGGTAATAACTTCACTTCATCAATTAGCTGCCACCCGTGTCATGGTTTCCTTAGGAAAACATCTTAGCTACGTCGATTGGGGCAAGATAGAAAAAAGAACGGAAAAATGAACGACATCCACAGAAAACAAGCTTCAGATTCGTGTTCAGCGATCTCGATTACCCAAGAGATAAAGTTTCGGATCTTTTGAACGACATCTACAGAAATTCGCTGATTTGATCAACATTGGCCTAAGGCCTTAAGGCCCCCACAGACTTCTGCGGCACCGCCGCTCGCCGCTGTGGTTAAGGATAGTGCAGGGACGCCGCTGGCGGCGAGCTCTGCGTCCCTGCCCTATGGTGAAGGATAAGGCAGCGGCAACGCCGCAGAAGTCTGGGAGGGCCTTTAGGCTTCTCTCGGGGTGAGCGATGGCATGACATAGACCATAGGAAAAGTTGTCTGACGAACTAGAGTACTTCATAGCTGTCTTGAATTGTAGCTGTAATTTGAGGTTATTTGATGAGACAGTTAAAGGAATGTGCAATGATTGTGATTTCGAGGAGAAGCAACGAAAACAAATCCATTAACCGAAAAGAATATTCCGGAAACTGTTTAGATCGCAGATCTCTCGTTATAGCTCACGATGGGGGATGAAGTACACTTCCTTATAAAGGTCGCTCCGAAATACTATATATCAATGGAACTTATACGAGTTGCCCTGTGACAGCATCACAGCTCACTTCAACACGTCGACAACAGTGCGCGCATTGTAGAGGTCAGTGTCTGGGACCAACTCTTTCAGTTGCACTGCTATAGCTCCCACCTAGATTCAGAATGTTACATGTTGTAGTGAATTCAGTGCTGGAGTGATCCTAAGCGAACTTGTTGGTACCCACTTGTTAATGTCTGCCACGCGGTCTATTCCTAAGTTTGATAATAAGACTCAGTTTAAGTATTCAAACTTATTAACAAGAAAAAATGATCAACCACAAAAGTTTCAGCCAACAAAATCGATCAACCTTTTCCTAAAGTCGAAACTTGTGGGAAGAGGAGCGGAACTTGTGGCTTCAGATGGCGACAGTGCAAAAGAACTGCGAGAGAGTCCCGCTCCTCCTCCTCACGACATTTAAGTACGGTCTGTACTGTAAGATGGAGAAGACAAAGCCGCCGAGGGGCGTTGTTCTCAAAATATTCTTGCTCGAAGTATGTGAAACAAATGCTATCGATTACAAATTACAGCTGAAAAGAATACTACAAGTCATACAATAATTCTACTCGAAAAATAGAGAGCATGAGTCAGTTTGACGACAATATTAATGTGGAAAAGAATCAACAGAACATCCATAGATAAGCATCAATTCCAATAATTAAAAAAAGTTTAATGTTAATGTGAAAAAATCAAGGATATGGAACTAATATGCTCGTTTCGCCCCTATACCCTCGGAGGAGCACATTAAAAAGAAGCAGTAAACCTACAGACTCCTCAGTGAGAAAGAAGGTTTTTAAAAATATAAAAATCATAAGAGCTAAAATTAACCTGTAAGCCCAAAATACCGACGACAAAGCGGAAAAATATCGCAAATTCAACAAATTTCCACATAAATTAAAAACACTGCACCTGTGAAGGAACTACAGCTGAACACGAAGCTATCCCGACGACGCGTGTGAGTCGGATACGAAAAAATCGCGACGTGAACACCAAATAACGGAACGGTGCGAGCAAATCATGTCAACGGCACGGAATAAGGAACTAGCACGAGCGACACACATAGAAAATCGCGAAGGAAAGCCCCCTACGGTGAAATAAACGAAAAGAACTGCAACAGTGGGGGAAACTGAGCCACCTTATCCGAAGGAGCATATATATGCCCGACAAGAACATTCTAGAACACACTCACACCGCGAAGAGTGTGCGCAATTCATTCGCTCTATTTGCATATGAACCAGGATTGCGGAACCAGGACTCGCCGCAGGCCCATAGGCGCCCATATAGGGAGTCGAGTACACTTCCCGCGCTTGCCCGCGATCATATGGCACGAATCAAAAACGCCGTAGTCACACAGGGGTCTAGTTGGAAGGTGCATTGCTGTTTGGCAGAAGTGCAACAGAGTAAGAAGCATGTCGCAACTACTCAAACAGTATGCGAATATGTGAGCAACTTGTACCTCCGTTAGGCTCTGGCTTAAAATCTATTTTGTACTATTGTTAAATAACACCGAGGTTTGGGAGAGGTTTATTGCATTGTTGGTAAGTGTTGTATCATGTGTTGAGCACTTTAAGACAGCATGCAGTCCTCTGTCATTAGGTGCCAGGTGTTGTTGTCGATCTGGTTGACATCGGTCTTAAGTAGGTTGGAAGCCTCGCTTATTCTTAACAACACTTTAAATTGGAATAGCGCTAGCGCTGCTGCCTACAATATTTTGAAATCGCAGTTCCCGATCCCCAAATGCACGAGCCTGTTCATTTCGTACGGCTTCATTTTGGCCCTAGTCACAGGAGGAAGGCGGACTCGTCTCCCCTTCTAATAGAGAGGATTGAAGTTCTCTAGGCGCTCCTTGGAGATTCCCCTTGAAGTAATTCAGTGCGGCTACGACGGTCAGCATTAATTTCTGCCTTCCATCTGCGGAAAGTTTAGCGAGATATATTAGGTTGTTCGAAAATTCTAGCAACACTAGCATAACAATATTAGAATACAATACAATATAATGCAATATACAAAAACTCAGTCCACGATTTACTCCCCATCCAAGTCTAAGATCCTGCCCCATCTTTCAGGCAGTCTTTTAATTCCTTTCCGCCAGAATTCTGATGGCTGTAAGGAAAAGAATTCAGAAACCTCCATTTCCAGTTGACGTCGATCATCGAGCACTCCACCTCGAAGATACTGCTTCAGAGCTCTGAACAGGTGGTAGTCAGAAGGAGCGAGGTCTGGAGAGTACGGTGGATGGGGCAGAACTTCCTCGCCTAACTTTTGGATTTTCTCACGACTCACTTTTGCGACATGAGCACGCGCGTTGTCGTGGAGCAAGTAGACATTTTCCCGCTCTGGACGTTTTTGGCGCATGGCGTCGGCCAAGCTCTGGAGCTGGGTAGCGTAGACAGATGCAGTGACTGTGATCTCGTAGACAGATGCAGTGACTGTGATCTCACTACCCAGCAACTCCCAGGAAAGCATGCCTTCTGTCCCACCAGAAACACAGAAGAACCTTCTTTTCGTGGTGTCCACGTTTCTGTTGTCTTGGAGCCGATTCTCCGCGTGGGAGCCATTGGCTCTTGCCGGTGTGGTTGACATTTAAAGACCAGTTGTCATCACCAGTAACAATGCCCTTCAGAAAGTTCTTTCTGTGCGGACGAAGAAGCTGCGACTCAGCAACACTGATTGGGCATGCCTTGTTAAGGTCCCGCAACTCATGTGGTACCCAGGACAACAAATCTTTGCGATACCCAAGGATCTCCCGTTGCCTCAAGACGGTGCTTTGCGTACATCCATGTGTCGCCGCCAATTCGCGAGTGGTTGAATTTGGCTTCACCTTGAAGGCTTCGCGCAAGCTGTCTTCGTCCACAACAGAGGGTCGTCCGGAACGAGGTTGATCTTCGTGAGAGATATCTTAAGCTTTGATAGGTCGATGTTGCTGCTTATCGTTAACATTGTCGCTGTATTCGTATTCGTCTTATATAGTATGCTTGAGGAAGCTTCAGGAATGTACTCTGACGTCACCATACAAGATCAATACTGTAAGAGCTTTAACAAATTCAACAGGCAGTAGCGTAATGTGCTGCAAGACGTTTCGATCAACCCCATAGATTCCGAGCTTGAGAAAGTGGCATGGTACGCACGTATCGATCATTCCTTCATATTTGAAACTTCTTCATTTCCGTTGTATACGAATTGATCGTTGTTGGTGTTCTGTCACAGTAAACCGCCTCGAAAATAGCTCGCGTGACGCTATTTGAAGCCATATCATTATTATTTATTTTATGAAGAATTTCATGTGTCACAACAATATCACTCCTAAGAGAAAGAAATGCAGAAAACAAACAAACAACAGAAACATCATAAGATAAAGAGTTTAGAAAAAATAAAAACAAAAGAAACACGGGGAAGCAAATATAGGCCAAATTTTTCTATTTGAGATCGTGACCACATGCATCGAGGTGTGTTGACCATGCATCTTAAAATATTTAGAGAAATCGGTAAAACCCGGTTTTTGGAAATTTTTATATAAGCTGCAGTAGCTCCATTCACGAAGAACTGAATCCTACATGCAAGCTTGGCTCTGGGTATGAACATTTTTATTGTGGCACCACGAGTTGAAGATGGTCTGAGATTAAGGAAACCCTCCGCGGCAAATGCGCAAGCATCACTTATTATTTTGTGAACCATTAGAAGATCAAGCATTTCCCTGCAATCGGTCAGCGTCTGCAACCCTAGCTGGATGTTTCTTGAATTCCGGGACGGAAATTCGAGATAAGAGAACCCTAACTTCCTAATGAATACTTTCTGGTGAAACTGTTTTAGAAGTTCTCCAAGCTTTCAACAATTTTAATTTTACGAGGATTGAAAACGACTGTGATATTCCAGAAGGAGTATGTCTTGTTAGCTCGAAGAAGCATTGCAGGGTCATCCGTAGCAAGGGCTCAAAACAGGTGATGCACCAGTGAGAGCGCTTTAATTGCTAGGTGTTCAAAGTGAGCATCAAAACTTAAATTCTGAGTTATAAGAAAGCCTAGATCCTTCACTTCTGTGATAGGTGCTCCTTCAAAATAGTAGGTCATTGAACTTTTTTCTCCTAGCAATGCTAATGTTTAACAGAGATGTCTTTTTTTTCGAGAGAGAGGTAAATCCCATTCATTTGTCCAATCGTATGGCTAGGGTCGTCAGCAGCGCTCTGGAGCACATACTAGCATCAAGGCTTTGATAGAGTTTAGGGTCGTCAGCAAACGCAACCCATTTGACACTATAGTTGTGCTCTCCCAAAAATTTGGAATAACCGAATATATTCGAAAAGCGACGATTCTCGAGCATTCGAATTCGAATAACATTCGAAAATCGCGTTTTTTCGAGCAATCGAACTCGAATACGTTCGAAAATAGCTTTTTTCGAGCATTCTAATCAAAGTATTCGAATTCGAATGTTCGAATAATCATTCTGGCTCAACCAGGGTTTTGGGAGAGAGGATCATTTCATCAAGGCAAATACGGGGTATACACTGTTTAAAAGGTGATAACGTTGCTCAAGGTAAGGGTACTGAAGAAGTTAAGGTCTCATATGAAAGTTAACAAAATAAAAATTTTCTGACATACAAGCGGTGTGGACTGCGCAATACACTCATCTGAATTCTCATCATTTTACATTCGATTGATTGTGTTTCACTTGAATCACCTGTATCACCTGTCGTCCCGTTGATCATCGACTTGCTCGAGCGGGCGCCAGCAGCGTCTCCATTCGTCCCTGTCGCGTGCCAGAGTGGTCCAATGGATCCTCCTCGCTCGAGGGACACGAAGAGCATCATATCGGTCGTTCAGGGCTTTCACGAAGAAGTTCGACCAACGCGTTGGTGGGCGTCCTGGTGTTCTCTTGACATCCCGCGGAATCCAGTCTGTGATGGCTCTCGTCCAGCGGGTGTCTACGAATCGCATTACGCGGCCGGCCCACCTAATTTTCGACAACTTGGCCCACGCGACAGCGTCTCTGATCTTCGAACGTCGGCGAAGCTCGGAACTCCGGAGGCCTTCTCTCACTTGCGTGAGTCGTGTCACTCCGTGCATCGTCCTCTCGATTCCACGCTGCGCGACGCTGATCGCGTGTTCATCCTGCTTTTATAGCCCAGGTCTCTGAGGCGTATGTTAGGGCAGGAAGAACAGTGGAGTCGAATAGGTGGGCACGGAGTCGGACGTTCTTCGTCTTCTTCGCGACTTCTTCGACGCTCTTGAAAGCTTCCTAAGCCGCTCGTTTCGTCCTGCTCAGCTCTGGTGCTAGGTCGTTGGCCATGTTGACTTCGCGACCCAGATACACATAGCTGGAGCATTCGGAGATGTTCGTTCCGTTGAGCGAGAATGGGGCATCAGAAACCCATCCGTTCTTCATGAACATCGTCTTCGTAAGATTCAGCTGCAGTCCGACGCTTCCGCATACACGATCGAAGTCGGCCAGCATTCGTTCCGCCTGCCCGATGCTCGGTGTTATGAGCATAACACCGAGCATCACTTGAATACCTGTTGTAATTTCTCCTTAAAGAAACCGTGTCATTTAATTTGGGCTTCTTTCAATGTTTAAAACTTTAAAACACACTATGGCTTGCGAAAAATGCAGAGTACCCTAAAAATGCAAGTACTAAATGAAAGGTTCCAACATTGCTTCTAGTAAAGCTTTTGGAGCTGTTTGAGACTCATACTAAAGCACATTGTAACAAGGTTTCTGTGGCGTGGAAATAGTCATATTGTTCCATACCCTGCCAGAAACCTTGCATTCCAGACTTGATTGACTGTGTATGGGTCAACTGCTCTTTAGAGTAGTCGCTAAATCGCCTCTGCACTCCGACGATGTTTTCGATTTTCCAGAAGCACTTCAGGATAAACTTTTTCTCCTCGAAAGAAACCCTAGGGCCGGCATGACTCTTGTTATGGGACCAGACGTGTAGAAAGCGTTATTAGAGCAATAGCGAGAACGGAAAATTTTGGAATCAATAAAACAATCAACAGCTTGTTTTGGATTTTGTCGGATCTTGATCTCCTCATTTTTTGCTGATGGAATAAGTCGACAGGTGACCCGTTGGAAACAAAAGTGTGGTGATTCGAACGGTGCTTATTTCGACTAAATCCGATAAGATTTGAGAAAGTCATGGTAGCTCAAAGTGAAGCACTCAACACGCTGAGAACTTTCCCTACAACCTAACAGTTCCATTTTTCGCAAGCCGTGGTGTGTTTTTAAATTTTGAACTTTAAAGAAGCACAAATTAATCAACGCGGCCCCTTTAAAGAGAAATTACAATTATTTAAGTGAAACACAATCAATCAAGTCCAAATTTAAGAAATTAGACGAGTGCTTGGCGCAATCCACACCACTCATATGTGAAAAATTTATATTTTTAAAGCATTCATTCTTGTCCTTAATCTCTTGAGAACCTTCACTGTGAGCGAGGTTATCACCTTTCAAACAGCGTACACATTTTTTCAGAAACCCTGTATATTGACGACAAGTGCCCCTCCCAATCTGTACGTGGGCTTCGCACTTGTTCGCCTAGCTTGATGTCCGTCGCTAATACATGTATAAGATAAACATATTACACTGGGATAAATTAATCGCTAATATGTGGGTAAGATCACATACACTAATTGTATTGTGCAATCCATGAAGTTCTTTTTGGTTTGGGTTCGTTCGAACCCGTTGTAAAGATTACAAATTTCAAAGTTTGGGCAAATAGACTTCTCCATGCGATCGTCACATCATCAGATCTTTTCCATAAATGGCAGCTTCCTCATCTCCCCTCCTCTTGCTTTCCTCTCATTTATACTGTAAATTAACAGTCCGGTGAGCAATCTTATACGAAACATTGAGGGAATAACACACCTCGCCTTTCGCTACCCTAACCCTTATTTAAAATTAACGGCCGTTAAGACCTGCCATAACCCTTACCGCTTATAATCCCAGATGTGTTTTATTAGGTTAGTTTCCACATAGTGAGCGATAAAAGAAAACTACCCGCAGCGTATTCTAAGCTTCCTTTGAAAGCGGATCTGTTTTAGAAATGAAAAAGGTGTCAAAAGCACAACTCCATTTCAGTTTTCACCTTCAACTCGTCTTTCGGAAGTGATAATGCATCAAAACCAACTAACCAGGGAAGGGTCTCAGGCGTAGGTCTGAGCGGGGGGAATGGATAGTACTGCGAGAATCTCCACCCTTCGTTTAGTAGAAAAACATGTTTCCTTTTTGCTGAGTTCTTGAATCAAAGGAGCTACGGACCCTGGTGGGGTACAGTAACGCACCGTCAGCGCGTGCCCACGTGCATACGTGCGCGCGTCGACGTATGGGAAATGGCAAAAAGAGGTGCGGCGAGCGAATCGGTGGCTCAGCAGAGTGTGACGCTGCCTCACAGGTGCTAGGCCAGATGATCGATTTCCGTGCTATGCACTTTTTTGACATTTTTTCATGTCTGCTGCTTCCTTCAACAATTTGCTTCCTACACATCTTCTACACATTTATTTCACCCTAAATTGTCAAAAGGGTCAGATTTGTGTTCAACACCCCAGATAAGCCCTATAGACAAAGTTTGGACGAAAACGGTGACCATGACCTCAGGAACTGAACGAAACATGTTTTTCTACTGCATGAAGTTTGGAAACTCTTGCAGTACTATCCAATTTCCCCGTTCAGACCTACGCCCGAGATCCTTCCTTGGTAAGTAAAAATTCATCAAAACCGGTAAAAGTCGACCCTTCGAAGCTTGTTTTGGGGCGGATCCAAACGATCCCGCTTCTGTACATAAGCGAATCGGCGTCGGGATCTGGTCTCCTGTTTACGAATGCCTTTGTCGCAGAATGTCCCAATTTGAATTCGTAAAGCATGATGACTCGATAGCCGCGTCGGTTCATGATTTTACGGGGCTATGGAGAAAACCGGCTAGAAAAATTAGAGCGAAAGTTACAAATATTTTTTGAAAGAGCAGGAGAAAAACCTACCGAACATTTGTGACTTTCCCTGAGATGGGATGCTTTGGGGTAAAAAACTTATTTATCTATACCTACCTCGAAACCAAGATTAATTTTGCGACAGCCTAACATTATTCTCCCTCGCCAAAAAAACAGCTTTATAAAATTTCAACCAATATGTCAACGTGTTGAGTAGTGAAATGAAATTTCAAAAAGTTATGCCAAATTTCCTTGAACCAAAATTATTTATTTATTTATATAAGGCATGCATTGTAAACCCAATGATACATTATACAATGCTTATACAATGCATACATATATCAGGAACGAAATAAAATTTAGAAAAACGCCGACAAGATCAAGGCGGATCGAAGGTGACACTTCTCCAGATGAAGGTTTTGAATGCACCTTTCGACAAACTAAGAAGGTCGTCTTGGCCAGTAACGAACTATTCTAACTAGTCACAAATTATTATTTTATTTAATCAATATTCTAACCGTTTTGGAGAGCCTCTAGTTTATGCGAAAAAAACTCGTTTTGATTTGGAAGATGTTCAGTTGATTCCAATAGAGTTACACTTGTTGAGAAGAGTGTCCAATTTGTCGTGAAATATGTCCATTTTGATTTGAAAAGTGTCCAGTTTAACATTGGTTTTCACATTCTGAGCGATAAAAGAAAATCGCCCGCGGCGATAAAAGAAAACCACTCCTGGAGAAGTGCCGCCGATGTTGATAACGTGCCTGCGGAACCAGAAGACGTTTGGGCAGGTTGTGGGGCACAGTGGCGTTGATTCATGCGATGAGGTCTCTTGCGTTGCGAGATTTTTGCATTTTAACGGAGTGGTTGAGATTTGAGGTGTTTGACGTCTACATTATTCGCTGGCGTTTTCTGTGCATTTTCCAGCTGTATGCGCTTCCGCGCTCGAGAGCGCAGAACCCAGCTGCGGACTCCTCTGGGCGACCAAAGCAGTTCCCACACGAACAGTTTGGATGGCATACACCATGGAGTGCCTTCCTTAGCCTGGTTCTGCGCTCGAAGAACATCGGCCCCTGAGTCCCCGATGAGGGCGCGCACTTTTCTGATTGGAGCGTAAATTATTTGCTTCTGGGATGCTTGAAGCAGGAAAGATAGATTATTTTGTTAGATCGCAGATTTTGTAGCAATCGAACGTTCGAATTCGAATACATTCGAAAATCGCGTTTTTTTTTCGAGCATTCGAATTCGACTAGATTCGAAAATTGCGTTTTTTCGAGCATTCGAATTCGAATAATTCTATTCGAATTCGAATGCTCGAACATTCATTTGGACGCAACTATATTTGACACCAGTTTCTTCCACAAGCCTGGAAAGCTCGTGCGTGTATATAATGAATAAAACCGGGGAAAGAACTCCACCTTGTAGGACGCCGCTTGTAACTGGTTTAGTTCCGTTTTGTTTACTTTAACTCTACTCGATCTTCCGGAAAGAAATTCCTTTATCCATTCGTGGATGAATTCCCAATTGCTGCAAGTTTCAGTGTAAGCTTCCTGTGACATACCCTATCAAACGCGCTGGAAAAGTCTAAATAAACCACATCTGTACCTACACCCTATCCAATCATTTAGAGCCTGAAGCATGGCAGTGACTGCTGACCGTCCTTTCATGGAAACCGTTCTGGTGCGGGGAAATAATCGAAAACTCATTTAAATGCCTTATAATTTGTCTTTCAGAATTTTTTCAAAAAGCCTCGCAAATAATGAGGTGGTACTGATAAGTCTATAATTGAACGGAGAGTCAAGAGGTGGCTTTTTAGGAATAGGAGTAATAAGAGAGATCTTTAATATTTCCGAAACTTTTGATATCAAGTGGGTTCTGTGTGACACTCAACTAGGTAATACATATGAAGCGCCCTGTACCAAATCCTTCATTTCTGCAGTTTGGCAAGTTTTTGCGCCTTCAATGTAATTTTCCATGCATCGCCACTCGGAACAGCCTAACGTTTACCCCTTTCCCCTACTCTGTTCGATCAGGAAACGTCCAAATCAAAGTTTTATGTTCTCTAAGAAAGTCTGCTATTACCTCGTCAATCCTCAGGCTGGCTCGAGCTCAAGTCTACTCTAATGGTAAGACCTAGACGAGCTACATACAACAACCGGCGAGCACTGCTGATCGTGTTGTAGCACAAGAGCCTATTTAGTCTCACGACTCAGAGAATAGGTGGATACTTCACAGGAGCCACGACGTAGCGTAAATACGACGACGTGAGTACTGTCGGCAGTGAATAATCGCACCAAAATGGATTAGAAGACTTCATTTCAAAGGAGCTAGAAGGGTGAGACAATAGTATAGAGGAGCTCATTGCCCAGGAATGAACCGCAAAGGATAGTGGGGATCGCACGCAGAGCGACAAGGTGGGACCAGTACAGCTCATGGATATTTGAAAGCACCGTAGCTCTGAGCACGCACTGCAAGGTTGGCAGAATAAAGAAGGAAATCCGCAAAAGATCGCAGGTGGGCTAGTAAGTTGGACAGCGCTCAAACTTTGTATGTTTATGTTTCAAATTTTATCTTGTTTGGAATCGAGCTGCTGCTCTAGGCGAGAGTATATGGAGCATTCGGAGGAAGCCACGACACCCGTCTGCTCTCACAAGTCAGAGTCAACGTTTAAGGTTTGACTCGCGGCCAGACAAGCCGAGATTTTCACCCTTACGAGACTGCTGAGCTGAAATCACATGTGCTTTTCTGGAAATTAAAAATCGCTGAATCGCTGGCCACTGTTTAAAGGAAACCTGAAGTTTGCTTGCGTTCATCCTTCTGCGGCCCGAAGAGCTTTTGGCCCCGTTACAAGTCATGAAACTGCAAGAAGTTTCTGTAGCTCAAGCTCTTGAACACTTCGCTTGTGAGCAAGTGGGCGCACCGCTCATTTCTAGCGCTGTTCCATCAGGAGTAAGAACTGAACAACAGCTTCTGATAAAGGGATGTCAAAGTGCTGTACAAACCAGAAGATCATCAATCAGGTCGGTCAGTCGTTTCGTTTGAAATTGTGGAAAATACAAATAAAGGTACTTATGAACCAGAGGGTCCGTGGTGCCGTGTGGTTGCCGGGAAACATGTTAACGCGGCAACAGCAACGGAAACGCGGCAACCCCACGGCACCCGGGAGCGGTGCTTGATAAGTACCGCCCCCGTGGTGTCGTGGGGTTGCCGCGTTAACATGTTTCTCGGCAACCCCACGGCACCACGGACCCTCTGGTTCATAAGTACCCAAATAAGCTAAACGCTACGCTAAAATTCTCCTATTATTTGGTTAAATATATCTTCTAAAGAAGTTCGAAGGTGTACAAACATTTCACGGAACTGCAGGATAGTGATTGCATGATCTTACTCAGGCACCTTGCCAGCATTCGTCCGATCTTTTCTTTTCCTTTTCCACTTTCTGTGCTCTTTGAACTAACGGCTTGTGAAACCCTGCTGAGCATTTTGAAGCTGATTCAATATATTTCCAGCAACATAATGCACCATTTTTAGCTGGATAGAAACGAGTAATGGAATCTCTTGTCGTGTCGTGTCCTCAGGTTCGAATAATCCTTCCAAGCATTAGTGGTAAAACGTCAACTAAGGGGCATGTTCGTGATTGCACTCCCGACACCTAATTTGACGGCGCCAATGGATGCGTTTGGACGAAAAAAGTCTTGCCTAGAACGCACTCAAACCGCGACAAGCGCGTGCAATCTGTCTGCTCTATTTACACATATTGTTGTAGAAGTAGGACCCGCCGCAAATACACCGCAAGCCCATAGGTGCCCATATAAGGAGAAGCCGAGAACAACATCCACGCCGCGTGTTCTCGTTTATATGACACTCATCAGATACGCCGTAATACGTGCTGGTGCAAATGGAAAGTGCGCCGCTGCATTAGCAGAAATGCAGCAAAGTAGGAAACGAGTCGTACATACTAAAACAGTATGTGAATATGTCAATAAAGCGACTTATGCATGAAGAAAATGGCCGAGAGTTGCAATTCTAGCTAATGTCAACTAGCATAACTAAAATACAGAGTCTAAAGTATTACCCAATACTAGGAACAAGCTCTAGCTTAAGCACATCTTCTGATCAATTCTCTTCTCCTCCACATTGAGAACTGAGACAATATTTATATGTTACAAAGTTATTCTTATTAATGCGCTTGAGCAGGGATCTGTTAAGTAGTCCTTACTGTATCCACTATTAACCAACAGGGTTCGTAACTGTACCATTCTGTTCATGAAGTCGCTTAATAGACTACATACACGACCAGTTCTTAATATCTCTATATAAATAATAGCCTTTTTGATATTGTCACTAGCCTACGAATCAGCTGCTGGAAATCTAATAACCTTGAAGCTAAAGTCGTCAGTTTTGTTATAAATTTTGGCGTATCTTGTCGTTTTCAATCCATATACTGAGATCCAGGTATTGACACCTCTTATCATTTTCATGTGTGATTTCAATCTTGAGAATTCTCTCATAAACAGTATCCAAAGTGTAACCTCAAGAGTCTCAATGTTGTGTATGATATGTAGGTCGTCCATAAATACCAACTGAAGAAATGATAACATAGTGTATTCCATAACATGCAATCAGTGTGGCATACAAAATGTGAATCTTACCACGAGAACACTAAGTACAAGAAGAAAGAACATCTTTATCATGTAATCAAATTTGACGTTATCAACTACCTTTACAACCACTCTAATCATACGTGCACAGGAAAAAGTATTGAGATTACTATATTAGACAACTTACCTATTACTACAGATAAAAAGTTCTAGGAGACAAGGAAGCATTCTGGATCAGGCTACTGAACACAGCTTATCCATTTGGGTTGAATGATAACGTTAAAGGGTATGGCAACATCTCCAATTTGGATGATCCATTTAAATATAAACCTTATCACCCATATCAAAGCATAGGTAGTTAGGAAAAACAGAATGCAAATTTATGGAAATAAACACAATAATGGAAACAAAACAGACTTTGTTAGGGTCATAGAAGACATTAAGCAATGTGGTCAAGTTAACAAGACGTACAAGTATATCAGATCATTCAAAAAGAATGTTATAAACCAACTTCTAACACGTTGTCAAGGTAACACTACCTCAGAAATCCTAAATAAAGTCGCGGTTTTACAACTACCAGGCTGTCCAATAATTCCTTTCCGAAAATTTTCAAAATTCTATAATTTTCCTTAGAAGTGTTATAATATCAGGCAAGTGTGAAAATCTTCTAGAAGGTTCTCCAGACTTCCACGCTAGGGGTATATAAGGCGCAGTCGCCGCGTCTAGCTACCAGTACAAGCTAAATTGGACCAAGGTCGAATTTGTTCGTTCGTGTACTACGAGTGTCGTCCGCATCGCAAGGAGTTTCTCGAGAACCTGGTCACTGGGGATGAGAGCTGGGTCCTCTACGACAACGTCGTCAGCCGTGCCGTCTGGATCCCGCGCGGAGAAGAGCCGCCGACGACGCCGAACGCCCACCTGCACCTGCTGAAGATCATGCTCTGCTGCTGGTGGGACGCCAAGGGCATGCTGTACTTCGAGCTGCTCCCGTAAGGCAGGACGGTCACCGCCTCCATCTACACCGATCAGCTCGAGAAACTAGCCGCCGCCATCCGAGAAAAGCGTCCCCGGCGGGCCTCGGTCCACCTGCTGCACGACAACGCGCGCCCCCACGTGGCGAATGAGACCCAGCAGAAGTTGGCGACGCTCGGCTGGGAGACGGTTACCCATCCGCCGTATTCCCCGGACCTCGCCATCTCCGACTACCACTTGTTCCGCCCGCTGAAGCATCATTTGGCAGGAAGAAAATTCACCAACTACGACAACCTCAAATCCGACATCGCGGACTTCTTCGAGTCGCAGCCCCCGGAGTTCTGGGCGAAGGGCATCGGCGACCGGCCCAATCGATGGGCCACTGTTGTGGATAACTGTGGTGATTACATTGTTGATTAGACTTGTTTTTCAATAAAGTTGAAAAAATTAAAAATTGTGAAATTTTCTGACAAGAATTATTGGACAGCCTGGTAAAAGGCATCTTGTGCTATTATCAATATAGAAAAAACAATATGAATCTCAACAATAGAACTATCTACACAACTACTCGTTATATACATAAGGCACTGGATCACATAATTCTACACTTGATAATTAACAACCCAAAGGTTAAGCGAATTATAAATGCTGAGACATAAACAAGGTGCAATGTAGTGTACATATGCAGCAACCTAATCTCACAGTATATTTGTAACTATAACACCACACTTGAGAGTCTTACCATGAACAGAGAAAAAAATTCTCTGGAAAGGGCTTGTATATGTATAGCTCAGGAATACAAAGGATACATTGATAAAGAAGCTAAACATGTTATCACAGGTAACCTAAATCTTATTCGTCACAAAGACACAAGGGACACAGGCTACGGACTATAATGCCCAAAGGCACCAACATTCAAACTCCACACATTTCCAATAGGATAGAAGTAGACAATTGGATTGAAGAGACAATAACGGGGGTAGTCAACAAAATGAGAAGTATATACAAGCTCGATATAAGTAAGGCTGTTAGTATTTACCATCATCTTACTGAATTGTTACATAAAAGATTATGGGCAATAATAGATAAAACTATTTTAAAATCGGAAGAACAAACTTTAAAATCGGAAGGCAGGGCAAACCGTCTCCAATCTCATCCTTGTACGCTTGATAGTATTGAATGCCGTCTTGTGGTGTATTCCCAACCACTCTAGTTTCTACAGCTACAATATTGTTACTGTGCAATCTTCCTGGCACAATACCGTTTTTTCTCAGAAATTTTTCTGAAAGTGGTGTTTTCCACTGGAATTCAGAGACTTCTACAACAGTTACCTTATATCCTTTAATGCAGACTAGAAGTCTGTTGCGCGTTTAGTCACTCACGCACTCCGATCGCATCTTACAAATTATCTATGATAGCGCAAAACCGTTATTCAAAAGACGCACTATGCAGTCGCCCGAATTCTTATCCCGCCGACGGTTTTCCACGGTGGGCGCGTTACCCAGATGATTGCAACAGTAATCAACTTCGACACCAGAGTTACTTTCAATTATCTAGGCGCGAGTGATAAGTAAATATCGTATTACATATTGATAGTAATTAAAAAATTATGCATTCCTCACCTTTATAAAAGCAGGGCAATTCATGGGTTTACACCGGTTCACACCGCAGCGGAAATAGGTATCTTTTATCTCCGCGCTGACTGACAGACGAGAGTGCTCGAGTTGTTACATTAGTGTCATCCATCAAATGTTCCCATGTCTACAACTGATCAGCGGGTCGAACACTTCGAGCGCATGAGCAACGATACTCACGTGATCCTGAATGGAGTTCGTTTTTCAATTGGACCCGAAGTTCTGATTATTTCAGGCATTCACCTCCGAAGGAGGTAGACTAACTTTTTCTTTAACTTTTTACTTGAATTTACTTTGAAAGTTGGATAGACATAAAATCGTGCTAGGTCGAAGATAATCGTCACGCGTACTTTTTTTCGTCACTTCTCAACGCTCTGGTAGGAGGACACGATTTGAAGCAATTTTTCTTCGTTCCATTTTTCAATCATTTCGTCAGTGTAATTATGACGCGTAAGCAGATGACGATTATATGATCACAAGGATTCTTTTTGCATTCAGTACACTCCTCGCCTGCCCAATAATTCCTGAAAAGGAGAAAACTAAAGACTCTTGCGCACTCGGAGGCAGCGTCAGCAGCAGAAGCAAACGGTTAAGCATAGCGGAGCGGCACCGAGGTGGCCACTGGTACAGCAACCTTATGGTCCTTGGCACACTCGGCAGCAACTTTAGCGGCAGCGGCAGCATCAAATGGTTAAGCATAGGAAGGCGATATCGATTTGGCGGCAATTGATGCCGCTGCGCTACGTCTTCACTATATGAAACGCTAATCCTAGTCATATCTGGTCCTAGCGATGCTCTCATGCGTTCTTCTTTACAGGAGCACAAGGCGGATTCATTGAGCACAACAATTAAAACAACACACGAATGAGCAATGAAGCACGAATGAGCACTGTAGAGCATTGGAAATACTACTGCAAAATGAAAACGAAAAAACTCACTCCCTGTCTTCAGCCCTCAGCTATAGACGAAGGCAAATTGAAAACTTTCTTTTCTGGAAAAAACACTATATGGCTCAAAGCAGCTCCATGAATGCAGGTAGACGGCCTCACGATAAATAAACAACAACATTACTGGAGAACAAATAACAAAGTGGACGGCAACAACGAATTAAATGAACCGTAACGGTGAACTATGAGAACGGCCACTGGATTGCGAAAGTGGAGGAAAACTACGAATAATGGTTGGGAGCTAGTTTGAGAACTGTCCAAAAAGTATCCTCTAGGTTCCTCTTCTTGAAGCCTTGGCACGTTGATCAGATGTTTCGTATGCTGCTATGCCGAACGAGTTTAGTAGGTCGATCAGTTTCTTATTGGCCTAAAGCTTCGTCTCTTTGTCGTCTTCAGAAGCCACTTGATAAACCGTCAGAGTGGCAGGACGCCGCTACTAGCTCTTGTTAGTACGATGTGCGACGAGCCTCTAAAGAACTGATCCGCCTATCAACCTCGTTCGGCACAGAGAATACGAAACATCTGTTCACAAAGTGATACACTACAGAATTTGTTCAATCTAAGAATGGTGCTGAAAGAGCACTTCCTCCAGATGTTATAGAATAGACACTGACCATTAGGCGCAAGCCCTTCGAGGCAGCCACTGGTTGCCTGTCAACGACTTCCAAGACAGTCGGTGGGTCCGAATTTCTGTATGCAGGCGTTTACATAAATAGTCACCAAGGCTTAATATGCTTCCGCATAACATTATAATGTTGCTGTTTCGTATTCGCAAAGTGCAGCGACAAATGATAGTCGAGGCACTCGTACAAAAAATAGTAGTCTAGAAAGAAACTTGTGTCGGTCGAAATGTCAAGAATTTGTCAGCACACCAAACACCCTCGTTTCGGGTGCTGATACTAGCCCGAGCATGATAGTAATTTACGAAGTTTGAGGGAATTTGGTGAAATCAACCCGACCACCATCAATTATCTCTACGGGAGTAATCTGCTGAATCGGTCGAAATATCAAAAACAGCTGTTAGATTCATGATGAACACCTCAAATAGCCTCTAAAGGCGCAGTATGAGCAAAAAATGTTCTTGTCCTCTGTAGTAGTGGATTAGTGTACATGAAAAGTGGAGAAAAAGTGATGAGAAGATGAAAAACACCGAGAAGGAATCACCACCTCAAACGCCGACAGGGAAGGCAGCACGCTGGTGTATTTTCCGAAAGTGGCGTCATTCATAGCGCATTGGTATGCACTACGGTCTGCAGGCGCAATCCCGCAGTTTTGCTCGGTTTTGGGATCTTACCAGGAAAGGGTCTCAGGCATAGGTCTGAACGGGGGAAATGGATAGCACTGCAAGAATATCCACCCTTCATATAGTAGAAAAACATGTTTGTAACAGATAGATGAGTATGAGTGGCCACTGGTCAAATGCGGCGGGCGCGTGAGAACGATTTGAGCAGCATTACGAACTTCACCTAGAGGTATCAGAGAAGCTGAAAAGCGAACTAAAGGCGACCCTAACCTTAGTGTAGTGTGAATGAAATCTTTTGCCCACCACACAAGTCCGGTGAATTACAATTTACTGTGGCCGATAGATGCGTCTGGGTGATCGCAGGTCAAATTCGCCGCGGGCGTGAGAACGATCTGGGCCGCCGCTACCCCCACAGAGTGGTGGATGCCTTTTCAGTTGAGTTCTGCTGCCGTTCGGAGTCGAGGCCATCAGCTTTCCGTCCTGCCCTTCTCCGACCGTGCCTTCTCCTTCTCCACCAGTTGACTACCCCATCTAGCCGTTATTTCCTTATTGTCGTTGAGTTCGTTTTTTGAGATAAATTTTTATTCTACTTGTGTAGTGCGTTCTGACTGAAAGCGTTGTGACGTTCCATACCTTGGAACGTAACAACGTTTTCAGGCACCTTGTTTCGTATTTGCTGAGTCCTTGAACCAAAAGAGTTACGGGCACTCGAAGGCGGGGTACAGTAGCGCACTGTCAGCACGTGCCCACGTGCATGCGCGCTGAGCGCACTGTTGTATGGGACGCGGCGAAAGGCTCTGTGGTAAGCGAGTCGGTGGCCAAACAGTGTGCGGGCTTCTCCAAAGGTGTTGTTCGGCTCCCGTACTGTGCACTAATTTTGTATTTTTTGTTACTACTACCTCCTTTACCAAATTGCTTCCTACACATCTCCTACACATTCATTTCACTCTAAATTGTCAAAACGGTCGGATTCGTGATCATCAGCCCAGATTTGTGATGAGCACCCCATGACCTCAACAGCCCTAGTCACCCGTACCTGCTGTAACCTACCGTAATCGGCCGAAAATTCAAAAACGGATGTCAGATTCGTGATCGGCGCCCAAATAATCCCCTCGGAGAAGTATGGGCAATCGGTGGTTGTGACCTCAACCGCCCTAGTCATCCGTACCTGCTGAAACCCAGACCTTCTGTGAGGTCACATTCGTTGAACACAAGAAGTTGTATAATACAAAAAGTGAGAGAAGTGAGTGAAGCTCAAAGCAGCTCAAAGCAAACCGTTATTTGACAATTTAGAGTGACATAAATGTGTAGCAGATGTTTAAGGAGTAGAATTATTTAAATTGTCATTAAGTCACTGTTGTACTTTCACGACTCCAGAGGTCGGAAAAACATTTTCGCCCAAACCTTCCCCCAGGGAGGTCATTTGAGGTGTCGATCACGAATCTGACATCCGCTTTTGAATTTTCGGCCGATTACGGTAGGTTACAGCAGGTACGGGTGACTGGACTGTTGAGGTCATGGGGTGTTCATCACAAATCTGGGCTGATGATCACGAATCCAACCGTTTTGACAATTTAGAGTGAAATGAATGTGTAGGAGATGTGTAGGAAGCAAATTGGTAAAGGAGGCTGCAGTGGCAAAAAAAAAAATTAGTGCACGGTGCGGAAGTCGAACTACTGGTGGAGCACCTTTGGAGAAGTCCGCATCCTGCTGAGCCATCAACCACAGAACCTTTCCCCGCGTCCCATTCAACAGCGCGCGCACGCGTGGGCACGCGCTGACGGTGCGCTACGATACCCCACCCTCGAGGGCCCGTAGCTTTTGGTTCAAGGACTCAGCAAAAACGAAGCATGCTTTTCTACTATATGAAGGGTGGAGATTCTCGTAGTACTATCCATTTCCCGTTCAGACCTACGCCTAAGACCCTTCCCTGGTTAGTATATTTATGGAAAGTATCATCACTGGGGCACGTGTAGCGCAATCGGAGGAGGTGCCGACTGTCGCGTGCACCCGATACCAGGTTCCTGGTTCAGATTTCCTCTCAGGCCAACCATGCCTTCCATCCCTCCGAGTCGGTGAATACCAAACCTGTTTGGGAATGATAAAGCGCTGACTTGTTTATCGACTGACCACCGCAAGTCGTTACATGGCCAAATGCACATTTAACTTGCTTTAGCCACATCTAGAGGTAGAATGCGTGGCGCATTCCAAAAGGAATTGAGGAACGCCGTCCGTTACCTATTACTGTCATCACTTCAAACGATAAGTGCTGCGAACAGTGTGGACATACTCTTCAGCAAGAAAGTGGGTAGTTATCCTGACTGTTGAAGGATTTGAATTTAATTTTTAGGTAGAAATCGGTCCAAGAGATAAAATTTTTTCTCGGTGCATGCAGCAACTAGTGCAGAGCCAAGAAGAGAGTACCTCTACCTCTAGTATCAGATAGTGATATCAAAAAAAGTAAAAGAAAGAATAGAACTGAAACCATCTTTTTCTCCCTGTTCATTATGCCTTCCGGTCAACAAATAGGAAAACCTTGAGAGGGGAAAAATCACGAAAATGCTGATAGGGAAAATTGTAGGAACGATGGCGTACTCACACGATCGTGTATTGTCGGAGAACGGGCTGCGACCCCACAAACACAAACGGTCCCACAACGACAATGTGAGTACCATGACTGGGAGACTTGGCCAATTCTTGGCGTACTACTCGCCGCTACCCTTGGCTGTTTAGTAGAGAGTATTTCATCTTTTTCAGACATCTCTTTTCCTGATCACCAATCTTGAAACGAGGTCGCTAGTAATGACAGTTTCTTCTGGATAAAAAACGGCAACGCGTTTTCACTGTTTCCTACAGGATTGGGAGGCAAAGCTGTTTAAGTCAAATGTTTGGTAAGCTTATTTCTTGAAAAGGAAACACATGTGTTAAGTTGTTAAAAGGTGGAATAATTGCAGCTATAACGCTAGCTATATTATGCCAGTTCCTATGAAATAAAATAACATTTCTTTCAGAAGAAACAATATGCTCAATAGGCTAGACGAAGGAAAACAAACTGTTTCAATGTTGTTCCTGGAAACTGTTCCTGCATAATAATTCTGTATTGTCTTGGGCTTCTCGCGGTTTTTCATAGAGGGTCTTTATTTCCTGACGGCCTTATGTTTCGTCGCACTCGCCTTCTTCATAGGGCTCCAGGACCTAACTCCAACGCGACGTCGCGGCGCTGAAACGCGGACGTGCGCTCGGTGACGCATGGTTAGTCGCGGGGCACAAAATGTTCTCAGCGTTTAACCAGACCACATTTCTAGAAAGGAACTTAAAATCACACAGAATGTGGTAGGCAACAGTCTGCAGTGGGGCAATTGATCCGAGAATGGGTGATAGTGAACTTTTTCTGGAGTATAACCATAATCACGGGTAAAAATTGACCGAAGAAGTTGTAGATGGCAAATACTGACGCTAGAAACCATCTACGTGACCAGGATTCCTGTATAAACTGTCGCTGATCGTCCTATTGAAACCACATCCATATACTACCACGAGGGTCCAAGAAACGTTGAAATAAGGCAAAGGCGTGCAACATGTCCCTGTAGGAAACGTCTCTAGCCGTCGGAAGCATCGTCCAATTTCGTCGCAACTCGTCCAATTTCGTCGCGCACCGTGCGCGACGCCAGGGGGATTCGCGCGGCGTTGGAGTTATGTCTGCCCCCGTCTTCAGAGGCATGAACGCGGTGCAAGTGTTACGCCGGAAACAGAGTTCGTCGGCATGCCGCGATCCACCTGGCGGCTGAGGTGCCGTAACACTAGCCCGAAATGGCTTACCACCCAATATGTGTTCGACATGCCTTCCTCCAGTTTTTGGAAATAATACCTACTTTATTAGCTACTAATAATAGTTACGAGCAATTATAAGGACTGACTATCTTTATTTATATTTACGGTGACATTTATTTATTTATGATTAAAAAGGATAAAAGATAAAGAACCGCGTTACTAATGTCCTTTTGGGATGCGCCACGCAGTCTACTACTAAAGGATGTCGTTTAGATGATCTGAATGAGTATTTGGCTAAATAATGACTTGCGATGGCCGGCCGATGAACTTTTTTCCTTTTCAGACAAGTTTGTTACCAACTTATCGACCCGGGAGAAATGCAATGTTTGGTCGGCCTGGGAGGGAAATCCGAACGATGAAGCTGGTATCCGGTGCATGCGGTAGTCGGCACCTGCTCCAAGTGCGCTTTCATGCGGTGATTAAGACTACCAGCTGGGGAATTGAATCCATTTTCTTTGCGTGATTCTCAAAAACGTAATAAATTCGATTCTAGTGTGTGAATACCACGTACGACACATGAAAAAGATGGAGCATCACGTTTACTGTTTCCAAAGATTTCAGAAGTTTGGAGTCTTGAACATGCTTTACGATGAATAGAAACTAGATCCCAGGAAGTGCCTTTCGTTCCAGCACAGCGTAATCTAACTATAGGTTTATGTCCTCGAGCCTAGATTTAGCACGACGACATTGTTATATTACAGTGTTACTTTTAAACAGCATTAATATTCTCATTTTCTTCAGCGAAATTAACAGCAGCTTGGACATTGCGGAATACCATGCTTTCACCCGTTCTCTTTTTAGATTTCTCTTTTTGGCATGAAATTGCATGAAGCCCCAAAATATAGTCAGTAGGTTGAAGAGTGGGCGAAAGAAGACACTGTTGTGATAACGCTTCGATTGTAACACGCGATTAACTGATGAATACACCGACAAGTGTTAGGAGAAAGCATTCCTTCGAGCTGTAAAGGCGTCCGCACACTTTTGCGGCAACGCTGCACTCCTATCTTTCATCATAGGGCAAGGATGCAGAGGCCGCCGTGGACGGGAGGCGCCGTCCTCACCGCATCCTTCACCCGCACACTTTTGCAGCGACGGCAGTAATGGTTCAAATCATTATTGCCTTCGCTGCGGCATTGACGTCGGCAAAGCCGATCGCGGCTGGGATCTCAAGTGGAAACACACGCGTTCTTCGAAGTTAGCTGATCGATAGAAACGATCGGCTGTTAATTTTCGACGATCCGCACGCCGTCTGTGGTGGTTTCTTGTTGAAGTTGGCTGTGTGCATGAAATGGTTCTTGTAGTTGGGAAGCACCCATTCGTAAAATTCAAGACTATCTTCGATCCCTTAGCTTCGTGTTCCTGAGTTATTAGTTGTGAATTTTATTGAAGCGTTTTATAGGTTGGAGTCAACACCAACACAGTGGTGATACTTGCAGCCGCTCTGCTCAAACATGCAGCTTAACTATCAGCATGGCATGCCTTAGGTAGATTTATTGGTACTTATTAATTTACGTGGTACTACAGCTGTGCCCGAGTGAATATTCGAGCATCGAATTCGAATAGTTCTATTCGAATTCGATGCTTTCGAAAAAACGGGATTTCCGAATGTATTCGAATTCGATTGCCCGAAAGAACACGATTTTCGATTGTATTCAAGTTCAAATGCTCGAAAATCGTCGCTATTCGAATATATTATAGAGAGTGATGGGGAAGATAGGCAGCATCGTTGTTAAATCGTATCATACAGGTTGAAGTAAAGTTATAACGTCAGTATGGTACTCTACGGTGTTCAAGATACCCTTTACATCGGCAGTGCAGTGAGCAAGCTCGCAATGCACAATCTCAACCCTCGGATCCGAACCCACGACCCTCTTCCTCCAAGTCCGCCCCCACACCTCCTCGACCATCCAGATGCTGCCGCACTGCCCGTGAGCAGCGCACCTCAATGTTCCACTTCGGTTACTGTATCGCTAACAAGCAAACTGTACCTCCGCTACTGTTATAGCCCCAAACATTTTGCTGGCTAACCAAAACATGGCAGTTCCAGAATTCTGCTTTGCTTTATGGAGCCGCACTGAACTGATATGGTTTTTTTTTTGCAATTTTTGACCTACCCAGATGTCCGCAGGAAATTGTAAATCCACTGCGGTACTTCTCTTACAGCCCCCTACAACCCTCAATAGGTCACTTTAAAATTTCCACGGGAAAAATTTCATTGGCCTCCCTTGTATGGGATAGCGCGCAATCAAATTAACTGCCATCTGTTTGAGTCGTGATGAGTGGACGGTGCACAAGGGGGTGGGGGCCTAAACTTTCCTGAGGCTTGAGTATCCTAGGCGGGGCCTGGATCTTAAATCAATCCGCGGTGCACTCGAAATTTACCGTCTCTTCCGAATAGCTTAGTACTCTTGCGTTCTTCTTGTAAGGAAAAGGCTGGTTTTCACACCAAAAAAAAACGCGTTTGCTCCTTAGGCCCGTGTTATACTCCCGCGGGAGCTTCCGCGGATGGGCGGAAATCGCGTCGGTACCCCGCGCCGGGCCACTCGTCGCGGCCCGCCACGCCCGCCATCCGCGGATCGCCGCCGACAGACGACGAGAGGGGTGTTATACTTCCCGCCCGCGGGAGTGCAGCCGACCGCGGTGCACTGCACCGCAGAAGGCTGTCGTCCCGCGGAGTTCGGCGCGGGAAACGCACTCCGATGCGACGCTAGCCGCCCTTTCGACGACGACCGTCCGCGGTGCACCGTCCGTCCGCGGGCGTCCCGCGGAAGCTCCCGCGGGAGTATAACAGGGGCCATAGCGGGAGAGAACCTTCGTCAAACCATCCTAAAAATGGTTCAAATCAGTTTCATTAAGCCTCAAATGGCTGGTATCGAGGTTGTGAGCTGTCATAACGATGTTTTGTTGCGATCAAAACTTCTAGCGCCAGGCGGGACTCGAACTCGCACCTCCCTCTAACCGGGCGGGAATGCTCTACGCCATTACACCACCGGCGCCGTTTGATCGAACGCAACATCCACACCTCGTGGGACCGATCAGCACCCACCCGTACCCGGGATGAGCTGGCCGCTGATATCAGCATGGAACCAGTTAAGCTGATGGTCTTGATAGAAACGGTTCAAATCAGTTTCATTAAGCCTCAAATGCGTTCGATCAAACGGCGCCGGTGGTGTAATGGCGTAGAGCATTCCCGCCCGGTTAGAGGGAGGTGCGGGTTCGAGTCCCGCCTGGCGCTAGAAGTTTTGATCGCAACAAAACATCGTTATGACAGCTCACAACCTCGATACCAGCCATTTGAGGCTTAATGAAACTGATTTGAACCGTTTCTATCAAGACCATCAGCTTAACTGGTTCCATGCTGATATCAGCGGCCAGCTCATCCCGGATACGGGTGGGTGCTGATCGGTCCCACGAGGTGTGGATGTTGTGTTCGATCAAACGGCGCCGGTGGTGTAATGGCGTAGAGCATTCCCGCCCGGTTAGAGGGAGGTGCGGGTTCGAGTCCCGCCTGGCGCTAGAAGTTTTGATCGCAACAAAACATCGTTATGACAGCTCACAACCTCGATACCAGCCATTTGAGGCTTAATGAAACTGATTTGAACCGTTTCTATCAAGACCATCAGCTTAACTGGTTCCATGCTGATATCAGCGGCCAGCTCATCCCGGATACGGGTGGGTGCTGATCGGTCCCACGAGGTGTGGATGTTGCGTTCGATCAAACGGCGCCGGTGGTGTAATGGCGTAGAGCATTCCCGCCCGGTTAGAGGGAGGTGCGGGTTCGAGTCCCGCCTGGCGCTAGAAGTTTTGATCGCAACAAAACATCGTTATGACAGCTCACAACCTCGATACCAGCCATTTGAGGCTTAATGAAACTGATTTGAACCGTTTCTATCAAGACCATCAGCTTAACTGGTTCCATGCTGATATCAGCGGCCAGCTCATCCCGGATACGGGTGGGTGCTGATCGGTCCCACGAGGTGTGGATGTTGCGTTCGATCAAACGGCGCCGGTGGTGTAATGGCGTAGAGCATTCCCGCCCGGTTAGAGGGAGGTGCGGGTTCGAGTCCCGCCTGGCGCTAGAAGTTTTGATCGCAACAAAACATCGTTATGACAGCTCACATCCTAAAAATGTTGCTCATGACTACGCTTGTAACGAGAATACTTTGACAAACTGTTGGTACAGAATCGCTACTAGGTACTCGGGTTTTGACACATCCTTTGTGCATTAAAAGTGTAGTAGGCTATTATTCGTATAAGTTCTACGTTAAGTGTTTATGATTACATCGTGGTGCAATGACTAGCGTCCTGGCTGCGAAGGTGGATCACTGGTGTTGCCAAACTTACAGTTAGCTTGCTATTGTTAAGATATGTCAAAAACTGGAATGCCTTCTTTCTTAGAATTTTGGGCGTTTCAACAATACGAGAAGACAACTTCAAAAAGAAAATCCATGTCATACCGCGATTGATCGCAACGACTCATCTTGCCTAATACCTCGCGCAATAATATCAGTACCGCTGACGCCAACACCAATGTGCGAGGAAGTTCAGTAGCGAGCGACATAGTGGAGAGCACTGGACGGCGAGATGTTAGCTATTTACAGCAGCGGCTCGACTTAGAGCAAAGGGTGGAAATATCAAGCATTCTGGATCAGTGGATGTAAGTGGGTAACATATCCGTAGAATAAGAATTCTATGACGAAAAAGGCTACGGGGTTCGTTTTGAAAGAATTAATCGTACAAAGCCATAAATGGAGAACACTCTTGGATTTCCTTCAATATATGCATCTCGTAGAAGTACTACGAGAAGAATTATAGAAGGATTATAGGTATAAATCTTTTGCACTGAGGCTCCGAAAGCTGCCAGATGCTAATCTACTAGAGAGGCAGACGTAATTATCCTAACAGCTGTGAGAGAGACCTAATAAAGGTGTTTCGATAATAGCAGTAACAACTACTGAGGTAATAAAATAAGAGTAGTAATAACTATTGAACAGTATTGCAACAGTTGGTATAGCGACAATCGCAGTAGCGGATGTAGCGTGTCGTGCCTTGTTGAAATAGTGGCGGCCCGGCTCTGCAATCAAAATGTGAGCGAATAAGAAATGGATCTAATTGAATATGAAACTTAACATAAAGCGTTCCTGATTGTGACATGATGATAAATAGCGCATCCACTGTTGCAGCATGGACTATGCACTCCCATACTCTTCTGACTGATCCCTATGGTTATCTGAAGCTATATATGCAGACCTCATATACCAAAGCTGATGGCAGCAACTCTTGAACATCAGCAACTGCTAACAAAAATGATCAAACATACGCAAATATAAAGCAAATAAGGCGAAAGCAGAAAACTAAATCAGCGGTTAATCACATCCTACAGACAGCTTAAAGAAAACGCTTTCATGCGATCCTTATAGCCAGGTAATCCTAGTGGATCATCTCGACCTTCTACTCGCACCAAGCAGTCGAGTAAATAGCTGTTGAACCTTTCCAACTTTTCACACCTTTTTTGAGACAAGGATTCCAAGCATGCGTGCAGTACTCAGGATGTTTTGAAAATCTGAGTTACTAGTCAAAAACTACCCCGAGGTCTCTATTTGACTTGCTATTTAAGAGAGCGGAGAGCGCCTGATAGACTTCCTATCATCGTGCCGTCTCTTCCATGGAAATTCTATGTTCAGGAAGCCTTCAAACCGGCGATGGACCTATGAAAGCCCGAATGGAGAAACACGTTCGGGATCGACCATGTTCTTACAAACAGACGCTGGAGTCTGTTCGACGTCTCCGTGCTGCCTTCATTTGACACCGGCTCGGATCACCGTCTTGTCCGTGCGAAGCTGACTCTCAAAAAGAGGATGTTCAAGCGTGATGCCCATAAACCGGCACCGGTGAGGATCCCCACATTCAAGTCTGAGGAGTTGGAATATGCAATAAAGTCGTATGATTGGAATCTTCTTGAGGATCCATCGGAAGGCTATGACCTTCTCTCCAAAGGAGTGTTGAAATGTGCTAGCAGCTCTTGCGAAGCTACATCACCGTTGCGTCAAGACTCAACGCACATGCGATTAAACTCTTGGAGCAAAGAAGAGCTGTCAAAGTGGATCCTAATGCTTCCCATCTGGAAAAAGTCACCATCTCGAAGGCCTGTCGAATTGCAGTGAAGAAGTCCATTCAAGCCTACAGAAGACTGAAGCTGTTAGAAGCCGCTGGGAAAGGTTCAAGTATTGAGCGCTGCAAACGAGATCTCTGCGACCAGAAGGCAATAATGTCAGCCCTTGTGGATAAGAATGGAACAACGCAAACGTCTCGAAGAGCGATGGAGGCTATCATTCAAGAATTCTACACAGAGCCTTCTAACGCAGTTCTTCCAGCACTGTCCCGAAATGCTTCGTGCCACCAGCTGAGGAAGCACCTGCCATTCTCGAATCAGAAGTTGCTCATGCCATCAGAAGGATGAAGCCTGGCACTGCTCCCGGACAGGACGGCATTTCTGCTGACCTCTGCTCACTTCTTGCGGAGCACTTCAACCACTCCCTTCGATTTGATAGGATTCCGGACTCATGGAAGGAGCCGGATACAGTTCTAATCTTCAAAAAAGGTCAGCAGGAGGATATCAACAGCTATAGACCAATCAGGCTTCTCTCGGTTGTGTAAAAGATCTACACCAAGATACTGCTTGATCGTATGGAGCGTTGCTTGGATGAGTACCAGCCAGTGGAGCAAACAGGGTTTCGCAAAGATTTCTCCTGCATGGACCATATTCAGGCTGTTTCACAACTCATCGAAAGGAGCCGCGAATACCACATCCCACTTGTCCTTGTCTTCGTGGACTACCGGAAAGCGTTCGACTCTGTGGAAATCAACGCCATTCTGAACGCGCTTGTGCATGCTGGTATACCATCGCCCTACATCCAACTTCTCTACGATTGCTTCTCGAACACATCGACCATCTTCTAGTTGTTCGATCGAAAGCTTAAGATTCCTATCGGGAAAGGAGTACGGCAGGAAGACACGATTTCTCCTAAGCTATTCACAGCGGCACTCCAGGATGCCATGAAAGACTTGTATGGGACGATAAAGGCTACCTTGTGGACGGTAAACGGATCAGCAACCTTCGCTTCGCCGACATTGTTGTTGAAAACCAAAACGCAATTTATGGTCAACCAGTGGTGTGACACGGGACTCGTAAGGTTAGATGGAGTCGCTTTACAACAAGTCGACTTCTACATCTATCTGGGAGAGAGCTGAACATGGATAACGACCTAGCTCCTGAAATCGCCCTCAGGAGACGCGCAGCATGGGCAGCCTTCAGTTCGATTCGCGAAGTTACCGATCAAGTCAAGGATGCCAGCTTCAGGGCCTCAATATTCAACGCCTCTGTACTGCCTGCGGTGTGTTATGCGACCCTGGCCCGACAACAAGACAATCGCCAGAGCAATGCAGACTACGCATTGTGCACTGGAGAGATGTCTTCTGAGGACAAGCCTTCGTCAGCAATGGCAAGAAGGCCTACGAAGCTCGGAGCTACGGGAAAAGTCGCAATTAGCAGACCCGCTGCAGTACATGAAGAAGTCCAAATATCGCTGGGCAGGACACCTGCTTCGACGAAAGGACGATAGATGGAGTCTCCGTGTCACAGAATGGCTCCCGAGAGACCATAAGAGACCACTGGGACGACCGCCAACGCGATGGGCAGACTCATTCTCAAGATCTTTCAGAGAGCGGAGTCTGCCTCACTGGATGCAAGCAGCCAGAGATCGAGTGGTCTGAAAGAGATGTGGTCGCCGCTGTGAAGACCTCCAGCCGACAAGAGGACCATCAAAGTAAGTAAGTTTAAGAGGGTCTGTGCGCTGAACTCCTCCAATTCTGGTCTGCTGTAAGGGTGATCATTACCAAATCGCAAAGTAGGAAGCAAGAGCACTTGCCTCCTCTTTGTCACGAATGTCCCGTACTGTAGGGTGAGTAGAAATAGGAATTAAGGAATCCATAACCTGTGTGTAATTATCCTGCGCGAGGGCGGGGAGTCACAGCAAAGGTGCCTGTGTGTATTGTATTAGGTTATCCGGAAAGCTCTAGCGTTTTTCACTGGTCCACTTCATGCGATCATAATCAGCGGATTCAATCGAAACAAGCACCATTCGAATTAGCCCTTTTCCGGCGCAATGCTAGTTGATCAATACCGTCTGCGAAATAACGGGGTGGTCCAGTTGCTATAACTTCTAGAAAGGATCTTTTTGGTGGTCCTGATTTGCGAAGGTTCTACCAACGATTAAGTTCTGAAAGTGCCTAGAAAGGCGGTAGTTAGTTGGTGCAAGGTCTGGTGAGAATGGCGGGTGAGGCAGAACCTCAACTCCTAGTTCGTTTAAATTTTGATTTTTTTTTGGATTTGGTGACTTGCGAAACGTGTGGGCGGGCGTTGTCATGCTGAACAATGGGACCTGTTCTGCTGACCAGTGCCGGCTCGCGGACCAGCTCGCGCAATTTTCGGTACATCTGGTTGGTTTCATCACACTACGAGTTTGCTGTGATGGTTTGTGCTGGTTCCAGAAAGTTGTACTGAATCATTCGAGCCGCCGACCACCACACTGTTACCAGCGCCTTTCTCTGGTGGAATTTCAGCTTCGATATATGCCTGGGAGTTCGTTGACATCAAGCCGCTGTCCACAGGCCACATTTTCGGTTACCAAAAACCCACTTTTCCACCAAAAACTCTTAACCCACTTTTCATCAAATGCTACGACCCGGTTTAAAAACGGGTCGCTTTTATTCCACAGACCTAAAGAAGGACCGCATTCAAAACGCGATCACCCAAATCGTGGGGCACCCACCTTTCGAGCCTTTCACGACCTCTTTCTAAGGGACTTCATACCATCTGCAAGGGATCTTTAAGGTTAAAGTCTCCACAAGGAAATTTATCGAACCACCGTTACTCGTATTTATAGGAGGAGCTCCGTGGACGAGGCAATCGAATGGACGTCAGACCGGCGGACGGCTGCGCGCCGTCGCTACGAGCCCGAACCCACAACCCGACTTCCACCGTCTGTCGACTTCGTCTCCCGTCACCTCTCCACACGCCCCACTGCGCCTTCGTCGATCTGATCTATATTGCTTCTTGCCTGTATTTATGCAGATAAACATGTATTCTCTATCGACTCTTGGCAGAAGCACTTAGAGGCGGAAGGCCTCTTATGACTAACGCTATTCGTTCACCACGCATGGTTGATTAGCCGGCTATTTCGACAGCGGATTGGGCAAGTTTGAAATTGGATTAAAAAATCGTTCGGAATCGCTCCCTCGACATACTTCAATAAGCCTTCGAAGAAACACATTTAAACATTAAGGGCTGCGAGCAACAATATTCACTCGCGACCAGGGATAGGCGGAAATTTTGAAATTTTCCCAGAAAACGGAAAACAGAAAACCGCGTTCGTCAGGGAAAAAGAAAACAGAAATCACATGTGATCGCTTCATATTGTACCGAAGAGGAAGAACAGCCGTGCTAGGATAATTCATTCCCTTAGGGTTTTAACTGTGTAGAACTCAGCTTCAACGATAGCTTCGTGCGAAGCGTTTGACACAGCAAAATCACATGGAAACAATATAAAGCAATATACAACCACATTTAAACTGACAGTGAAGGAAACCGCTGTAATTAGGTCACATTTGGAGACGGGTGAAATCTTTTCAGATTTTTAAACTCCACTCGATGAGAGAAATTGAATGCTGCTCACACCTTCATGAATAGACCATTAATGGTTCCTCCATTTTGTAAGTCTATTTTATTGATGTCTTTTATTAGCTTAAAAATATTGCACGTCATAGGATGATATCCCCCGATTTGGATAGATCCATTCATCCGACAAGCATTTGATGCAAGAACTATCCAAACGAGGTGCTTGGTATTGGTTTAGTAAAAAGAAGACTGTCTGTTTCTATGAGGAGGCTGCACTCACCATGAACAATGACTGTCACTGTCAGCAGCCGCAGTAGCTGTTCAGCTTTCATAGGCTGGGGTAGTCCCGCTGCCTTGGCAGCGATGGCCGAAAGCTTAATGCGTGGCGCAAATGGCAACAGCAAACAGCTTTTAAGCCATTGGACTATTTCACCATCTCTCAAAATCCAAAGCAACCCTTTCTATTGGAAGCCCGGATGATCATCCTGTTCCGTGACAGACATAAGGCCAAGGAATTGTAGCATGAAACTGGGACAATAGGAGGGGACGTCGCCGTCTTCACTACCCAGAATATAGTTTCTGGGTCCGGCTCCCTTCACACCAAGCAAGCATTTCATGCTTTAGGTGAATTGATATCAGATCCTGTGGGGAGGGATAACTCACTAACTTGACCATCAGCAATCACCGCAATTCATTGTGTAAACCAAGCACAAATTCAATCACATCTCCTCTACGATACCTCACAGAGACGGAATGCATGGCGCGAAATAAATAGAGATTGACAAACACCGCCATTCATACATTATTTATCCTCTCCAGATGAGAAATGAGACCAGATAAAAACGATTTTTAGCAATGCTCGCTAGATAGCCGAGAACTTTACTAGTCCTTAATTAGAATAATTGAAAAATAAATAAATAAACGTGTAAGATATATCATCTATATCACCTTTCGTCCCGTTGATCATCGACTTGCTCAAGCGGGCGCCAGCAGCGTCTCCACTCGTCCCTGTAGTGTGCCACAGTGCTCCAATAAATCCTCTTCGCTCGAGGGACACGAAGAGTGTCATGGCGGTCGTTCAGGGCTGTTGGGCTGTATCCCGGAGCCGCGATCTGCCAACCTGCGGCCCAAGAACTGCCCAGCTACGGCGCAAGAATGCAAAAGAGGGCAGAACCACCTGCCCAGCTCGCAGCACTTGTTCATCTCGAGCTCGGCAGCACATCCTGCTCATTTCGAAGGGAGGATGTGCTGCCGAGCTCCGGCAGCACAAATCTCGGTCATCCCTCGAAAAGGATGACTGAGATTATTGGGCCGCAGCTGGGCAGATCGCGGCTCCGGGACACGGCCCAACTTCTCCCGCCCGGCCGGAGTAATTTTCGACTACTTGGCCCACGCGACAGCGTCTCTGATCTTCGAACGTCGGCGAAGCTCGGAACTCCGGAGGCCTTCTCTCACTTGCGTTTGTCGTTTCACTCCGAGCATCGTCCTCTTGATTCCACGCTGCGAGACCTTGATCGCGTGTTCATCCTGCTTTCGTATAGTCCAGGTCTCAGAGACGTATGTCAGGGCAGAAAGAACGGTAGAATCGATTAGGTGGGCACGGAATCGGACGTTCTTCGTCTTCTTCGCGACTTCTTCGGCGCTCTTGAAAGCTCCCCAAGTCGCTCGTTTCCTCCAGCTCTGGCGTTAGGTCGTTGGTCATATTGACTTCGCGACCCAGATACACGTAGCTGGAGCATTCGGAGATGCTCGACCCGCTGAGCGAGAATAGGGCATCAGAAACTTGTCCGCTCCTCATGAACATCGTCTTCGTAAGACTCAGCTGCAGTCCAACGTTCCCACATACGCAATCAAATGTCGGCCGGCACTGGCTCCGCCTGGCTGATGATTGCTGTTATGAGCACGATGTCGTCAGCGAGGTAAAGACTGTGCAGTTGGCAGCCGTCGACCTTCACTCCCATGGTTCCCCTTTTAGTTCGCGCATGACATTTCTGAGGGTGGTGCTGAAAAGCTTTGGGGATATGGTATCCCCTGCCGAACCCCTCTCTTCACGTCGATGACGACGTCGTTGTAGAATGGTGAGATTTTGGTCGTGAATCCACTGTACAGCTCTCGAAGGACTCAGATGTACTGCCTACGAACGCCCAGAGTGAGCAGGGCTTCGACGACCGCTTCAGCTTCGACGGAGTCGAATGCCTTCTTCAGGTCGATGATCGTAAGACACTGCGGCAGCTTGTACTCTCTCGACACTTCGATGAGCTTCGTAATGATGTGTATGTGGCCGATCGTGTTGAATCCTCTCCGAAATCCTGCTCGTTCGCATGGATATCCTTCGTCCAGCGTTCTGCTAATCCTATTCAGGATCACTCGTGTGAACAGCTTGTAGACTACGGACAGCAGGCAGATCGGGCGATAGTTGCCAATGTCGTGTACATCTCCCTTCTTGTACAGCAAGACGGTCTTGCTGGTCTTCCACTGAGATGGAACCTTGTACTCCGACAGGTAGCGTGTGAAGAGCCGCGCCAGGTGTTGATGAGCGTTGGCGGGAGTTTCTTCAGGTGTTCGTGTCCTGTTGGGACCAGGTGCTCTACGTTTCTTCCCCGACGAGATGGCGTGTCCGATCTCGGAAGGGAGGAAAAAGGGGGCGACGCATCTACCGTGCGGAAGATGGCGTGGGGGCAGGTGGACGTGAGTATCGAAGAGATCGGAGTAGAAGTCGTTCATGATCTTCTCTATTGCTCTTCTGGAACAGAAAACTTTTCCGTCAGGACGTCGAAGAGCGGTCATTTTGGCCATGAAGTTGGTGAAGTTCCGGCGAGCGTTGCGCATGCTCAAAGCTGCCTCTGCACCTTCAGCCAATACCTCCGCCTTTCTCTGCTTAAGATCCTCCTTTATCGCCTCTCTGCATAGCTCCGCAAGCTCGGACGTCAGCTGGTAGTTGCCTGACGCTCGTGCTGCTCCACGCTGGCGTATCAGCACGAGAGTTTCCGGAGACAGACGTCTCTTGGTGGTCTTCATGCTCTCGGCTCCCTTAGCACTATCGTGGAGATGGTGCACGAAGCAACCGTATTCCTTATCGACGTTATCCATAACGGCATCTTCCCAAAGGCCGGCAAGAGAGGTGTAGAGGACCCAGTTGGCGGTCGTTCTGAATTCCCTCCTTCTGACGCAAAAAGGGCCTTCTCTCCCTGACGCGGAAAGCGGAACCTCACGCGAAGGAGGCGGTGGTCCGATCCTGTGTAGAACTTGGGACCCTATCTTCGGACCACAAAAGTAGCCTTTTCAAATCGAGGGGAATTTCGGGAGTAAGCCGACTGGCCGACACTTTTTTGAGGGAATGGAAATGGTGCGCCATGTCGTTCATCCAAAGCCTGTTAACAATGAGTGGGTATTAAGCCTCACGTATCTGTACACCGAAACCCGCTGAATTACACCTTGATTTATGTTATGTACTCAGACAGCGTTGAAAATCTGTGCACACGTGTCATTGGAAACTTCAGAGGGCTATTCCTTACGCACTTAAACAGCAACCAATCCTAAGAAGGTTATTATGGCATTGGTGGTTTTTTAATGACTAGAAGCAGTACACATGAACAATGTTAAGAAGAAGGAACAGAAGAAGGAATATTCGCAACGACACACCGAAATAATGATATCATGAACCCAAGAACAAATAGAACTCTTCTTTCGTGTGCTGCCCTGTAAACAGGACATCCTTAAGATATAACAATGTTTTTATACTAGATTTGGAAGTAAAAATGATTAACCATAATCTGAGAAAGCTCCGCTGGCTAATTATGAAACAACATCACGAGTACATGATTTCTAAGCAATGCAATGACTACAGTGAGATCACCTAGCAAAAAAGAGATCAGGTCGTTAAACCAGCTTCCTGTCACCGTACTGACAGTCGAAGAGAACCCGCGATATTTCCAGTCGTGCAAGAGCGAACGTGCGAGCATCCATGCCGCTCAAAGACTTCTCAATCGAGCGAACAAACAGGGAAACCTGAAAAGACCATGGGCCCTCTTCCAAACAGAAAAACAATGAAGCAAAGCACTAAAAACTCGAGAATCTCACACAGACCATGGCTTTATACCACTTTGCTTTCATCATAGAGACCGAATTGCCCCCCCCCCCCCAAGTTGTTAACACTATTAAGGACAAGCATACGAATTAGAAGAACAATTGATTAGAATACAAAAAACAATATAATTCAGCGGAGTGATGTTTTGACCGAAGGCTGGATACCGGAGGCTGGCGAGTTATGCTAGATCGGAGACAAAGATAATTTTTATCTCGGGGGAGGGGGAGGCTTTTAAACGGCGTCTGCTGCGTGCTTAGTAAACCGGTGAAGGTTAACCGACGCGCGTCAACATATGGGGCAAAAAAATATGGATCAACTCCATGACTTTACAAAACAGCATCGAGCTTATGCATGACAAACCTCTGCTTATATCGATAACTGACTTCGGCCCTCTTTCTATGACATTCTCTTTCTATATTTCCTGTTGACACCACGCGCCGCTGAGAGAAGCACGGGTCTCCAGTACCCCCTCCCACCAAGGTGCCAGCTTTCCAGGCTCCCTTCTCTTGTTGGTTAAGCGTTAGGGTTTCCAGTGTCACAGTAGGCTGTCCCTGATTGCAGAGGGAGTAATAGAAAAGTTTCATGTTTTTGGATGACAAGGGAACTGTCTGAACGGTACGCCGGAACGGCAAGGGCGAGAACTATAGGGAGAATCCCCGTCCTCCAAATAGTAACAGAACATGTTTTGTTTTTGCCGAATCCTTCAGGTAAACGAGTGCGAGGGCGTAATGGTTAAGGGTCCGCAGAGCGAGCTCTTCACGGCAGCGCAAGATGCCGGTGTCGTGGAGTGGGTGGCGCAGTGGTAGAGGGCACGCCTCATATTCGCTAAGTCTGAGGTTCAGTTCCCATGCTACGTCGCGATTTTGCACTTTAACCATAGTATCGGATTTCCATAGAGATTTCCATGTCTGAACTTGTTTTTGGAGTTTGCTACGGTACGATGTTTTTATTACTTATTATTTGTCGACATCTGGTAATTCACCAGCAATGTCCGAAATATGCCAAATGCGATTTTGTATGAAACTTTTACTCCAATAAGTTGTTCTCATTGTCAATGTAGGAAATTTTGACGCAGGAACAACATCAAACAGCGGCAGAATGCCAGAAAAATGCTTCAAATGCAATTTATTAGTGTCGGTGAGGTGAGTGCCACCAGTGTACTCACAGTGCAGAAGGGGACCACATGATCTTCAACTTGACCTACCCCCTCGATCAATATTCTCGCCTCTGTTATGCTTACAAAGTCGCGCGGTTATAATAAGCTGCTGCCGCCAACACTGACTCTACAATGTCTGCTCACCCTCGAGTAATCATTCACCTATTGACACTGAAGTGCGGATCTCCACTGGATGCTGTCCCTTCGAGAGAAGAAATGAAGCTGGCGGAAAGGATAGCAAGTATCCTACAGGATTTCGAACTGCGACAGCTGGAAATCGACGAAGTGGAGAAGTTGGAGGTAGTGGAAGAAGAGGACCAAGAGTTTCAACCATAAGAGGAATGTGCCGGAGTCACGACACCACTATCCAGTGAAGGCACTATCACGTTTTCGGGAGGACAGATCGTTTCGGAAGAAAAGGTTTGGCTATACTAGAATTGTTATACTATAAAAGTTTGAGAACTGGGGAAAGCGGACTGTATCGCAATTCCAGGCTTGTGTTGAAGCGCAGTAACACTGGGCAGGAACTGTGAAGCAATCTCGCACCAGAGAAAGTACTAGCCACTGCTCTAGATTTCTTTGAAAAAATGAAAATGAAGCATCACCACCAACATTATCATCACCCACATCTTGGTTGCTTCGAAAACCCAATTGGAATGGTATTCCCGAAAGACCTCGGCCCATGTGATGAGTCAGGATGTGAAGAAACTGTAGCCTTCATACGTTGCCCCTACTGTGATCAGTGTTACTGTTTTATGCATTTTGTGCCTGGGTATCATTGGTGGTGAAGTTATTTCACAAATATCTCATATATAATCGCATTTGGCATATTTCCGACATTGCTGGTGATTTACGAGATGTCGACAAATAATAAGTTATAAAAACACCAGCAGCAGACTTCAAAAACAAGTTCAGATATGGAGTTCAGATACGTAGCAAACTCCAAAAACAAGTTCTGATATGGAAATCTCTATGGAAATCCGATACTATGGTAAAAGTGCAAAAACGCGGCGTAGCATGGGAACCAAACCCTAGACTCACGGACATGAGGCGTGCCCTCTGCCACTGCGCCACCACTCCACGACACTGGCATCTTGCGCTGCCGTGAAGAGCTCGCTCTGCGGACCCTTAACCATTACGCCCTCGCACTCGTTTGCCTGAAGGATTCGGCAAAAACAAAACATGTTCTGTTACTATTTGGAGAACGGGGATTCTCCCTATAGTACTCGCTCTTGCCGTTCCGGCGTTCCGTTCATACAGTTCCCTTGTGAGTCGAATCGTGTTGCCCAGGCCTACCGTGCGTCGTGCGTACGGAGTACGGATCGAGTAATGGGAACCGGTAAAGGATAGGGGACCAGTGAAGAGGGGACTAGTAAATCGAGGTCCAGCGAATATGAGAGCAGTAGAAAGAAACGACAAAGAAGGGGGGGGGGACGGTGAAGGGTGAACCAGCAAAGGGTTGACAATAAAGGGGGACCACTGAAGTAGGACTAGTAAAGGGGGACCAGTGAGGGTGGCGCACCGGTGAAGGAGGGGAGAGGGAGGGTCCAGTGAATGTGGGGGGAGGGGGGGGGGGGGGGAGAGAGAGAGGGACCTGTAAAGGGCTCACCAATAAAGGGAAACCAGTGAAGGTGGGATCAGCAATGGAGAGCGGTGAAGGAGGTGGGGGTCGGGTGAAGGACCAGTCAAGGGGAGACCAGTAAAGGAGCCAATAAAGGGAACACCAGTTAAGGGGGTTCAGTAAAGGGTTCAGCAATAAAACCATTAAAGGGCGACACTCTACTACTATATAATTTGGTTGGCTGCGAGCAACAATACTCAATCGCAGCCACGCGCGCGGTCGCGGCGCGGCGTAGTAGCACGGGCCGCCTTCAGCCGCAAGGGGGCCGCGTACGAGCTGCACCTTTCGCCATTTTGGGCCCGCCACGAAGCCATGCGCTTGACAAGTTGCCATTCGTTGCTCCATCCACCAAAATCAATGTGGGTTCGATTAATTCACACTTAGTAGACATAAAACTGGGAGTTGCCTGGCTGCGAGCCATGGAGTCCTGTTCGCCGAACTTGTTGTCTGCTCAATGCGTGAAGGGCGCTTTCACTCTTATCAGCTTCCTGCCAAAACACTGAAGTGAACAATACGCTGAGGATCGAGCTGAACTTTAGAATGACTACTTTCCAATGCACACTTAAAAACTAAGGATAATAGAAGCTCGACATTAATGGGTGCTTTAAAAACCAATAAAACTCGGATCAATGTGCTTCATTGCATCTGAGGGAGCTTCTTCAGCGCAGAATTCCAAAAGACTTCAGTGATGTACCAACTAAGGTGCTGGGCAGTATCACAGCTGAAAGACGGCAAATAAAATAGTGTCTGTCCATGGTGAACCTGTAAACTCAGGTGAATGGATTGCAATTGAGCTTTGCGCATTCCTCATCACTACCATTGACAAATAGGCGCAACGCTTCCTTCATGCAATTCTCTTTGGGTCATCTGGCCCACGCTCGTGGCTGTGACCGCTGGAGTGTCTAAGCGCGCCTCTGGTGTGGATGATGTGGCCTCAGTGGGTGTCTCGTCCTTGCCATCATCCAGAGCCACGCGACATTGGTTCGGCAATGGTTTAGGGCGTCCGACTATGTTTGTGCGAAAATCGATCAATCTCGTCCTCTCCAGCGCGCGAGGCAAACCGACCCCCGCTGACGAGGTACGCGCGCGCCTGCACGCGTGAAAATGAGTATCGCTGCCGTCTCCCTAATTTAGTTAGCGGTCGACGGCGTTTGAGTGACCTAACCAACGTGAGATACGCCGCATCATCCACAGCGCGGACAAAACAGCGTGGGATATTGCTGCAGTAGGGGAAACGCAGACTTCTACTGCTTAATACAACAGCGCCTCCGTGCGTTTCCGAGTGTCCAGATTCAGAAGCCGTGCCGCCGACTTGGTGCTATGAACATCAGAGGTCCGCGAAAGGGGTAAGAGTAAAAGGGGAACTTCGAGGGTGAATAACCGACAGCGACGAATAAAGCCCGGAGAAAGGATTGGGATAGGGGGAGTCAATAGGGGAGCAATGAAGCAGGTCAAGAGGTGGCACCAAGAAGGCGGAGGCAATAGGGAGGGACCAGTAGGGAGTTACCAATAACGGAGAGCAGAGAGGGGGACCATCAACGCTCGCCGTCGTCGTGCCATGAGCGTGGGAGGGCAAATTAACTGGTGTAGAGAAGTAAGGAGGACTACGGGCGGGGGAGAGAGAGAGAGCGACCAGGAAGAGAGGCACTGAAGACGGGATCAGGACGGGGAACCAGCAAAAAGAGAGCCGTAAGGGTATGCATACGGGGAACAAGTAATCTGCCATCTGCGCAGCCTCTTCATGCTCGACACAGCGGCAACTGCGCGCGTTTCATAGCGTCTGAAACCAGAAGACGGGTCCCATACGTTGCGCAACAAGCGTCCTGATTCTGAATACGTGTTACCGACGTCTGCCGTATCCTGGTGGACCACTAAGGGGTTTTGAAGAAAGACAGGGAGGTGACCTCTGGAGTGGACCAGGGGAGCGACCAGGAAGGAACAGGACGGGGAAACCAGCAAGAGCAAACCAGTAAGAGGAAACGAGAGACGGCGAACCTAGCGTCCGGATTCGGAAGACATGTCAACCATATTCGGACACGCAAGCTGTTGAGCATGAGAACGGTTGCGGGGGAGCAACCTGAGGACATAAGTACTGCGCAGCACAAACTAATGACGTTACTGGACGGTCCGGCTTCGTGGCGGGGTCCGCTATTCTGGTGTCATGACGCCACCTTTCCCGATCCAGCGCTAGATCAGGGTGGACACAAGCTACTTTCAAGTACATATGTAACGTATCAGCCCAGCGCTGCTTCGGGCGCGCTCTAGGCCGCTTTTCCATTACCTCGAAGTTAAGGCCTATCTTGGGGACAGCTGTCTTCCTTTCCACGCAGAACGTGGCCGTACCATCGAAAACGAGCTTCGCGCACCTTGTTAGCTATCGGCTCGACACCGAACTTCTGCCGAATGGCATCGTTTCGGATGCGGTCCACGCGCGTGACTCCAGCCGTCCAGCGCAGCATCTTCGTCTCCATGACGCTGAGGCGCGTTTCAACTTCCTTTGTCGCTGGCCAACACTCAGCGCCGTACACTGCTACCGGCCGGACGACTGCTCTGTAGATCTTCGACTTCAAGCGCTCTGGTATCTTCCTATCACAGAGCACGCCAGTCAACGAGCCCCACTTGGACCAAGCTGCACTCACGCGTGAATTCACTTCGACCATCAGTTTGCCCGTGACTGCTGATCCCAGGTACTTAAAGACCGCAGTGCGTGGAAGCTCGATGCCGTTAACCCTGATGGAGCTGGACTCAGTAACGTCCGTAGTTAAACATTCGGTCTTCTTCACGTTTAGTTTGAGTCCAAACCGCTCCAAGCGATCACACCAAGCTTGTACCTCTCGCTCGAGTTCACTTTTATCTTCGCTAGCCAGCATCACGTCATCAGCATTAAGCAACGTCCAGGGGATGGGGTTCTGAAGATCTCATGTGATGGCATCCATGACGACAACAAAGAGGAGTGGGAAAAGAGCAGAACCCTGGTGTACCCCGACAGAGATGGGAAACTCCATCGAGGTTCCAGCTGCAGCTTGAACTCGACTCTTTGGACAAGAGTAGAGAATTCGCACCCACGCAATGGGCTCTTCGGGAACTCCATGTTGACGCAGGGCGTACCATATCACTTCACGCGGTACGCGGTCAAAGGCCTTCTCCAAGTCGAGAAAAGCGATATGCACTGGCTTCTGTTTCTCGCGATGCTTCTCTATCAGGAGAAGGGCGGAATGTATGGCATCAACGGTGCCACAGCCAGCCACGAAGCCGCACTGATTGCTGGAAAGCTGGATGATGTCCCGAATTCATCCATTGACAATTCGCTCAAAGATATTCACTCTGTGCGAAAGCAAGCGAATCGGACGGTAATTGGAGCAGTCTGCAGGACTGCCCTTCTTCTTCCAAATCGGAATCGTCGTACTTTGGCGCCAACACTCAGGGACTTTCTTCTCCGCCACAACCTGGTTAAAGAACTTCGACAACCACTCAGCAAGGTACCAGTTCTTGGACTTCCATAAATCAGCTGCCACGTCATCGGGCCCAGTCGCTTTGCCTGGCCTCATCTTCCTCAAAGCCGCTTCAGTCTCCTCCACGGTGATCTTCTGAACGGAGTCGTGGGGTGGAGCCGTAGAAGGGATGGCTGGATGACGAAATCCCACCGTAGAGATTTCTTCAAAGTCATCGCTTCAATGCCTTCTCATCATTGATGCCGAAAAACTTCTCAATATCCTCGGTCTGCCGATGTCGAAACTTTGTAAGTTGGTGCAGATACCGCTCACCATTGCGCGACTCGAGCTTCTCGTTGACATCTACATAATGAGTGACTTTTGCAACAGCCACGGCCTTCTTTGAAACCTTTTTGGCTTCTTGGTACTTCCGCCAGTTATCGGCCGTCTTTTCGCACAGAAACACGTGATAATGCGACTTCTTCTCTCGCACTTTTGCTTTCACGTCATCTATCCATAGGCATGCCTGCTTGTCGACCTTCCGTCGCCCAGACTTCATAATGCCGAGTTCCGACTGTGCAGCTTGACACATCGCGTCGGTCGTCTACTTCCAAGTGTCGTCGACAGTCGTGTCTCTCTGTGATTTCTTTCGTGTCGGTATCCGCACGCAAGAACTACACAGCTGCTTCCTTCTTTCTCACTCGCCACCACTTGATTCTTGGTGTACCGCATCGTTCGACCTGCTTCAGCCTCGAATGGGCAATCTTCAGAGTGCAGATCAGCGGTCGGTGCTGTAGGGCGACCGTCTCACACGGCACGATCTTCGCGTCTGTGACAAGACTCCGGTCGCGATCTCTCACAAGGACAAAGTCTATCTGAGTCTTGGTACTCCCACTGTAGTAATAGACAAGGTGAGAGTCGCGTTTTCGGAAGACGGTGTTCACAATGGTGAGGCTATGCGATTCCAAATAATCAAGAATACGCTCACCATCGGCGTTTCGTGTTCCGTATCGGAAACCACCATGACAGCTGCATCCGTCTTGCACGTACGTGCCCATTAAGGTCACCAGCGACTATTATGACATCTTTCTACGATACCTCTGCTGTCTTCTTATCAAACAGGTTCCAAAACTCATCCTTGGCTTGATTGGAGCAGCCAGTCTGCGGAGCACACGCAGAAAAGAAGTGGTAGAGTCGCTCCTTAGCGGCGACAACGATCTTCATCCATCGATCGTCAAAGCGTCCGACGCTTACAATCGAGTCACGAAATCGTTTGGAGATGATTATTCCGACACCACTGCTGGTCCTGGGACTTCCACATAGAACGGCCTTGAAGCCACGTCCTATGTCCCTTGACTTGCGACAGGACCACCTCGTCTCTTGCACCGGACAGAGATCAACTCTTCTATGCTTCAGTGCTTCTACCAACTCGCACGAGCCGCCCGTCAACGTCCGCACATTCAGCGTTGCCACGAGGGTCATGCTTACGTTACGGGACTTTCGGACTAGCTCAGTTGCCCCCCGATGCCGTCCTCGCATCAGGGACCCTCGCATACTTCTCACACTCGCCGGGCTTTGCGAGTGCGCGTCGGCTCCCGCTGACGCCGTAGCACTATCTCGAAACACTTGAGCTGTCATACACCATGCGATGTGACATGGGTGTTCGTAGGCCGGCCTGTTACAAGGGCCTGTCTCCTGCAATCGAATGTCCGTGTTCGGCTTAGCTCGCAAAGCGGGCATTTTCCAGTGGCGCCACGTGGAGGAACGGACATCGCCACCTCCGGAGAGAATGTCTATGATGAAAGTAAAGAAGCGGCGATGCCGATAAAGTACGCAGCAGGTCCTGATGTTAGCGAGTTTTAAGTTTTACAAAAACTGCTTTCTGTAGATCAGTGATGCTACAGAGTAGCGTGAAGCGCACAAGTGCGAGACACACCGTAAGGCGTGTCGGAGCACTTGTAAGACAATACATGACTGCACGTTTTCTGCATTACTCGTTCCTAGCCAAATAGGTAGGCCGATCAGGAACCATTCACCAACAACACTTTTGCCTCGCAAGTGGCTCCAAGGTTGATGGCCGACATAAACGCGCTAAACAAGCGGTCACCTTATGAGGTTCTTCTGGGGTAGTATGATGATTACTACCCCCACATCAATCGTGAATATTGAGTCGCTTTTCTTCTTACGGGCGCAGAATTTACTATAGCAGTAGAGTCTGGTTCTCATGGTCGTGGACATGTACGAAAAGACGACTTTCGACCTTCTTGTTCCATTCAACGCAACGAGTGAAGGTTCACCCGATTTCGAAGATTCGGGTGAACCTTCACTTTAAAACACCTGGCTAGCTCCCGTCACTGCTCCATGGCTCGTAGCAGATTTCACCAGCTAAGGCATCACTGCTACGTGAACGCATCGGGTTTGAACACCTGCTAGCTACTTGTCGGGTCCGGACCAAATCGACAGGATGTAGGCAGCACTCAACACGCAGTTAACTTAGCGACAGCTAGCGGGATGAGGCAAAAAAAAATCTGAGAGCGCGGATAGTTCGTGTGACATGAGACTTCTCCGGTGGGAAGCTTACGCTACAATTAACTGCAAGAAAACCTTGACCTCGACATTGAAACTAGGCGTGTAGAACGTGGGACGGTTCTGGAAACTGGAGCGAATCCTATAAATCGGCACCTGCTGAGGGCTGTAGGGCACTGCATAGGGAGCACCGTAGTGGTTTCCAAATTTCCCGTTGAAATCTTAGTAGGTCAAAAATGACAAAGAGTCACAGCACCTTAGTGCGGGCTGATAGGCTAAAGGTGATGCCAGGAATGGCCTTGTCGTGCCTAGGAATTAACCTGCAAAAGATTTGGAGCTTCAACTACAATCAGACAATTGCATTCTGAGAATTTCAGGTCCTAGATTTCCTAAAAGAAGCTACAACGCACATATGGATGATTCGTACGAAACAATACGTACTACGACAGCGACGGCGTGGCTGGAGCGATAAGCACATGCGGGAAAGAGGTGGGTAGTTCGATTCCGGAGCTGTGGTTCACGGGTTGCTTGGTATTTTGGTAAATATGAAGTAGGTGTTGACCTCGGAAGAGTACCGCTTTCGCGTTCTAACCTTTCTAACCTTGTTCTTAACCTCCTGTCATATATGCAAGTCTAGTTTTCGTTGCATAGAGCAGCGTTGTGCTACTCTCTCACTAATCAACATCCTCCTGGTATGTCCCTTTACTACCCAAAAAAGTACATCAAAATGGTAATCAAGGCCTTCGTCCGGTTATGGAATGGAGTCGGTAATCGATTAAAGTTGCAGCTAAAATTGTACAAATTTCTAGCAGTACCACTTTGACGAAAAGTTACCTCAGTATCGCCGACGTCTTCCTCGTGACCGTCTTCGAACTTTCTCTTTTTTGCGGAGGAGCAGCCGGATTGGATTTGCTTCTCGTTGTACTGTAAAAATGCCAAAATATACACATCCTATGTATGGATGGGTTGCACATAAGCAAACATGCAGCGATCGTTCACCCACCTCGACATCAAGTGGCAGTGGCATAGCCATACTTTGCTCTGCAAAACTGGCATAGAAGTCCTTCAGCGGATCGCAGCGATCCTAAAATATTTCAACAGCATTAGGCACCGTGGTACTTGATGTCGTTTCTTCGCGAAGAATTTCTTGCTGAACTTTTCTACTCACTATCCAGGAATTCAAGTAACCCAAAATACTCAATCATTAACACTTTTCCGTCTGTCAGCAATTAAGAAAACTTCATGTTCGCAAAAATCAGGAGAATTGGAGTCGCCAAAGATGCTCAAACGCGGCACTTCGCTCGCACGAGCAGGTGAGGAACCCATTGATGGAGTTTTCGAGTTGCTCGATCCGCCTCTGTTCATGTGCTTTACCATTTCATCACAGCTCTCGTAAAATTTACTCACGACCCGCTTATCTGGGCCTCCTTTTCGACTACAGTTGCAGGTGCTCCCCTATGCATGTGCTCAAGGGTCTCGCTGTCTTCTCGACAACCCGAACCAACGGTGAGCATTTCAATTAGTAACGGAGTCCTCGCTAAATCTATCATTAAATCGATCGACAGATACTGTTGCTTTATCCCGACTTTGAGGTTATGCAGTAGCCACAAGCAATTTTCAGCAGCAGATCGAGACAGGTTCCTGAACAAGGCCTTAGAGAGACCAAGGAGAAACAGAAAAGCAATCAATAATTACAATAATGAAAAAGTGGTAGGTAATAATAGTCGACAAAAAAACGTTAAAAAACTGTGTTCTTCAGGGAAACTATGCAGATAGCTATAAAAGGAATCAATAAACGGCACTAAGCATTTCGCTACTTGAAACATGAATGATTCTTACATTGCGGATTAGTGCCGCTCTCTTATGAGCGTTATTATTCCATTGGGTACAAGCTAACTGTGTGGCCGACATATTGATAAAGGAGGCCTTGTCGCCTTTGTATGCGCCTTTGTATGCATGCATGCCGTATCGGCGTGCCTCGCACTTCGCGCGATGTTGCAGTATCGCCAAGCTAAGGACAATCACATCAAGCTAGCTACTCTCTTGTGTAGCTTTCTTCCCTCACTAGCATTGCGAAAGGCAATATTTGGGAACCTCATTATACTTCGACCTTACTCTGCCTTAAGATCAGGTGAGTAGTTTTGCGGTATGAAGCTATCCAGACCTACCACCACTACGCTCAACATCGGCATCATCTCGAGACGGTTCAGTGAAGTCGTTGTTCGTGCTAACTAGTGCCTTCGTCCCTTGGGTTCTTGATGCCCTCTTGATGCCTCCCACCACGGTCCCCACTTCACTCTAGCGTGAAATTGACTGCCGGCACCTACACTTCTTCCTCATTCTCAAGCCGTCAACCGCAGGCGAAAATCGACATTCTCGACAGAGGTTGACCGTCTGATTACCTTCGGTCACACGACGAAAAGCCTTTTTGTTAGAACGGAGAAATACCGCCGCTTCTAATATTATGTTGAACCAAAAACTTTTCCACATGGGACCACTACAGCAGTAACGAATCACTTGACAATCATCGACAGACCAACAAAGGGACGTTGCTTTTAAGCTAAAATTAACAATATTGACCGATTTTGGCCTCCGGGTCAAAACTTTCCATCTGCTGAGAACACACCCGTCGACCATAATACCCGCGCGTGCCTCCTAAATCAAAATCACCGGTAAGGAAATCGATAATAACGACCGATATTGGCCTCCCGATCGAAACCTCCACCTGCTGTGAAGGGCTTCTGTCGACGATCACCTGAATCTCCAGGCACGCTGGACGACGTGTTCAGCGCGGCTTCTGAACAGCCAGGCACATTGGACGACGCCTTCGGCACGTCTTCTGCATGCTCAGTCACGCCGAGCGAGGTCTTTGGCGCGTGTTCTGAACCCCCTGCCACGTAGAGGATGTATGTGTATTTTCCACTACTTTCGTGGCCCTTAATTTGCGCCCAGCAAACCCCTAGGGCTGCAGTTTCGGACCGCCTGACATCCACAAAAATCGATAATTTGATTAATGTCGATTGATGATTATCGATACTCCAAAAAACGGACTTTAGATTCGAGTTCAATGACCTCGATTACCCCAGGGCTCAAGTTTGCAAGCACGTAGAAGACGTCTGGGTATTTTCCGCTATTTCAGCGCCCCGTAATTCCCCCCCCCCCCCTTCCTCCCGATTTTATGACCAATTTTCCCCCTATTTTGTGACTCATCACTTAGCGGATTATTATATAGTGTATGATATATGATAGGTGCTCCTAACGGCACTAATAAAAGGGATCCATAACGCCTAACGGCATGTCTCACACTTGTGGGCTTTACGCGACCTTACAGCATCACTAACCTATGGAAAGCAAATCTTGCGAAACTCAACCCGCTAACATCTAGGTTCACTGCGTGCTTTTACGGCATTTAGTCGCTCTCCACTTTCACAGGTGTGTCATAGGCATTCTCTCCTGACCGTCCAGTATCTTTATTGATTTGTGCTGCTCAGTACTTTCCCTCAGGTTGCTCCGCAATCGTTCTCATACTCAACAGCACTCGTTACGGGACACCGATGACACGTCTTCTGAAGCCAGACGCTCGCTACGCAACGTCGGGGACCTGTCTACTGGTCGTGAGTCCAGACGTTCCTTGCATGACCTCGATAACACGTCTTCTGAATCCGGACGCTCATCCAGCGATGTCGGCGACACCCCTTTTGAATCAAGACGCTCGTTGTTGCGCGACATCGATGATGCGTGTTCCGAATCCAGACGACTGATCTCCTCACTCGTTCCTTGTTACCTTGCTGATCCGTTCCTACTGTTCCTCTTATAGGTAACTCTACTCGTCCCCCTTATTGCCTTCCATCTTCGGGGCGTCAACTCCTGGCCCACTTGCTTGTTATCCCTATTGACCCTCGTCCTGGTCTCTCCTTCCTCGTCGCTCTCCTGGTCTACCCTAGAGGCCTACCTCAATATCCTCCCTCCTTCCCCTTAGTGATCCTCCCATGCTCAAGGTTGGCAACATCTTTTGAATCTGGATCACCGTTGCGCGACAGCGGTGAAGCGTCTTCTGAATCCGGACGCTCAAAAACACGCGCAGTTGTCGTTGTGTCAAGCAGGAAGAGCACCCTGCCGCGGCATCATCCCTTGTTGAATGGCAAACTTGCTCGCGTGGAATACGGTGAGGCATCCCCCGAGCGGGTAAGATCATCCAAACGTCGTCGGCGGCAATTATATAGTGGGAGAAGGTAAAGGATAAAATATCTTTATCTGCATCGCTGGAGAATTTCGCTTCAGAACTCCCCCCCCCCCCCAACTCCTAACAGCTGATGCAATCTCGGTAAGTCTCTTCAACAGCCATGGGGAAGAGGCTTAGCCCTAGTTTACACTTGTGCCGCCACGCGGCGCGGCCTCATGATTGCCATAGATATCGGTTTATCGCGCTGCACGGTCGACATCCATCCCGACCATGATGCCGCGCCGCGAAAATTTTTGAATTTTTTTCTTCAGTGGAATGATAAAAATTGTTTGGAGAGTATTAACAGGCATTCTGCTTCCTTCTATACTAGAACTGACGATGATATTGGACATGCTAAAATATTGGGGTGTTCAACATTTTGCTTCCGATCACTGCCAGACATCGGAATTTCGCGCATTCAGTTACGAAGCGATATTTTTCCTGGAGAGTAGCATCGGAGATCAAAAACACAAAGGTTTAAAGAATAGTGTGCACTCTAATCAACAGTCATACATTGCGCAAGTATTCATGGCCACCATCCCAAAAGGCCAACCTCGATTTCTCCGTCACCAGAGTCGCTCGCTTCCTCCTCGTCATTGCGTTCTGCCACTTGAGCATCGAAGAGACCCTCAGCTGCAATGAATGAAAATGGAGTTGAAGGAGTAAAAAAAGTACAGAGAGCAGACCATTCCCTCCAAGCTTCATGAGACTCGTCATCAGGTCGCCACGCTTTCGTCTGTTTCGATGCTCAATATACGGATCCAAAAATGACATTTTCTTGTAGTAGTAGTACCTGAAATACGCAAGCCGATAGTCCTACATAGTGCAGAAGCAATTCAATTCAGACCGAGTGGTCTAACATTGGCTTGAGTTTGTTGCCAGATAGATGGAAGAAACAGCCTGAACTACAGTGCTGAACAAAACGCAACCAGCCCATGTGCTCAAAAGAATCCTCCAGACGCTCGTGAAGTTTTCTAACATATCAAAGGTTTGCAGAGTTTGCCGCTTTCTCCAAAGCTCACATATTTATGTTAAATAACGCACTCTGCCCATTGTAGAAACTTTTTTAGTGAACATTACCAAACCGACCAAACCTTTTTGAGTCACAACTGCAAAGCAGATGGCATTTTAACCCTCTATCACTTTGTCACCTACACCTTTGCGACAGCAACAGCTTCAGTCAGAGTGAGCGGGGAGGGCTAGTGCCTCAGTGCGAATGACTTCTTCTAGTTATTCGGGCTGGCTTACGTCATTCCACTCATTCTAAACTCCGTTTTCTTATCAGATACCTCCAGCCCATGCTACTTGTGTTATTTGGTATCTACTATTCTCTTGCTCCCTCCATTCAAAGCCCGTGGTTTTCCGTTAATGCACCACGTATGCCTCCTTTTTAGAACGGCAGGAAGGCAATTTAAATGCGTATTTGGCATATGGAATGACTTGTGGTGGTCAGCCGATGGACTCGCTCCATCCTTCCATGGCAAACCTGGTAACAATTCATGGGCTGGGCGAGACTCGAATGATGGACCCCAAGGTTCGCGCGACAGCCGGCAAATCCGATTACACTAAACCGCTCCCAGAAGAACTTTTATCTTCCAGATAAACAGATTTTAGCACCCTTCACAAAGGCTCTCCAGAAATGTTTAAAAAAAAACCTTAAAACGAGTTTTCCTTCGCAACTGTAACCCACCACTTATCTCCCTTTTTCAGGGGAGCACTAGTCTTGTCGATCTTTCGGAGCCGTACGTAGCGATCCCGCATGTGGCGCCACTTACGCTCCAGCTCGACCCCCGGTCCTGAAAAAAGCTCATTAAACCAACTTCTTCAGGTTCTGTACTCCAGATCCTCCTGTACAACTATCTATTCAGCCTATTCCTGCCTTTTACTCGGAAATAGAAATTTGAGAGCCTGTACCTGTGGTACCACTACGGTTACGATCGCAAAATCGCAGTCGAGAAAATAGTGGAATAACAATGATTCACGTCATTTTCTTCATGCCTCAGGTGGATGTTAGTGAGATTAAAAGCAGCGTGAGAGCTGGCCTGTCAAGTATTTCGGACACAACTTGAAATGCCTGACAGTTTTGGACGTCTGTGTAAAGAGAGGCGACACCAAAAGACTCAAACACTGAACGGCGCTCAGCTATAGAAGCTCAAAGAACTGCCTGGCGCTGGTGAGGTGGAAGGGAATCACGGACAGCGTCTGACTCAAAACGCAACTGATCCTGAGGAACCACAACCTGCGGTCGGTTTGCCCGCCTCTACTTAACCTTCCGAACGATAACATCAAAAGGCAACTTGTGGGACTTGTGCTTTGTCTACGACAGGTGCCAGATGGTTGTGATATTTGCCTGCACTGGAACTGCGGACTGTACAAATACGGGCGATCTATCAGATTCGGTGCAGGGGATATGGTGAGCAGAAAGGTAGGGGACTAGATGGCCACTAGGAGCATGTATTAATGAACACCTAACAGTGACATACGAACAGCAGTCCCCAAAAACAAAACAACGACAAAGACGAAGTTCACAATGGTAAGGCCTTCGACACTCAGAGCAAGATTTTGACGTAGCAGAAACGGATTTCTTCTCGCGGACAGCTCGAAGTGCTTTGCACTTCGGCTATAAATCCAAGCATGAGCAACGGAAATGGGTGGCCGTCCATCACAAATCTGCTCACATTTGCACAGCTCTGCCTAAATGGGACGGAACGGCAGTGGTACCCTAGGGAGTCTAATTTTACTGGTCTACTAACCTCGAGTAGTAGCGAGATTACTACGCTCGATGGCGGAAAGCCCTGTGAGTTAGTCGTGATCATTTCGGAATTTCGCCTTGCGTCTTTGGTTTCGTGTCAAAAATGCAGCGCGAGGAATATAAGTCAGGCAGGCTGCTGAACACGGCAGAGCTGTAGAGAAGTCAGGCTTAAAATAAGCATTTCCATCCACCCACCTCGCTGGCACGGAAGAAGTAACCGAAATAGCCTAAAACTGCTGAACGCTTTACACGATTTTCATTTGAGGCGGATTATTCCTCTAAACTTGAAAATTCATATCCAACATTGAAAAACAAATTCGATTCACTTTCCTTCTTGAAGGGGCGGCCTGAACATCTGTTACACTGTAGGGGCTTATACTGACTTATGTTGATTTTTACAAACTCAAGGTTTCAAGAATTCTGCTCTCTGCTGCCTTCTGGTATTATTCCTTTATGTAACGTTACGTCATAAATTTATCCACCTGTGAATAGTGTAGTGTGTTATAATTATCTGAATTTGCACAATAACTTCATTAGACTCCTACACGAGTTGTCCAAAAATTGTTATGCTATGTTATTGCGAATGATTACAAAATTTGTATTCCTTCAACTATTTTAAAGCTATCATGGATGATTTTAAAGCGCAGGAAAGCGAAAATCTTCAGGAAGGCTTGATGACAAGATCACTCGTCACATGTACCGCAACGACTACTTGAGTGGTAGAACAAAAAAGACTTGAGCCGGACTTTGCAAAACCTTCATTTTGAACAACGGTTTAGATTGTGTGAAAGTGTGCTCTAAACTTGGACCAGGGCTAATCCTCTGAGGAGATCCTCAAAGATCCTAGAATGCTATTTCCAAATCAAGAAAAAAGTTTGCTGTGTTAGACAGTCCCCAAACTTTGTTTCAGTAGTAAACGCTGGATTAGGCGATGATCGTCTAAAGACGTGACCACCTTAAGTTGCATTCCGGTATCGAAGACTCAGTCGAAGTTCTAACTGATAGCTGCTAATATACAGCTGTTAACCGGTTGCGGCGTAATTCATGACCCTCTATTGTACCTGGAGTTTTCAGCGAGGTCTCAGTAAAGCAACTCGTTTCTTACGCTTAATTTGGAAATAATGTGGCTTTTAAACCTTCAAGCTCACCTTGGCACATTAGTTCTGTCCCAAATTTTGGGTAAACCAAATTGTTGATTAAGATAAGACTTCGGAAGCACATGATGTAAAAATCGTAAAAATCCTCTTCTAATACAAACCAACCATGAAAACGACATCAACACTAGCACTTAATAGAATATCGCATACCCTGGTCAAATGCATGGCGCAAACTCGTCAACGCGGCCACCGCGTGATATTTGCTTTCATGTGTTTTAAAATAAGTTACTGAACTTCGTTCTAAATAAAAGTGTAACACTTTTGTGATCATTCAAACAGTGATAGCATTTGTAGGTGAAGAACAATCCCCTTTCTGCTTCAGAAAAAAACCAAAAAAAATTGTGTTGCCAAGGTGGAAGATTCATTCGATCAGCGTAAGTATGCATCTTCTAACCATGAGACACCTTACATACCAGCACATTCAGAATGCGGCTGGTGAATGAAGCAGTGATAAAATATGTGCTCCAAAACGTTAAACGGAGAGCAGACCTGAAAATGAGAGCTGCTGCGCAACCTGGTTCCAAACATGGCTCTTATAGTCGGACATCTTGTGAAGTGGGTGACACCTGAGAAGGGTGATTTACTGAAGGACACGGAAAATGCCAGGCAGATGCCACCTACCGATTGAAGATACACGGATTCTTCTCGACAGCGTCAATGAGACGGATTTCAAAGTGGTCGTCGGCGGTGCAAGGATACTGCTGCAAACAACTATAAATGGAAGGCAAACGCAAAGCAATACTGAAAACAGTTAGAGCAGCTCTCGTCAAACTGGAGACTTCTCAAATCGAACTGGACACTTTTGAAATCAACCTCGACACTCTTTTAAACAACCTTGACGCTTTTGAAATCAAACTGAGCATCTTCCAAATTAAGGCGAGCGTTTCTAGATTAAACTAGAAACTCACCGAGAAAGGTAAAATAAAATCTAAGGAAAATTTACATGACTTTCTTCGAAAAAGTTTTATTCTCCTCCCGCATAAGTGAACGCATTGTTGGAAATTTCACAAAATCATTATTTTCGAGTGAAAAGACCTTTAGAGCTTACTTTTAAATTTTACAAAACTAGCAACTTCAATTCGCTAAGCGAAGAGATCATGCCATGCACTTGTGTAGCTCATCGCCACTTTCATTTGACTGATAGCGAAAATTCTGTTTGCATGTTGCTTCACACTCGTCAAGGGTGCAACAAAAACATTTTCAAATAAGCCTCATATACACTGTAAACTAAACGAGCTCGACGAGTGCATGACGAAATCTGTTCTTCTACTGCATTGCACAACCCTAGCAGCAGGCGGGAATTGAACCCTCATCTATTGGCGAACAGGCGAGAATGCTGTACGCCATTACACCACCGGCTTTACGCTATCAATTAAACAAGCTCGTCGAGCGCACGACAAAATCTCTTCTTTTAGTACAGTGAAAAAGAGCTGCCTTCCTGCATTTAAATGAATGTTGCACCATTAGTTGTCCTTCAAAAAATAATGAAACTGTGTGTCCACTTATTGCGACAAGTGAATTTTGAATCGAGGCAGGTAAACAGAAAATTTTCCAAGGAAGTTTTGCTAAACTTTCTTTGAATAAAAATTATTGCAACTTTCTCGAAGAGCCATGGATTTATCTGGAGGACGCTCGTTGTGATTTCGAAGGAGTTCAGTAGTTTGATTTGAAAACTGACTAATTCGACTTGAAAAGCGTTCGGTTTGACTAGATCAGTGTCCAGTGCGACGCGAAAATTGTATATGTCGACGCCCATGAAGCTACTGCGCAGTATCCAGCCGGTTTTAGCGCTTGTCTGTGCGGGTGCACTCATGACTGATTCCTATACTTGCCTGGGAGACGTTGGGTTTGGTTCAGATGGAAAGTCATTATGGGTGTTCCCACAGCAACAGGTGCTGCGTCATGCTTGAATGCTGTAGAACCCTGAGCCGAATAAGCCTGCACGTGAGCAAATTTAGCGGCTGCGAAATAGGTCTGGGATAAGGCTGCCTTGTGCATACTGTTGTTGTTGAATCCCTTTGTCACCTTGCAGATTATTCCATCCCCAATCCACACCGACCCGGTGCAATTCTGAATTTATGAAACCATTCACAACTGGAGCAGTTGCTCCCTCTCCTAACCACCGTTTACATTTAAAATGCCGGAGCGCTCTCACACCACGAGGCATCCAACGGGCTCTCGACCAAATTCAGGTGAGTGTGCAATACACCACTTGTTCCCTTCAATCTAGGACTGCGGCAGACGGCATCGAGTCATGCTGCCTCGCTGGAGGAGAGGACGAGATTAGCCCAAACGTGCCGAGACTAGATGTACTGCAGCGAATTGTATGTGCCGGAGGACGTCGGGTACACCCTTCTAGCAAGTGGAAGGGGTGCAAACTGTGCAACTTCCGAACTTCAACTGCGGGCAAGGTAATCTAAGGGTGTACCACGTCTGCCAATGGTGTTGTACTGAACTACGTCAAACGGGTGGAAAGAGCTAACTGGCGAAGTGAGTAGAAGATACGAAATAAAAACTGAGCGAAGTGTCAATGACGGGAAATCTCAAGGTTACAGAGACAAGCGAGTGTTTGTGAGTTGATCAAAATGAGAAAAAAATGATTAATTAATATTAAATTAGATTGCTAGTTTAATGAACACTTATAATTTGCTTGCTCCAAAACGTAAATACAGTACTTGAATTGTTATAAATTGTTTTGTTCCTCTAGCTATAAAATTGGTTGAAAGCTCATTTTAAAGTGCAGGAACCAGCTATTTTTTTTGCACTTCAACAATAAACCCATGCATTCATCTGGGCGCGAATCCCATTTTATTGATGGCGAAAATCCGGTTTGCGTGGAGTTACGTACAAGTCAACGGCAAAATTAAAAAAAACAGGCATATCTTCACTTTGCACTTTCAAGTGAGCAGCTTCTACATATCAATTAAATGCGAACCGCAAACAAGGGCATGGAGCGATATATCTTCGTATTACACTAACTAGGGAAGGGTTTTCACCTCCCATGGAACTTCGAGTTGAGACCTGGATCATTAGAAAGAGCTCGGAGTGCTGATTACAAATGTGGGTGTCAAAATTACAAAATGAAATTCCTGAGCGAGTTATGGCCTGCTGAAATCGGGTGGCCTCACAGCTGGCGCGAGAGTGGTTAGTCATTGGGGCTCCGTAATAAGGGACCTCCAGCTGCGGCGCCGGCGCAGGAGCAGTGTTCTTGCTCGTCAGGTGCGACGTCGTTGGTTCGGTTCCCATTGCTGCCGGTCTTTTGCAAATCATAACTTATCTTTGAAATGATCTTTTATTCTGAATTATGACTCGTGTCTGATTAAGTAGCCGGAGAACTACCATTATAAAAATGCTTATAAAAATATAAAAAAACCTTTATAAAAATGCTTGAGGGCAAAAAACTGCTAGGGTGGCATTATATTTACTATTTTGCACAAAAAGAGTCGAAATCATACATTGAAGAAACAGAGGTATTTCTAACAACCTTGGCATTCGTGGAACAAAGCAAGAAAATGTGGAAGTAAAATGTTAACTACAATGTATGGTGAGGCAGAACAAAATGTCGCTGATCTCCTGCGTTTTTGATTGATGTGGAAGCCATCTCTCAACACATTAATGGAGTAATCTTACTGAGTTATATAGTGTGGATCTTTGCAGGCTGCCAAATCACTGTGCGCAATATTCCTCCCGGGGTTACATCGCTGATTCAACCTGTAGACGTTTTTTTTTTCTCCGGCCCGATAAAAACCGTATTGAAAGGGTCACACCGTTTGCATTTGTAAGATGTGCAGTGTGTAAGCAACATGTCTGCTTCACACATTTTTTTTGCTCTGTTCCACGAATGCCTGGTTGTTTCAAACACCTTCATTTGCTCAATATACGATTTCGACTCTATTTGTGCAAAGAGCAAACAAAATGTCACCATAGCTGTTCTTTGCCTTCAATCATTCTTACAAACGTGTGTGGTAGTTTTCCCGGCTACTTAATCAGACACGTGTTGTGACATTAGAACAAAAGGTCATTTCGAAAATGGGTTGTGATTTGCGAAAAACGGGCTGCAACGGGAACCGATCCAACGATGTCGCGCCTGAAGAGCTGGAGCACTGCTCCTGTGCCATCGCCACATATGTCGAGGTGTTCTTACGGAGAACACCAAATGACTCACCACTCTCGTGCCGGCTGTGTTGCACGGCCAGACTGTGATGAGGCCACCCGATTTCAGCAAGCCATAACTCACTCAGGAATTTCATATTGCAATTTTGGAGCCCATGCTCGTAATCAGCATTCCGAGCTCTTTCTAATGGTCCTGCTCTCAACTTCAAGTTCCATGGGTTGTCGAAATCCTTCCCTATCCTTCTTGCGCTTTGAAATAAACTCAAACAGTTGTTTTCCCTTGAAAAAATAAAATTTTATAAAAAGCCACTACATTCACTTTCTTTCGCCAGTTGAAGTACACATTTTCTATGAAAGTCGCTGTTATCAAATCGCAACTTAACCATCTTAGAGAGTGTCTAAATAAATCTGAAAGACTCCCGTTTCGATCTGGA
>OX377204.1:44673221-44755207 GCA_947396885.1 Heligmosomoides polygyrus polygyrus
CACTCACCTTTCATGATAAATGGCAATGAATGCAGGAGAAATAAAAGAGCTGAAAAATGACGACCACATGTCTGCTCCCTCTGAGATTACAAAGACTGAATGGGAGGAGAAACGCAACAAGTGTCTCCCCTTTCTACACTTCCTAGTCTACGACAGCTTCATAAGCATCGCTCCATGTCCTCTTTTAAATTTTTCTTATTTGTCTTCTTTTGCTTGTCTTATGGTTTGTTATTTGAGTTCGGTCTTTGCTAGCGTGTATGTGGATGTGCTAATTCGGTTTTTATTGTCTTCGATAAAAGGTATTATAAGGCGAACACGAGTCACGAAAATAATATGTATACATGACAACTAGAAGAGCAAAGAGAAAGAAGGGCAAAAAACAAAAAAAAACTCTCAATCACCACTCCGCGACCGAATACCTGCTCGCATAGCCTTCTCTGTTCACCCTATTGTACCTCGCCCAAGGCGGGCTCAACAACCCGCCACGCTACCGTAATTGGGGCGGTGGTGGGCGGCGGCGGCACACTACCGGAACCCAGGAGCACACCTAACGTTCTAACCCAAGGAATGGAGATCTGCAGACATTCACGAAATTTCATCTACTACGCTAAAGATATGTTCAGTGACCTCGAAACGGCCATATGAAATAGAATTCTGACTGATTCTCGACGATGAGTATCTTCCATCAGTTTTAGTTTTGAATCCGCACATGTTGCAAAATAAAGGCTCGTTTAGTGTCTTTGCATTTCAGGGGATTCGACTCAATACCACACTCACCATTTGCAACCGTAGGTTGAGCGGACGTCTTCGACCCCAGCCTTAAGAGAGGATTTGTCGCTCCCTACAGGAATCCCACCAACAACGTTGGAAAAATGCATTCCACTGATCGGCTAGACGAATCTTTTCTGTTTTGGTCCTCCATCAACTCGTGGACCGTCTTCTCCGTCATCCGTCACGGCGCACGGACCATAGTGAGCAGAAGTTCGTGGCCATGTCGCTGACGCTCACCCTTTCAAACTGAAGTCGCGCAAGGCTGCGTCAAATTCAGGCCATTAATTGGAGCGGCGGAAATATAAAAGACGCCTTACGCGTTTCCTGACCCAGGCGAGTGCGCGTCGTCTGCTGAACTGTGCGATAACGCATTTGTTTGAATTTGCAGGTTTTGTTTCATTCTGCCGTGTTCTTTTTTTGCCTTTTCGCTCTCGGTGCAACCCTAGTTGGTGATGGCCACTCTTCGACGATTTCATAAGAGCTCGAATGTGATCAGTACTATTTATTTATTTATGTGTACGTGGAAATCCACGCAAAAAAATAACGACAACATAATATGAAAAAACAAATCAGAACACTTATCAAAGAAAAGAAGTATTAAGGAATTTCTTGCAGATACCTGTCAATAATCGTTTTATATTGCGTTAGGAATTTTGGAAGTATAAATTTCTTTGTTAGTTTCAGGAATTCAGGGACTGCTCTATTTGTGAAGAAAGTAGATCTGATATTACTATTAGCTCTAGGAATTTGGATTTTCTATGGGCCACCCCTGGTGTTGGAATGAGATATTGGATAGAAATCATTTACAGAAAGACCCACAGTATCATTCACCGTCTTATAAAATGTGACTAAGTCATATTTTTTTCTGCGATAGGCGAGAGGGCGTTAATTTGGCCTTTCAGATGCCAAGGGGATGCTGTTGTAGTCATATTCATGCAGTTTAATCCAGAGCTTTCTTGTAAGACTGTTTTGCACCGCTTAAAATCTGGCGATTTCTCGCTTGGCACTCGGATTAAACACAGTAGTACCATACTCTAGTATAGGCCTCACATACAATACCGCTCAAATTCTTTGCAAAAAAGACGCTTTGCGACGGACTAATCCTTCACAAAGCATTGCATTGCCATAACTCTTTTCAAAATTATTTGTGTAAAATCTATAACACCATTAGAAGCCCCGTCTCATTTTCAATCCAGCGATCTAAACATAATCCAAAACGATTGCACAGTGACCTAGTTATGAAGCTTTTGCTTCCTCGGCTCCGTTAATTGACCCCTCCGAGATCCCCAGTGGCATGTCCTTACGGCTTTTCGTTGACGAGATTCATCGAAACTCAGAAATCCTCTATAAAGGATAAATGATAAAGGACGGCGTTATTCAATCCCTTCTGGGATGCGCCAGCGCATTCTACTTCTACGGGATGTCGTGGAGGCGACATGAATGCGTATTTGGCCATACAATGACTTGCGGTGGCCAGCCGATGAACAAGTCAGCGCTTTATCCTTCCCAGACAAGTCTAGTACCAATTCACCCACCCCAGAAGGATGGAAGGCTTGATTGGCCTGGGCGGGAAATCCGAACCAGAAACCTGGTATCGGGTGCACGCGACAGTCGCGCCTCCTCCTACTGCGCTACACGCGCCCTAGAAATCCTCTATGGTTTCAGCATATCTGTATTTGTTACGCATCAAGTGTCATTGTGGTACTATATATTGCCAAGTTTGAATAACGTAGGCCCGATTTCGGATAAGCGCGGAAACCTAAGATTCAGTTAAGAATTACCCAAGTAGTAGCCTGCTACAGAAGACAGTATTCTTCTATTCCATTGTGGGAACGATGATCTTTATCAAACATGTAAAATGGCTTTGAGAAATGGAGAGAAATGACTTCTTTTTCCAACAAGAGATTGGTCCAATCTCAATATGCGGTGTGCGATTTCTCCTATCTTTGAACTTCGGTTGCTTCTGAACAGGATAAGTACGAAAGCCGTGTTTTCTGTGGCCTACAGTAGACCACAAGCACATTCGACTCTGAAAAGAACGAAAAGATTTTGGCCGTTTGAAGTAGATTTCTATAAGGCCAAAGTTTGACGAAAAAACAGAAAATTTTGTTTCAGTCGCTTACCACTTTATGGATGAGTTTATTGAAAAAATCAACTGGACAGCATTTCTCAGCTCGTTGCGGGCTTAACACAGATGTAACATTCGAACTGAAAACCATTTTTACCCTTTCGGCCGCCGAAACAAGTTTGGAGCTGCGCTTCGGCCCGAGTGCGGACACGGCGGCGGGCCGCTCGCTGCCCTTGTGACCTCGCGCGGCACTATATCGCCTATGTACCGCGGCGCAGGAAGTGTGAATACTGTAAATAGGCGACATACGACATGTGGAGTGCCGCGGGAGGTCGCATGGGCAGCGAGCTGTCCGCACTCGGGCCGAAGCGCAGCCCTAAACTTGTTTCGGCGGCCGAAGAGGTGAAAAGGGTTGTCAGTTTGAATACGGACAATATTACATCAGTGGAAAGCTCGCAACGAGCTGAGAAATGCTGTCCAGTTGATTTTCCGAATAAACTCATCCATAAAGTGGTAAGCGACAGAAACAAAATTTTCGGGGTTTTTTTTTCGACAAACCTTGGCCGCATCGAAATCTACTTTGAACGGCCAAAATCTTTTCGTTCTTTTTAGATTCGAATGTTCTTGTGGTATACTGTAGACCACAGAAAACACGGCTTTCGTATTTATCCTGTATAGGAGCAACCGAAGTTCAAAGATAGGAGAAAAAAAGAAAATCTAGTCATTTCTTTCCATTTTTCAAAGCCATTTTACATGTTTTATAAAGACCATCGTTCCCACAATGGAATGGTAGAATACTGTCTTCTGTAGCAGGCCACTAGTTGGGTAATTCTTAACTGAATCTTAGGTTTCTTGGAGATTTAAATATATTATGCACAACTCTTTCAGCTCACTTTGCCGTCTATTCGCAATGCTCTCTGAAGGAAAGCTTATTGTCTAAAATGAAACCTAAGTCACGCAATGAACCTGTGCTATCGAGTTCTACTCCACCTGGTCTATAAGTGTTTCTGTTGGATTGCTGTCCCAGATGAAGAACTTTGGTTTCTTCTCTTGATAACGGAAGGTCCCACATTGTTGACCAATCCGTAACTGCGTTAATTGCAGTTTGGAGAGCAAAGTGATCGCCCTCCTGAATAATGTTCTTGTATATTTTTATATCATCAGCAAACATTTTGCAAGCGACACCGTATTCATCAATCAGAGAGGGAATTTCGGCAGTGTAGATAATAAAAAGGACTGGTGAGAGTACGCCTCTTTGAGGGACTCCACTAGTAATTGGATAGGATCCGGAAAACGATTCATTGACCTTAACCTAAAAAAGTCCTCCAGTTACAAAATTTTTTATACAAATAGTTACCTTTGGATGAACACCGATTTTCGTCAGCTGAAATATCAGCTTATTTGATGGAACCTTGTCAAAGGCTTTCATAAAAATCAAAGTAAATAACATATACGTCAATACTTTCAACAAGAGCTCTCGCCCAGTCATTTAACGCTGACAGCATTAATGTCTCACATTCCTGCGCGAAAACCATATTGATTGGTTGGAATTAGAGAATTTGATTCTAGACAAGTTAAGAGAGTAGATTTGAGTTTCCTTTCAAATATTCTGGAAAAAACTGAAGTGATATTTATAGGGCGATAATTGGTAGCAAGATTGTGAGGTGCTTTCTTGGGAATCAGAGTAACGAATGCTTCTCGAGCAGGGACTTCTCTCTACATATAACTCGCGTTAAATATGTGCTCCAACGGGTACGATATGGCTATGGAATTTTTTTGTATAAAATAAGGTGGCACATCATCTGGAGCAACGGTAAAGGTTGCAGGTAAGGAAGACAATCCTTCATAGATTTCTTCCTTGTAAAACCATATCGAACTTTCCATACTGTGAACAGGGCTCACACCACCTAAAATTTCATTATTTGGAAGGGACACCGAAAAGGAATTTTTGAAAGTGTTTTGCGAGCATCGAAGCCTTAGACATATCAGATACTCCTGTGATAGACCAGCGAAATCCTTCAGGGATGGATTCGTTCAGGATGCTTTAACACAGAAATGTATAGAACTTACTGACTGAAATATATAGAACCTACTAGAAAACAACTGTACTAACGAAATCAAAACAAATAACACAGAAAGCATGATAATATATAGTGATATTGAAATGTATATGATAATATTGAAGGCACTGCAAAGAGAAACAACATCACTATTTCTACTGCTTTATAGCGTAGGTATTCAAAGTACATCTTAGTATTTCACCTTTCTACTTTTGTGAGTTCTTCAGGTGCTCTTTACTTTGGTATCTTGTTATGGAGCTGCTTACTTTTTGTTGTTTTCCCGTTGCGTTTTTTTTTTTGTTGTTCAGAACTAGATCTGTCTTTTGTTTTACTTTATGACGTGCACAATGTTGTGCGCACCCTTGAGTGCAATAAATAAATAAATAAATAAATAATATATAACATTTGTGAGCTAGGTCGGGACGTTTGAAAATGGCTAGGACATAAAGTACGCTGTCTTGCCTCTGTCCAAAAAGTTGATTGATGTTATCTTGGCATATTTTTTTAAAAATTTTACTAATATTATCTGTTTTAGCTGCTTTTTTAGCTGGTTGAAGTCCCGTTCTCGGTGCAAATCTAGTATCTCCTCTCCCGACCAAAGCTTGGTAACTGAGTCTATCTAGGCGACCAGGTTGGCGTAGTTTACTTATTTGTATATGTTGTTGCCCATTAATTGTGTTTTGTTATGCCGGGAAATCGTGTAAGAGCGACCACCACCAACTAGGACTGCACCTAGTTTTTTTTTCTTTCATTCGCGCCACATTATTGCTACACGGCCCGCGGCGCCTTTGAACAATCTGCATTTCAGAAAGTCGAACAACGTAAGAAACGCACTCCCATTCCTGCATCGGACTCTTTGTCGTCTCCATCGCAAGATCTGGCTCGATTTTCGCTGTCCTTCGACATGTCGCTGAGCACGACGGACTTGGTGTCGATAATGATTTCCTTAGCCGTGTCGCCCGCCAAAGGCTTCACTTCCGCTGTTGCCGTCTGCATCTAGCACCAGAGGTGGCTACGACGGAAGCGGCCGATGAGAGCGCCAAACTGTCTCTGAAGGAAAACAACGGTTGTGTGATTGAGAAGACAAATCCGAAAGGAATGGCAATGAAGCACCGGCGTGAAGATGTGGATATAAGAGGACTACTACACCTTAACATGAAAGTCAGCAGATCGAGAACTAAGGCAGAACATGGGTAATGCAACTAGGGAAGAATCCTGAACCTACTAACGCACCGCCACTCATGTGTCAGCTCAATAGGAGAGATTCATAGAAGTGGAAGGAATGTAGCAATCCGATCAGAGGACGGATTCATCAACGACTTGCATAACTTTAAAAGGGAATTCACAGCGGAAAACTCAGATAACGCGGCGTATCGCCCACCAAATCGCTTGATAGGCAGCGCTATCAGGGATTTCGACTGTAATTTTCTCTGTTAAATTGCTGTATGTCGTTGATGGACCCGGCCCCAGACTGATCTCGGATGAGCGTAGAGGTGAACGATTAGAGAACCAATCACTTCAAGGGGTAAAAACACGAAGTGGGTCAAAAAATGCTACCTCAAAGACCAACAACTTCTGGTGGTTGAAGAGAATGAATGATGTTTCTCAACTCAACCGAATCAGACTTCTAGTCAGTTCTTATCAACGCCTATTTACCTCAACCCCTTTAGGCAAAAGTTCCTCCTCCGGCGTGCTGCACTTCATTAAATTTTGACTATAAAATGAACGCTCAAAAACAGCACTGGAATGTGCCACTGCAAAAACCAAAAACCCGCACGCTTCATACATCCACACAGTAAGCCACCGGATCTACTAGTCCAACTTGACTTCGCAAGCGAGTAAAGGCTTAACGACGAATCTTAACGAGATATGTCACGACAACAACGCGATCATCCACAAGAAAGTTCTTCAATATAAGGAGAATTGCTTGATCCTTTAAAATGATAGGACGGTCAGTCAGTTTTGCGGGGATAAACCCTCAATGTAGAGACCGCAAACTCCTGACCAGAGTCACCCATAGTCTCTATTTGTGGCGGAAATTTAAAAAATCCACCTCCTTCCCTCAACCGTCTCCACAACTGAACTGGCTAATAAATGACTTCGGAGTTCCCCACGAGATGCGCTCCCCTATCGTCTCCTATCATCTGATAGGTTTTGGACGACGTTACGCTAGTTAACGATGGTCTCACGCGCCGCAAACTTGTCCAAATAGGGCGGCGCGGGTAGGGCGGGAAGTGGGCGGCGGGCGAAATCGTGTAGGGAACGAGCGTGCTCCGAAATCAGCGGATCTAATCATTATTGCCGCCGCCGCAGTCGTCCGCAACTCGCCGCTGGCCGCAGACCACGTCGCCGCCTTTTGCCGCCGGCGCCGAGCTCTGCGTCTTTGCCCTATGGTTAAGGACAGAGCCGAGGCTTTGCCGCAGAAGTGTGTGTGGGGTCTTAAGACTTTGGGATTTACAGAGATTGTGAAGGCCGTATAGGATGCTTATAAGTACTGCTTCATTTTAACCACCTTGATAGGAGTCCATTAATAGTCCATACTATGACCACTCGCACACGTGAAGAGAAGGGTTCGTCAAAGGAATACCTTTGCATATCCCCGAAGCCCTTCAGCGTCGCCATCGAATACGTCATGCATGATCTACATCGATTGGGAACACAGGGGAGCAAAAGCCGGCAATTGCACCACCTTCGCCTCGCTGACCGACTTCGGTCAGTGTGTGTTGGAACGTTTGGCTGCAACTAAATTTTACGAAAACGATGTTCATGAGAAACGGACGAGTTACTGGCGCTTTTCTCGCTCAACGGAGCGAACGTCTCCGAATGCATCAGCTACGTGTATCTGGGTCGCGAAGTCAACATAACCGACCTAGCGCCGGAGCTGGGCAGGAGGAAACGAGCGGCTCGGGGAGTTTTCAAGGGCGCTGAAGGAGTCGTGAAGAAGATGAAGAACGTCTTGTTCCCTACCAACGTATTCGCTCACACTGTTCTTCCTGTGTTAATGTACGCCTTAGGGACCTTGGCCATACGAAAGCAGGATGAACACGCTGCCCAGCGATGAAAGGACGAGATGCTGACAGGGACACGACTCACGCAAGCGGGAGGAGGCCTCCACAGATCTGAGCTTCGTCGACGTTCGAGGATCGAAGACGCTGTCGCATGGGCCAAGCCGTCGAAATATCAACGGGACGATAGGTAATACACAGGTGACAATCTTCGAAAGTCCATAAAGTACAAAAGATGAGGTTCCTATAACGTAATGCCTTCCAATAAGGGTACTTATGCCTCGCAACAGATAACCCTAATGCGATCATTTTCTTCGAACTACTCGATGTCATTTTCAGTTCATTGCTTCTGCATGAAATCATTCCTCTTCAGTTCTCCTCAGCTAACCGTCCAGACGGTCAGGAAACCGTGTGGTTTCGCCTTGGTGCTCCCCCCGAAATGCATGCTCCTCTAAGAGGCGCAGCTACGCAGTTCGAGCTTCGTGCCGTAGGCGCTCCTTGAGCGCGCGTGTAGGCAGACCGAGGTCCTCAGGCGCTGATGTGTCGCAGACTTTAGAAGAAACACTTCTGGGAAAGCTGTATCACAGGCGATATGAGCCCAGCATCGAAGTTGCAGCGATTAGGGTTAATGAGTCCCTTCGAAAAGAGGGTACATTTTTCTCCCAAACTACATTGTGAGGCCCTGGATGCTTATCTGCTGAGATAAAACCCTGGACACATAAATCATACTCTACATATCTGGGAAGAGCTTGAAGAACAAATCTAGCCAAGAGATCAATCCATCATCTTTGGGAGTAAGTGATTGACTAATAGGCATAAGCCTGTTCAATAAAGCTCAATAAATGAAAGTGAGATGTTCGAACAGTACATTAGCACTGCTCACGAATGTCGATACGAGCCTATCCCGAATACAACGAAAAGCATGAATTCACAATGTGGATACCAGAGTTTTCCGCGATCATTTTTGCTCTTCGAACATGCTTGATTGTTATCACGGCCTATCCTCAGTAACAGCCTTGAGACTTAATGAAAATGGTTTGAATCATTTTTTGCCAAAATAAGATTTTATTCCAGATAAAAATATAGGAACCATATCATATTTACAGGATTCAGTTCAATTACTCCTTCTTCTTGGGAGCCGGCATGATAGGCAAAGTCCTCCTGCTGGTGTGCTGGCCAGTCTTCGGAGCTTCGATCTGGAGATGACCGCTTTCGTTCAGCTGAGTGTGGACGGCGTCGAGGTCGCAGTCGTCGGGAAGCGCCCACTTGCGGGCGAACGATCTCTCGATGTAGCCATGATTAGTCTTCTCCTCTTGCCTGCCCTCGATGGTGAGGTCTTTTGTCAAAACTTCCAGCTTAACAGGTTTCATGCTGCTATGAGCGGCCCACTCATCCTGCGATACAGGTGAGTGCTGGTCGGTCCCAGGAAAGGTCAAGAATGAGGATCGAGAATAAAAGACGGAGGGAGGAGGGGGGGGGGGGCGGGGAGGTCGTGCTCGGTCCTAGTAGAGTAGGGTCGCCTCGTATTTTTCAGCTTTTAAGTGATGTTTGCACCTCTTAATAAGTTGTTCATTCCAGGTGAAATATTGAAGAGAATTGCGCAAAGCCTAGTTCACTCAGCAAGGCATGATTTGAGAACAGGCTAAAATTCTTTAAAATGTTGACTGTAGTTGAAAATAATGATTTTTTGGTAGCAGTCTTCAAATCAAACAGTTCCTGTTCAATTTCTGCAGATTTATTTTCAGAATATCATAGATACCTCACATTTTCTGCCTGAAGAAGCGATATCTTCATCCGAAGCTTTACTCTGAAATTGCATTGTACAAAATTTCGAGTGTTAATTACTAAAGATGACTTAAATGTTTTCCCCTAAAAAATTTCTGAAGCTCTCTGCGAATTGATAACGATGTGAGAACCAAAGGACAGAGATAATTTTCTCCCTTCAGAAGGAAACAGCATCAGAAAGTTAAACTGCAGACAATTCTATAAAAAATTATTTACAAAGTTTCAGGCTCTGCTTGACACACAGTGATAAAACCACATTTTACTGAAACGATCTTCCACATGATCAGTAGTCTCGATTTTGAACCACTTGCCGAAAAAAAGCGTCCAAAAAATCAAATCCGCTAACCATATATAAGGTGTCACTTTTAGAAACTGCTTCTGAAGGCTTAGAATCAACAATTCTTCGAGTTTTTAATTCTCCATGAATTTTTCAGAGGATCCATAAACCTCCGAGTTATGGCATTTTATGCGAGGAAATTGCCTTCTCTGATTTCGCCCATCGCAGGACTTCTCGCGGAAACAATTTCCTACCTTCTGAAGGAAAAAATTGTCCGCAACTATCTTTGATATGTTTAGGGTAGGTCGTATCCAAAATTCTCGCTTTTCATGAAAATAAAATTATTTTCTACCTGAAGCAGTAGTCCACATATACAGCTAAAGTTCTGCCTCAAAAATTTCAAGCCCTGGTCACTACACAATGAAAAGATCATGATTTTTCGAATCGAAGAGGTTGGATTGATGTCTGGTCGATCTTGCGCCAACGTCACTGGAATGACAAAATTGGACGTTCACAAAAATGATCATATCTCATTGAGCGTTTCGATTTTCGAAAAGGCCAAGGGCATTTGAAAAATAGAAGAAAAATGCTTTGTTATCATTCAGGCACCACTTAAAAAAGACTCCATGCGCGATGGGAGTTCATTTTCTCGTCGGTTTTCGGCAAATATCGACCTCCGCATCCCGTGTGAAGGCCTTTGTTTTGAACACTTTTTTACAAGCATGAAAAACCACTTTTCCTCTGTTTTCAAAAAGCCCTTAGCTTTTTCGAATTTCGAAAAATTAACCAGGTTGTGATCATTTACACAAAATCGCGCCAACTTTTTTAATCAAAAATCGAACCACCGCTCCGCATTAAAACCCCTTTTTTGAAAAATGATTCTCATACGGTAAAAATGCATTTTTCTTCTACTTTTCACAAAAACCATGGCTTTTTCGAACTTTAAAAACTTACTGAGTTATGATCATTTTTGAGAATGCCCAATTTTGTCGATCCAATAATGTCGGTGAAAGATCGACCAGAGGTTAATCCAATCTGTTCGATTCAAAGAAAATCGTGGTTTTTCAATGCGAATTGACGATGACTTGAATTTTTTGTGACAGAATTTCCACTGTATAGTTGGTCTGCTACTGCGTAATGATCAGCGCTTGAAAATTTATAAGGTACAATTCCACATTCTAATGTTGTTTTCTTCAGATGGTACAAAATAATTTCCGTGACAAGTTCATTCTTCGGTTGCGATAACGTCATCGATTCGAAGAAGGCTTCAAAAAAAATGTAGAGTAAGCATTCAAGTAATCGTAAGCAACTAACAGTCATAATTTTATAGAGTGCAATTGCAGAAGCAGATGTTGCTCTTCCAGGTAGAAAAGTGTGTCGTGTATGTACAAGAGATCGTGGGAAAATCTACAAAAACTGATTTGAAGACTGCTGTCAAAAAAATCTTCATTTTCAACTGTAGAACATTCAGTGTTCAAGACTTTAATCAATTCTGTGCTTCAGCCAATCATGACGTTTAGTCATTCAACCAATAGCCTGTCTTTCTCAGTGAACGAAGCTGCGCCCGAATCTTGATAATCTCGAAGCCACACTTGGATAGAAGAACCTACTAAGTCATACAAAAATCACATAAAATTTGAAAAAAAAAATCAACACAGATAAGAAATAATACCGTGATGGAAACAATAGGAAAGGGAGTCGTACAAAATCCGCTCCGGTTGGGGGAAGGGGTCGTAAATTTTCGGCGAAAATCGAACTCCACGCTTGAGACTGGTCCCACGAGATGAGGACGTTGCGTTCCCTCAAGCAGTGCCGGTAGTGCAATGGCGTAGCATCTTGCACGGTAAGCAGTAGTTGCGTGTCCGAGTCCCGCCCATTGCTAGAGTTTTACACGCAAGAGATCGTAATCTCCAAGGTTTCCCGTCCGTTTCAGGGAGACTTTAAGAATCACAAGCTGCTTACTTGATCGTGCTCACTGCCAACACCCCGGGAACACTTGTTTACGAAGAGAAATTTAAGGACAGATCTTACGCCGTGTCGAAGAGCGCCATCCGCGTTGGAATTCAAAACGAGGAACGATGCGGCATCCCTGAGTACTTCACAGAGATGGAATGACTTCACTAACTTGCACACATTAATTCACAGAGATGGAATGACTTCATTAACCAGCCAACCTCCGGCATCCAGGAATCATTCTACATTTGCTGTCTTTGTCCAATGAATAGGAGCTCAAACTGGCAATGGATAACCGAAAGCAGCTGACTAAAATGAATTTTTCCTTGGATGAACTGCCGCGATTCTACGTCATCAGAATCAGTCAATTAAAGGATAACGATGATGGGTCTCGGGATGCGTCACACACTCTATGTACTTCCACTGCACATCGTGGAGAAAATGCGAGGAGATAATGCGCATTCAAGTTGTCGCTCGTACTCCGGAGTTCAACACTACCAAGCCTTGCATCCCTAAGGAGTCGGTTAATTCGCATGATGTTTGTTGGGAAAGGATAAAAACACTGACTTGACCATTCGCTGGTCTATACACGATATTGTCTACGTCGCGCATAGACATTCAAATCGCCTTCGCAACAACCAGCAGAAGTAGAGCACGTGGCGCGTCCTGCAAAGGGATTGACTGACGACGACTTTTACACTTCATCCTTAATCAACCCTAGGGAAGAAGTGCGGTGACCAAGCAGTAGCCCTCTTGCGGACATAGAGACGTTCACCCTACAAGTCCATTTGGTGTGCTAAGTGCATAGCTATGCCTCAATGTGCGGCTACAACAAGATCAGAGATGCCGTAACCTTATCACATTGGGGCTTCCTTACTCTGCTGAGCTCCAGCAGTTCGCGTTCTCGCTAGGGATCTCGTACAATTTGATCATAAGCACTTTCGCCCTTATCTGTAGAGTCTGCTGAGTTTGCCTCGTCGGTTAACGGCGACAGGAAAACGCGGTACCGCGCCGAGTCTCTTCCCTACAATTGCTTGCGGAAAAGCTCCCACAGCTTTAGCACAGGTGAATGTAACCAGACGATCATAAGCCATCCGATATAAGTTCGACACGATTAAGCAGCTCTTTAGCCTAGAAACAGGATGGGCTGCGTTACCCATAACTACCGATGGCATACTTCTTCATCAAATAATAGGTAGTTTTGTCAACACAACAGCAACATTTTACCACACTGAGAACTAGACTTCTCGACGCTCATTTATTGTACAGGGTGCGCATTATTTATGAGTCTCGACGAAAATTTGCGGATTTGAACCAGGAGCCACATTTTTTTTCTGAAAATTTAAGTGCTATTATTTTGCGCTTTGTTTATCTATGCTACACGAAAAGTTTTGTGTACGTTCCTTGCATCCTAAACTATGGTTATGGCTCATTCGAAGCGTGCCGCCATCATCGGTGCACCAGGAAGGTCCTGAGTCGAAGAAAATCGCTCATCTTCTACCTGTTTTATAGCGATTGCTCCGAAACACGATTGAGCGGTGCGAGGAGTTCGAAAGTACATCGGACAAAAAAGGACGAGGTGGAAAGGTATCTGTTGCAACGTCTGACACCACGAAAATATTCGTAAGAAAGATTCCTCGCTCTTTTCTCAATGCGGAACGTGACGAAAGAGGAAGGCATCAGCGCTACCTCTGTGAGAAACATTGTCGGAGGGAAGCTAGGACTTTGCCCTTAACAGAGGCACATTTTCTCTCACCCCAAATGAAGACCGTGCGGATAAAGAGATTCAGGAGGCTTTTGACGCACTTCGCAGATGGCACGCACTGGAGCATCGCTTTCAGGGACGAGAAAATTTTTACAACAGAACATATTGCGACTACACAAAACAATTGGATCCTCGCAACAGATAAGAAGCAGGTCATCTCTAGAGAAAAAGTCATCGGGCGGACTGCACAGTCAGGCTCTGTTATGGATTGGGGTGCGATAACCTCAGATGGAAAGGCGCCTCTTGTGTTCGTCGATGCTGGAGTGATGATCAATAAGGAAATACCCTTGAAATCGGCCCCTGAGAGTTTTGAAGCCATGGTCCATTTTTCACTTTGGAGGCAGGCCATGGTGCTTTCAGCAAGATTCGGCTTCTGCAGACAAATCGAGTGTCGTCTAGCAGTGGTGTTTGCAGATTTCATCGCCCATGAAGAATGGCCATCAAATTCACTAGATCTGAACCAGGGATGTGCGGAAAATTTTCTGGAAAAAGCGGAAGACGAAAGACGGAACGGAAATGCTCAAAAATGGCCGGAAACCGGAATACGAAACGCGGAAACGGAAATGACACATATTTGCCATTTTTTCAGAAGTGCATCTGAAACTGCGTCAGAGGCGGCTTCTATTGCACTTTTTCTTGATCGGAACTTTGCGAACAGCAGAATCTTCCACAGATTAATGCTCATCGTCATTATAACGTAACATAGCAAAGCATGAATTCATCTTATTGTTATGATAACCTTCTAATTATGGCTAGAGCAATAAACGAAAACAAATTCAGGGTCCTGTCTCACTATTTCTCACTATCTCATGCAGTCTCTCCGCTGTTCCATATCTTTTCCTGGACGGGTTTTCGCTGACTTTTTGTTGCTGTAATTTTTTGAACAGCAGACTTAACCGACTCAACCACGTTAGGTTACTTACAGACTACCGTTTCCAGCATTTAAAAACTCACAAAACTGGAACAGTCACCTAGATCACTTTCCGACCAGGAAAGACAATCCTCTCAACATTTTTAGAAACCTATGGTATCATGGACGACGTGATGACTGCCCAGATATCTGCATACACAAAATGGGTTACATTGTATTTACCAAAACTGGTACTCTCAATCAGAATTTAGATGATAACTGGATGACTGATTAGCCATTGTAAGTCAACACTTCTGTAGGAATGTTCAGTCTGTGCCAGCCTAGAAGCTCCCGATATGAAGGTGACACAGCTTGACAGTTTCTAGATGGTTCTCGAAGTAATAGATTTGTTTCAGAATTCAATAAGTCACCCTGGTCAATCAAAATAACAGCTCATGGCAGATATTCGTGATGCTTCATTTGAAAAAATAAATTGCTTAACTCCATATGATTGAGTATCACACCTGATGAAATTAACAAATGAAATTTGTACCTTCTATCAGGAGCACTGATGTAGTCTTCTAGCAGACAAGCGCATGACAACCTTCACCGAACCCTTTATTTCATGATACTGCGCTATGTGCTTAGAAAGTTTTCATAGCTATTTGTAGCTGATGGATCGAGAATTTTATGATCATTCAAATGTTGAGTGCACTCTGTTAGCATGCAATGCATGCATAGCCTTTGCTGGCACATTAATTTTGCCCTTCACTCAAACATTGCCACTTTTGAGTACTTTCTTTTGGTAGTCTAATCAATTTTAAGAATATTAGTGCTATAGTTGCCAAACAGCATTTCTCTCACAATCATATGAAGGAGAACTCTTTTTACTTGATAAGCTGATTGTTTTCAACAGAAATCCTGTGTTTAACGGTACCCATTTCCGTTTCCGCCTTCCTCAAAAACAGGCGGAACACGGAACGGAAGAGTTCAAAATGACTGGAAATCGGAATTCGGAACACGGAAACGGAAATTCCGCACATCCCTGATCTGAACCCACTTGACTTTTTGGTCTCGTCAGTTTTAGAGCACAGGATCTCAGCTAGAAGATGCAACAACTTGTGTTCGCTCAAAACTGCACTTAGGAAGGCTTGGAATGATGTCGATGAAGACTATCTGCGTGCCATCTGCGACGCCTTCGTAACTCGTCTGAGAAGCTGCATACGCGCAAGAAGAGGGCACTTCGAATGAGGACTGTAACTTTTGATTGTTAAGGATCTTAGTAAAGTGTTTTTCTTCGTTTTGAATAGTTTGCGTTACTATGACACTTCGATTATTTGACGCCCATAATTAATGCGCACCCTGCACATATCCTAATACCTTTTTAGGTACATGTCGCGGAAGTGCACAGCGCTGGGAGGTAGCAAAGCGCAGGCCAATCATACTAGTACGTAACCGATATGAAATAGTCGCTGAAAGATCAAGCAATACAAAACATACGAGGATCAAAGGTGAATGACGCACAAGTGACTATAGCACTAACAAACACATGAAAGGGCGCGTGGACACAAACTAATTCCCGAACGGGCGCGGGCTTTCAGGACAATTCAGCATGTTGCGAGGAAGGGAACACGATGCGTCAACCCTGCCTCTCAGGCTGAGTATAGGACAAATGGCGGAACGGCAGCGAAGTGCTCTCGAGCACAAACCCAAATCGCAGTCTCGCAGCAGCCCTACTATGTGTAGATCGTGTCTACAGAGCGGAAAGGACAGCACTGGCTTAAGCATCGTCTGTTTACAGCAGCAGCGCGCTGGAGGATACGTAGGGCAGCAATGTCCGGCTCACGTCAAGTGTGCGATGTTTCGGGTGCAGTGCAGGGACCACCGTTTTAGGCGACAGACTCGCACAGATCAGCATGCCGTTGCCGTTGCTTTGCTGCCAGGTGTCGGATGCGCTGCACTCGCGTGTTCTCTACGGTCTACACAGAGCCAGAATACTGCAGTAGGCACTAGGAGCAGCTCAGGCATGAGGCGCAGCCCTTCGTTTCTCGTTGAACTGATGTAGAGGTACGGCAGCCTAAGCACTGCTAGAAGGAGTAAGGTAGGAGGTCTGTCATCGTGGTCAAGGCGACATACGGAGCAAAGGGACCATCTCGCGACCAAACAGGTGTCTCGAGGCGCGACCGGCCCCGGTGGCCTCCGGGACTACCGGAACACCTCGGGTGGTCCGCCCAGCTGCCTCCCTGCAGGTCGGAACCACGACGACCGGCTGGTCCGGAGTGGCGCGCAGAGCTCGCAGAGGCGGCCGGCTGGCCGGGGACCCTCCGGGGACGGAAGGGCTCGGAGAGCCACGCGGGGCCGGAGGTCCGTGCGGACGGACGGCCGCGGCATCCGTACAGCGACGGCGGCAGTGCGCTTGCGGCGCGGCTGCCACGGCGCAATCGATTGCGCGGCGACGCCGGCGGCGACAAAAACAGCTGGCTGCGGCGGCCGCGGCAGCGCAGCGCATCGATCCCGCAAGCGCCGGCCGCCGCAGCGGCGCCTCGCCCGCGGGCTCGCCGCTGCGGCCGCGCGACCACGGCGACGGGGCCGCTCCGGCGGCGGCTCTCGCGACCGCGAGCCGTGGAGGTCGGCTGCGGGTCCGGAGTTCTCCCGACCCCGGGGAGGGCGGCTCCCACTGCCTTCCGGAACAGCCCTCGAGGCTGGCCGCATCGCATGGCTCGAAGCCCGTGGCGGTGGTGTCGCGAAGTTGTGGATGTGAGGAGTCGCTAGGGGTTCTGCTCCGCGGAACCCGAACTCCCATCTTCTTCCTGACGCGAGGATGCTCGCCATTACGCCAGCAGCGCCGTGTGACTGCAGTGAGGTCCCATAACTGCTGGAACAAGGACATGTCCGAATGGGTCGGATCTGATGCTGTTTGTGCCCCTGTATTAGAGGAGACGACGGAGTAATGTTCCTGACCGCCCAATTGTAGAATAGCCAGGGCATTCAGATCGGATTAGTAGGCTTGCAGGCAGAGTGGCAGCACCTCTTCTCTCTTTGTCGGACTCTTTCCATGCTGTGTAGCGCATGTTTTCCCAAAAAGGCGGGTAAAGAAAGATCAGGAGTATATGTTTGATGGAATTTCGGGCCGTTTAGTGTTAGAATCGCCGATTTTCCGACATTTTGCTGTGCGTTTTGATTCGAAACAGCGGGATTGGTTTGGGTGCGAAGGCTTTCAATTGTTGCTTCTCTCTGCTGATTTTTTAAAACTGGCTGTCACTATTTTAACACTTAAAGATGGGGTGTGCGACATGATTAAAAAGCCACGTAAGTCGAAGAGTACCAAGCCCAGCCGTCTCTATATCCTCGAACATATGCATATATCCTCGAACGCCGTCTTAGACATTTCGTGGCTTTGACCCTGTCATAATGACTCAGCAATGTAGGAGAAAATTTTTATCAAAGGAAACCCTAGCCGAATAATTAGCTCGGGCAACGCGTTACCGCTTCGCACACACTACCTTCCTATCTCTTCTATTCAAAGCTGAGTTCTCGCTACAGTTGCAGACTTGCAGCGCCGTTTATGTACTGTTTCCACAGCTACTCAGTGTATAGCCCTACGTTACGTATACAGCTGTGTGGCCTGTTCTACCTCGCTGCTGTATTGCATATGACTCGCAAACTGACAGCATTCGTTAATTGTGGCGTAACCGCACTTACGTGATGTCTGATTTTAGGTCCTTGGTTCGGATTTCTCGCCCGGGCCTATCAAGTATACCATCTCTCTGGGGGCAATGATTTGGTGCCAGCCTTGTCTGAAGACGATAAAATATTGGCGTCTCCATTGGCTGGACACCACATGTCATTGTATGGGCGAAATACCTAATCAGGTTGCTTCCAAGACATCCCGTTGAAATTGAATGCATTGCGCATTCCAAAACGGGTTGATTTACGGCATCCTTCGTCCTTTGGTTATAGAACACCTTTCAGACATAAAATCAGACTCGCCGGGGAGCTGCATCAACGGTAGGGATTAACGGCCAAATTGGTGCACATCGAGGGAAGTATCTCTGCCCCAGAAACACAAAGAACAGATATTTTGACCCGATTCCTAGACCGAGCAGAGTTACTGAGTTATAGCCGATAAAAGCTACAGCGCTTCGACAGCTGACTCATTTCCTAATGCTCGGGCGGAGTTCGTGCATTGTCAGACAGAAGGAAGATCGACGGTTTGAATCGCTGTGTATTCACACGCTCACACACCATTTTCATGTCAAATTGGATCCCGCTGAGGATGCTCGACGCCTCTGAAATCAAACTAACATCTACCAAATCAAAACGAGCTTCTTCCACATTAATATAGAAGCTTTGGGTTAGAATAATTTTTTGTTTATGGAAAATTTAGTGTGACTTATTTGAAATTTTTTAAAAGGTCCGCCCTAATAAGTGAGCACTTTGTTTGAAATTCTATAAAATTTTCATTTCCAACAAAATGTAATGAATTCAAATTTGATTTGAAGTGCGAGAAGGCAATCAGAAAGAGGCCGTTCATAACACTGAGAAAATCATCCGTGTTAAAAATGCTTAAGTAAAGGCAACCGCGTTCTCTGACTTCGACGGTCGTATGGGTAGGCTTGACTAGTCTGCAACGATTTTCGATATTGTTAAGGGTGTTCGATTTTCGCAACATTTTTTTTTTCGGCAAATGATATGAAACCGAGACGCCCGATCATATAGAAGATCGTATCAGAAATTTTTCCTACTGTGTATATCAAGCGGAGCCTGAAATCAAAAATCTCTTTTTTGTGAAAAGGTCACCTATTTAGGGCGTTTGTTTCATGTAAAAATTAATTTCTTTCACATCAAAATCGATGAATTTGAATACAACTCCCTAATCACATCGAAAATCGCTGCAGAGAAGTTTTGATTATTCACCGTATAATATTTAGAGCTCGAGGGGTTATGGAGTACAGCTTCATTTTCTAATGTTCTCTCGTTCTGATGAAAAAAATATTTCCGTGACTGCTCAAAACTAAGATCGACGAAATCAGAGAACTGTCATAATTCGATGAGTTTTTCTAGCCTCTGGAAATCGAATTACACATTGAAAACTAGAGCAAGGGTGGATTTTATGCCCTAAGAGGTAGCTTCTACACACGGCATCTTCTATGTGATTAGGTAGGTCCGATTTTTGCAAATTTTGCCGGCAAATCATGCAAAATCGAGATCATATAGAGTAGAAAACTTCGTTTTTCTACTGTGTTTTGTGCACGATTTGAACCTACAATCCTTGGGGCCTTATCTTTTGGTCTTTGGGCGGAGAAAGCGAAAAACCGGCTTTTCCGGGGCTTTTCGGTAGTGCTCTTCAAATTGAGCGCATTGTAAGTTGAAACACATATTCGTGATCAGCACCGAGCTCTCTTCCCTATGAGCTACAAAGCGCCTGTCGAATGTTTCAATGACCGGGTTTCTGCCTGGCGCGGCTGACCCTCCCTCGCGGGAGGCTCCCACAGCTCCTAAGTAGCTAGTGATATTGGAAGATATTCGGCCTTATTTGTTTTCTTTCAATTTTAAATTCAATTCTTTGCGTAGATTGAAATTTCTACTTTAAACCTTTTGAATTGTATTTTTGGGCGCACAGTGGTGCGCATTGAGGAAGTAATGCAGGAGTAGAGCGCTCAGCGCATCCCAGAAAGCTTCACTTTCCTACACCTATCGTCGTCCTTCTCATCAACCGCCGACCAGAATTTTAGCCAACTTTATTTCTTTATTTGAGCGCGTGGTAGGGCCTGGAGGCGCCGCCTGTCGCGTGCATTTGATTCCAGGCTGGCTCTTGGTTCGGGTTTCACACTATGCATTGAAGTCGCCTTCACGACATTCCGTAGAATGCGTGGCGCATACCAAAAGACATTGAGTAACGCTGTCCTTTAGACTTTCTCCGTTACTCTCAGCTCTTCACTACCAAATCTTTAAACTGTTATACCTTAGGGTTTAGAAGGTAAAAATCAATCCTTTTGGGGGATGAGCCACGCATTCCATTTTTACAGAATATGGAGAGCAATTTGGCGGATTGATTGAACTCTTTCTATACAATGACTTGCGTAGCTAGCCGTCATGGTTTATCCTTCCAGACAACTTCGGTACAAATTCGCTGTCTTCGGATAAATTGAAGGCTTGGACGGCTTGGGGGAACCAAGTCAAGAATCATGAAATGGAGTGCATCGGATAGCCTCTCGCGTCCTCCGACTGCCCTACCACTCCCCATATTTAGTACTTCAAGTGTTAGTGGTTGCCAAAGGTCGTATGCTATTCACCAAATCTATGTGGAGTCAGAATATACAACCTTTTCTTTTCTAGCTGTATAGTCCTATATACAGCTAGAAAAGAAAAGGTTGTATATTCTGACTCCACATAGATCAGTCCACATTCCACATAGTGGGCTCAAATTTGCCTCAATTGCCAAAAAAGTAGCAAAAATCGACGCCCCTCATGCGGAAGACGAAACTCATCGAATTTGCCTCTTGCCTCTTAGCTCGTAGAATCCAATACAATTTTTCTTAGTTTTCAGAGTGCCATTAGTTTCTCAGAGAATCCAAAAACTCGTCCAGTTATGACAGCTTAAGTTCCTGTAACTACATTTTCTGATTTTCTCTGATTTCGTGATCGCATGTGAATGATGGACTCGCCATGGAAATAATTCTTTCCTATCTGAAGGAAGCAACAACGGAAAATGAAATTGCACCTTATTAAATTTTAAGCCATGGCTGTCACGCATTAGGAAAACCAGACTTCTACCCAACGATCCTCGATATGATTAGCGGGGGGGGGGGGGGACCGTATTCAAAATAGTCGATTTTCGTGGAAATAAATTGCTTTCTACCTGAAGCAGATGCCTGTGTGGGGTAAATGTTGTCGCAAAAAATTCCAAGCTTTGCGCAAAATGCAGGAGGAAAAATCATTATATTATGAAACGGTATTCTATAAGATCAGGGGGCTCTAATTTGCCTAATTTTCCAAAAAAAAATGTCCTTAAAATCGAAGCCACCCACTCACAAAGAAGATCGTTGGTGGAAGGCTTGATTTTTCCTGTATAGTTGAAGTAATAAAAATTTTGTTAGGTAAAATTTCGTTCTCTTAACTAATTCAAATGAAAATTATCTTCATGATAATTTTATCCTTCGCGCTCGGCCGTGTACCTCAGAGATCGCAGTTGTCTGTACCTAAACAGCAGAAACTCGGAAAGTTTTCGGAATTTCTGGAAATGTTATAGCGCATTAAAAACTACATTAAAAGATGATTATGTTTCCGTAAATGCAGCTTCTAACAGTGGAATCGACAATGTGATTCGGAAGTTCGATTTCTGGCGAACATCGACCCAGAAATCGAAGCCGTTTAATCATATTGAAGGTCGCTGTAGGGTCTTTTTTGGCGGTATAATACTCACTGTTTAAATTTTTGTGGTGAGCTACAATTTTGTTGTCTGGTATTGTTTCGTTCAGGTGGGAGTAATTTATTTAAAGGAAGGAAGGATACCATCTTACGGGTACGATTTACTAACAAGGGAGGTCAATGAGCGTCCCGTAGCAAATTTGAAAGTGACTTATTGAGGCTGTCTGTAGATTTGCTGAGCTCTTCACGAGGTTGGTAAACGACTTTATTGGCGGCTAACGTTTTGGCTGGAACGCCTTCTTCAGAGCCTGAAAGGGTCAAGTCAGTAAGGAGTTACCCCACCAAACATCTCTTCAAGCCTACAAAATTCAATGTCAAATTTTTGGAAGCCTGAACAAGGGAGAGTATCCGAGTATCGTACCTCACCACAGTCCACTGAAGCACCAAAGGAAGCCGCACAAGGTAAGCAGGGGTACGGGACAGCACCCACCCCAGGTTAGAATGTGAGACTGAGTAAGGGCTTGAGTTCGCGCGTTATATACAGGCATTCCCCTTTCCGGTTGACCTTGGGACCAGGAGTAGATCCAGAACGCCTCAAGGGGGCGCGCCGACGTTTGAACCTCGCGTCCCAGAATCCCCACTCCAACTCCAAAACCCTCCCCTCCATGAGAATTGATCCTGTGGTAGCCTAGGGCAGTGGATGCCCTAAGCTTCTCCTTGCCATCCAGATGCTCCTTTATCCTCACGTGCAGAGGACGGCCAGTTTCGCCGATGTACTCCTCGCCACAAGCTTGACAGGAGATCAAGTAGACTACACCCGATACGGTGCAGTCACCTTCCTTTCCCCCTGGGCAAACCACACGATTAGGGGTCCCACAAGTGCGGTCATATAGTCGATTGCGGACCAACCTCTTAAGGTTGTCAGGTGGAAGATCAATGACCGCAACCACATTTTCTAGCCCAGATCTCCTCAGACACTTCGTATAGAAGTGCTTACTTCACCGGAGACGAACGGCATCAGAAATGGAATTTTCGTAGTTGGAGTAGTGCCGTTTTTGAACTGCCCTCTCCCTGGGTTTGAATGAGGGTTTACGGAGAGAATAGCCGTTGAGAACGGCTATCTCCCGAGCCACCTCCAGGGATTCATTCCGCTCACTTTCTCCTGTACACACACTTGCTGCCGTTCGGAACATGTTCCTTACTACCGCTTCCTTTGTCCGATGTGGCGGTGCCGATCGACTATGGACAATTATGTTTTTGCAGCTGGGCTTTTGATACCACTTGGTGATATAGCTATTCCCTGCCAGCTGAACTTGAACGTTGAGGAAAGGGAGCCAGTTCCCACAGGGCTTTTCCCATGTGAGTTTGATGTATTCGAACTGGCTGTTCATAACCTCAAAGCACTTGTCCATTTCGTGTTGTGTGGCGGTGACGATAAAGCAGTCATCCACATATCGGCTGTATAACAAAGGAAGCCGTGACACCTCCGGTTCCTCGATTTTTGACATGAAGGCAACGGCCAGTGTGGGTGCTAGTCGTTGTCCCATAGCCAATCCCCTTATTTGCGCAAAAAACCTCCCGGACCACCTGAAGATATTGCAAGATAGACACTCTTTAAGGAGTGTAATCAACTGGCTTATGGAAAAACCAAACATGTTAATAGCTCCTCAGCTGTTAATAGCCATCTTCGAGCTCCTCAGCCAACTGGTGTTGGCTGAGGAGCTCGAAGATGGCTTCCATAGCGGAATCGTTTGACACATTGGTGTATAACGCCGCAACATCAAACGACTCCATGACGAAGGTGGTGCTAAGCTGCGTTCTCCGGAGGCATTCAAGGGACATATTCGTGTTGCTAAGGTGAGCTGGAATAAATTTTAGCAGCTGGCCTAGAAGGCCCATGGCTACTGACTTATTGAGAGTTGTAGGGGGCTGTAAAAGAAGCACCATAGTGGTTTTCAAATTTCCTGCGGACATCTGGGTAGGTCAAAAATTTCGAAAAACTGTTGCACTTCAGCGCGGGCCGATAAAGCAGAACTGACGTCTGAAAGTGCCACGTCGTGGTTACAATCTAACCTGCAAAAGGTTTGGGGCTGGAACGGTAGCGGAATTACAGCGATTTCTCAATTTGCTTGTTAGCGGTACAGTAACTAAGTGGGACATTGAGGTGCGCCGCTCACCACCACGGAGGCAGCGACCGGACGGCCGAGTGGTTACGGTGGCGAGCTTTCAGGGGAAGGGTCAGAGTTCGGACTCGGGGGTCGGGATTCTGCATTGCTAGGATTGCTCAATCCATTTTTGTTGATGTAAAATATAACTTGGCCGCCGCGGTAGTGTACCATACTGGCATTATAACCTTATTTTAACCTGGAGGATACGATATAAACACAAAAATAAACGCGCAAAGCAACATTGTTCATAATACATTCGATTGGCCATGGAGAACAACAGGTGATTTTCGCTTGCGTACAAAATAGAGCGTATTCTATGTCTTGACCATCTTCGTTAGGCATTGACGTGAGTCTGTCAGCATTACTGTACTTCACGACTCTTAGGATCGAGGAGAAATTGGAAAAATTGGATAAAAAAGATTTATTTATTTATTTATTTATTTCCTTATTATTTCAATTTTGTTTTTATTTATTATACTTTATTATTTATTTAATATTTATATTCATATTTTTATTTATTATTTAACTAGTTAATGTATTCATGTCTGATTTTTTTCAACCCCCATTCGACCTCTAGAGAAACTCAGGCCGTCACATACAGCAACCTCGTCACTGCTACAAGGCTACAAGAAGGCGTAATACTACCCACATCGTCGTCATCTTTCATACATTAACTAACTGATTAATTTAAAATATTAATATAAATAATAAATAAATAAAAATAAAGTATAACACTAAAAAATTGAAATAATAAGTAAATAAATAAATAAAAATAAAAATAAATCTTTTTATCCAATTTTTCCAATTTCTCCTCGATCCTTGGAGTCGTGAAGTACAGTTATGCTTACAGTACACCGTCAATGTCTAACGAAGACGGTCAAGACATAGAATACTTTATATTTTGTACTCAAACGAAAATCACCTGTTCTTCTCAATGGCCAATCGAATGTATTATGAACGCTGTTACTTTGCGCGCTTATTCTTGTGTTTATATCGTATCCTCCAGGATAAAATAAGGATAAAATGTCAGTATGGTACACTACCGTAGCCAAGCTACACTTTACATCGACAAAATCAGATCAAGCAAGCCTAGCGATGCAGGATTCCCTCCTCCGGATCAGATCACCTGATTTCTTCCCTTAAAGCCCGCCACCTTATCCACTCGCCCATCCATCCAGCCACTGCCTGGTGGTGAGCGGCGCACATCAATGTTCCACTTCGGTTACTGTACCGCTAACAAGCAAATTGTGAGACCGCTGTAATTCCGCTAATTCCGCTACTGTTCCTGCCTCAAACCTTTTGAAGGTTAAATTCTAACCACGAGATGGCAGTTGCAGGCGTCAGTATTGCTTTATCGGCCCGCACTGAAGTGAAACGGTTTTTGCAATTTTTGACCTACCCAGATGTCCGCAGGAAACTGCTTTAAGATGACGTCCTCACAGTTTTCTAGCTTTTTAAACTGCCTGAGCACCAGCTCCCATTTTAGGGCGGCTGAGTTTTCTTCTGGATAACTGAGGGTGATCGGGTCAGGATCACAGATTTTGCTCAAACTTCGTTTAGATGCGGGTTCTTATTCGGGGTATCGGACACGATTCTGAAGTCCGTTTGGACGATTACGGTAGGAGACCACCCATACCGATAACTGAGGGTGATTGGTGATTCTGACCCGACCACCCTCAGTTATTCAAAAGAAAATCCAAACCATACCAAAGTCGGCGGAATTTTCAAAAACGGACATAGGATTCGTAATCAGCGTCCCAAATATCCTCCTTGATGATTTTGAACGAAGAAATTGGGACAATTTCGAAAATATCGATTTTCGATGACGTCATCGTCCGCGCAGGCTCGCCCCTTTCCTCGACGGAAAATTGTCAAAAAAATCGATTTTTCGAAATTGGTCGAGATTAACATCGTTCGCTGGAGCTTTTCGTGCTGAAACTAACGGTGTTATTGCGGATGTCGAAAACTCAAATATGGGCGAGTGAGGGCGCAGGAAACTTCAAGCGCTAACTCCGCCGCGCTAAAATGGCAGCTGGTGCTAAGGCAGCATAAAAAGCTAGGAAGCCTTAAGCACGTCATCTTAAAGCTTCTGCTCGCGTGCACATTTGTAGGCCGTTAGCTCTCCGTTCCTTTCCGCACAGGACGACTGAAAAAGACGACTGTCAATTTATGAACAGGTCAGAGTTTTACCCTACCGAGACAGCAATATAGGGCGTAGTTGGAGTGGGGGCGGATTAACAAGGGAAGGGTCTGAAGCGTATGTCTGAACGAGGGGAGCGAGTAATATAGGGAGAATCCCCACCCCTCATTTAGTATAAAAATGTGTTTGTTTTTGCCAAGTCGTTAAACCCAGGGAGTAGGGGGTCCTTCAAGTTACAATGGAATACGGCGCATCAACAGTTTGGGAGTCTTGTACGCCCGCGATGCCTCTGCCACCCGGCGGCTTGAATCGCAGTGGATGATGACGTTGCTTCATGGGAGGGAAGACGGGGTTCGGTTCTTCTGCGCTGCTGTGCTGCGGCTGCTGTCCCAGATGTTTACGTGCGTCCGTCCTTTGCGACTGCTCGCTGTACTCGCTTTGTCCTAATCCGCTGTCCTGCCGTCCGCTCGTTCGAGGCGCTCAGCGCTGCTTACAGTGCCCAGTGGTGCTTCATGCACTTTGTACCTGTGTATCGCTAATGCTGAACACTTCTACATCATCATGTTGAATACCACAACATTCAGCTGGAAAATTAGGCATAAAAACGACTGCAATGGTATAGACGTCAGAATCCCCAAATCTCAACCAGTCAGTTGAAGTGTAAAAATGCAGCAGCGCACAAGAACCAAACCCCCGACCTTCCTTGCATGAAGCAACCCCACTTCTACTGCGCTCCGAGCCACTTGTGGGTAGGCATCGCAGTCGTACAAGTCCCCAAACTCGTGCTGCGCCGTATCCCATTGTGATCCCCTACTCCATGGATTTAACGAATTCGCAAAAAACAAACACATTTTCATACTAATTGAGGGGTGAGAATTCTCCCTACATGACGCTCCCCCGTTCAGACATACGCTTCAGACTCTTCCCTTGTAAGATCCTTGATTACGGACACATGCAGTGATCTTAATAGTGATAAGAAACACAACATTATGAATAGAAAGAAAAATCAGAATAACACTAAATAAAATATCTTATTGTAACGTTTCATAAATAAACAACAAAAACTAAGTCGTCCTGATACGAAACTCTGCCCCGTACGTATATACTTCCATAGGTGCGTTACTGCAATATGACGACAGTTGCAATCTAGCTGGAACCCCATACCCGACCTCTGTGCCTTCAGATGAATACATCAACTTCGGAAGGTTGCCTTATTGCTTTGATGTGTTAAGTAGCAACTGGAATAATGCGATAATGGTAATGCATTACGAGGGTTAATTTGTTTATTGCTAGTTGATAATTATTGTGCACAGTGACCAGACTCTTAAGGACATGCAATAAATATCTTAAATAATATATCAGTGAAATCTCACATTCCAAAACGATTTCCTGACCAGTGGGAGGCCAGTTTACAATAGATGGATCCGAAGCGAACTGCCAAAAACGAAGAGAAGTAATTTGAAGAATTAAGATCTGAGAGCAGAGATCGGTGGACAAGGGAGAAGTGAGAGGAGTGAGATCTCGGTGGACAAAGGAGAAGTGAGAGGAGTGAGATCATCTTCGGAATTAATGGCAAACGGTGAAGAAGCAAAACATCAATTCAAGGCAAATACAATAATTTATCGCTTCACTAAGGACTACGCGAACCTAAAAGGCAGGACAAATCTACGCGTCCGCATCAATTGCTAATAGCCATAGTTCTTCATGTCTATCTGGATGATTGGCATTTTGTGGCTCTTGTCATCGTCCTCATCCGAGCTCGAGTCATCTCGGCGGGACCGTCCAACGTCAGACTCGTCGAACTCGATTCGATATCTGCAGAAATTCGACATTAAACTATCGGAAATCCGGAGTTCTGCCCTTGCACTGTTGGAAAAGAATAGTCTTCGAGAGCAACGACTAGAGCATTTTTTCCTACTTTCCTTCCATCACAACGATTTGGGGGCCTAGATGTTCTTTTGACTATCGACCAATTGTGGCTGAAGTGCCCTCTCCGCTCCACCCTAGCGATATCGTTGGATCGCACTCACCCTTCGTGCAGGTTTTCCACTTCAGCAGGTTGGAACGCAGGCTGATGCAACTCCGGTACCGTGTTCATCAGAGCGTCGGGGTTTATCGCTGGATCCAAGGTGTCCACTTCGAGATCAGCACACTGTACGTAGTCGATTTCCACCTGAAAAAAAGCAGGAAAATCTTCGGTGGCGCAGTGACCACCAGTAAGAGTGGAACAAGAGGAGAACCGACGAACCTTGTACTGGCACTTGGCCACGTATCGAACGAACTTCTCTACTCTGTCCGAGTCCTCGTGTTGCTCTACTGACACCGACCGCACCACTGTGTTCGAGACAGTCGCCAGTGGCATTGTGAACTCGACCTCACACCTAGGCAGGAACGCATCCGGCATCAGGTCGAAGGAAGACAGCTCGAATCGGCACCTGAATGGAGTAGTCTGCTCCTGTCAACTCGCCGCTACTTCGTAGGTGAACGCTGCTTCGCAATAGTCTGAGTTAGCGGTTAGGTAGTTCCCGGGAGGAACGGATTACGCCAGCTACATAGAGTTGGCGTTCCTGCGAAATCATGCAAGAAGAGTTTGATCACGACTCCAGAGCCAGGATGGGTCCTATCTTGCCAAGATTGCTGTTATGCTATCTGTTATTTTTGCCCTCTATGACTTATAAGCACAGAAGACCTAGATGTCTCTCAAGCGGTGAATATCACCCCTAGAGAGTAGTTCCGGGTGATGGGTCATTGCGGATATTCGTAAAGACCGGCGCTCACCTGCCGAGTGCAAGAATTACCTTGGCCACATGGAGTTAAATAAATAAGGGATGAAGCTTTGATACGTACTTGAGTAGATGCGATTTGTAAGCCGCATGGTGCTTCTCTGGAAGTCGTGGAATTCTCCAGACAAGCGACCGATACACGTGCTCATATTTGGCCTCCCCTATCGCGCATTCGATGAGATTCGGTTCATTCGACTGCACGGCGCCAAGCAGCCGATCCTTCAGATTCTGCAATGAGAAGCGCATGATCCAATTTCAGGTACTGAGCGCCTCGAAAAACACTTTGACATCTTAGGTACCGCTAAGCACCGCAGTCTTACCTTGACTTTTCCTGGTCGCAGTTTCTTCGAGTGAACAGAGCCAACACCCCAATGCCGCTCTTCCCTGAAATTTAATACTCAATGACTTAATAATGGAAAAAATGCAGCGTCTACACAAACCTGAAAATATAGATCCACGCCTCCGGAATGGGGAATCGAATCGCGATGTCCTCGCAAGGAATTTGCCTTCTGGTGGTCTTGCCTCCTCTGGTCTTTTCGATCTGGGCAGCTGCCATCGCTTCTATGCGAATCTCTACCTGGAAGTGTACCGCTTACAATAAATGGCACTAAACTGTGCAGTGCACAAAACGTATGCATATCTCACGGACGACTCGTTGCGAAAGCGTCCGACTACATATAAGGCAGGAGGGCATGAATCACTGCAGGTTCCCACGCGGAGATGCTAGAGGCTGGGGCCCAGGCATGATTAGAGGGCTGAATCCACTGTACACAGCTCCTGTGACAGTGCACCATGAGAGCGTATGACTGTCACGACGCTGTCAGCTATTACTGAGAGCCTCACACTGTGAGATGTAGAAATTCGGCTCTGGTTCGCATTGAGTGTTCCTCCTGCCAGGTGCTTTGTTTCTTAGTTCTCATAGATTTTATTGAGGTGTCCCAAAACTTGAGAAAATTATAAATTTAATTTTTTCTTCGAAATTTAATTCGAAAGACTGGATCGAGCGAGGATACGGTGGACGGTGGATTTAAGAGCGTCCGTCTCCTCTCCATATCCCGCACAGACTTATTGTTAGCTGAATCAGCCTGAACGGACGCGAGGACGACCGCAGTAAATTTCCTTTCGCGAATCGAGCGAACCAGCAGTACGCCGTAGCAGTGGGAGAGGCATCAGGACCCATCAGCGACACAACCTCCTGGTGGGGCCCTGCTTGCCTCGCCTCGAAATCGAACTCCACGCTTGAACCTGCGTCCGCGTCTCAGCGCCGCGAAGTCGCATGCGGCTAGCGCACGACGTCGCGTTGGAGTTACGTCCTCGAGCCCCGTCGGAAGAGGTCATCGCCTGCCCCACAGTCTTCCACTCTTTTATTCGAAGCCCTGATGAATAGATGAACATAAAGAGCAGATCTGAGCGACAAGGAGGAGCGGAGGTAGCGAAGCAAAATGATGTGGTGGTCAGCTCGGTTGGAAATGATAATGCTGACGGAGCTTACTAATCTAGAGGGCGGGACGACTGTTTTAGTTGGAGTTTGAATCTTGTTGGTATTGCTGATAAGTAAGTATCACCATCACCACCTATATGTAAAAGAGTTTGTCCGTCGAGTGATCTAACCTAAGTGAGGTACGCCGCATCATCCACAGCGAGGGCGGTCGATGATCTAACCTGAGTGAGACACGCCTCATCATCTACAGCGCGGGCAAAATTTGCTATTGAACGTGGGATGTTGCTGCAGCAGGGAAAACGCAGCCCTTTACTGCTTAACACAACAGCACCTACGCGCGTTGTTGAGCGTCCAGATTCAGAAGCCGACTTCGTGCCATTAGCATGAGAGGAATACTAAAGGGTAAGGGTAGAAAGGGGACTTTGAGGGTGGAGAACCGACGGCGATAAGGAGGCAGCGACCAGGAGGAGCATCGTGATGGTCGATGGGGAGAGCAATGCAGCAGGCCAGGAGCTGGCACCAAGAAGAGTTTAGGCAATACGTAGAGATCATTAGAGAGTTACCAATCAGGGAGGGGGACAGTAAGGAGGATCAGCAAGGAGATCCATTACCATTAAGAGAGACCGGATGAGACACCGATGTCACACAATGGGCGTTCGCTCGCCGTTGTCGTGTCGTGAGCGTGGGAGGCCTACGTAATTGGGGTAGAGTAGTAGGGAGGATCCCGAGGGGTGAGGAGGAATATACCTTGAAGAAGGGACCTGGAGGCGGGACCAGGACGGGGAACCAACAAGAAGGGAGCCGTAAGGGAATTCATATGGAGAACAAGGAATCTGCCATATGCATAGCCTCGTCATGCTCGACACAGCGGCGACTGCGCGCGCTTCTGAGCTTCTTGATCCAGAAAAACGGACCCCCTACTTCGCGCAGCAAGCATCCTGATTCTGAATACGTGTCACCGACCGTGCCAAGAGCATGGGAGGACCACTAAGGGGGATAGTGGAGAAGGGCGGTATGGGGACCTCTATGGTGGACCAGGAGAGCGACCAGGAAGGAAAGGAAGAACCTGGAGGAGAGGCCAGAACGGAGAAACCAACAAGAAGAGACCAGTAGGTGTCAATAGTGGAAACAAAGAAGTGGGCCAGTAGTTGGGATCAGGAAGGTGGGGAACTAATGAGGGGAGGGACCTGTAAAGGCGGACCAGCAATTAGACCCAGTAAGAAGAAACGAGTAAGGGGGAACCTGGATTCGGAAGACATGTCAACGACAACTTGAAACGCTAGCTGTTGAGCATGAGAGATTGCGGAGGAGCAACCTGGGACAGAAGTACTGCGCAGCACAAACCAATAACATTACTGGCCGGTCAGAAAAGACCGTCTATGATGAAGATACCGAAGTGGTGAAGGGCTTGATGCCGATAAAGTACGCACCAAATCCTAGATGCTAGCGAATTTTATGTTTTACAATAACTACTTTCCATAGGTCAGTGATGCTACAAAGTCGCGCAAAGGGCACAAGTGCGAGACACTCCGTAAGGCGTGTCGGAGCACTTGTAGCAGTAGATTGTTATAACATCTAACCTGTGAAGAGATATTCAGTTTGAATGCATCCAAAACTCTCTAAACTTTGGGAACATTCCGATAATGGCCTCTTCTACATGACTTAGAGCACCGAGGTAGGGGAGTGGATAGGGTAACATAGTCCGAGCGGGTTCATCAGCTTCTCAAGGAATTTTTAATTCCTTGCTCCTTCTCCTCGTTTGACAACCACATGAGTAACTCATCGTCTTTTTTCCTTTTCGTCATCGCACTCTTAGCACTGCTGCTAGCGTCCATTTTCTCAGTGGGTTTCCAGTTCACTCACAATGTTAGCTGAGCTAGGACTGGTGCTAGAATGAGGCCAATCTTCCTTCAAGAGGGGCGCTACGTGGACTTAGTTTTAAACGGTGCTAGCGCTGGGTCGTGCCAATTTTTGCGCTGGGGTGGGCGCTATGTAGGTGAACTCAATTTTCAGACAGCAGCGGCGCCTTGTTGTTGATAAAGTTTTGGCTAGAGCACATCCTTTCTTGCTGACATTTTCAGCTACTTCTTACGCTGCATTGAAAGAATGTTTCATCCACAGACAGGGTGAGTCAAGGCGCAGAATTTTCATTTGCATTTGAAAGAGGATTCTTCCCATATTTTCCAAAAAGCCCAATGATGACACAGCTAGCGGCCCTTTGAAGGGTTGGCGAAATATCCGGGGGGGGGGGGGGGTGTAATGCAACTCTATGTTTGGCCCTATTGATTGGCTAACGCCCCTTTAGTAGTCGCGAAGGTGAACAACAACGAGTGTTAGGGGGGGGGGGGGACGGTGAGAGCAGCGACGGTCCCCGCGTTCCGTATCATAATCTCTCTTGTCAAACAGACATCAGCCGAAAACGCCCCTTTCTGTGCCCCGGTCAGCTTTCAGCTGCACAGAGACAGGGACAATGAGGATCAACGCGGAAAGTCAGCTGTTAGATTGGGGAGGGGGTTGAAACGCAGTCCATCCAAGCTACGCGTGTCAGAATTGCCCACAGCGTGGTGTTCTTTCCCTTGCCCAGATCCGCGTCCGAAGTGCACGGCTGTGTTTACCTGTACGTGCTAGTAATCTCCTGCCTTTCGAATACAACGATAGTTCAGGTGCCATGCCTTGTATACCTGACCACTACCAGCCTCGAAGGCGGTGCCATGCAGAGGAGGTGCGCGGGATCGGTGCCGTGATAGGCTGCCGCGATTACGGCAGAAGCAACGGCGCGTCCGCCCCTCCCACTGCACTTCCCGCTCAAAGCGCGCGTTTGGCGTATAAGGCCTCGTGCATACTTCCCATCGCCGCGATGGAATCGCGGCGATGAGTTTTGCAGAGCGACGCGAAAGAATTTGAATTTCTCAGCGCTCGTCGCATCGCTCATCGCTCTGCAAGGAAGCGCGACGGCGATCCGTCCAGGACCAACGCTAAACACCGCGCACGGCGCGAAAAAGTATGCCATGCCCGCGATGGGCGCGGGAAGCCATCGCGCATGCCGACCGCCACTGTTGCGGCGGCCGCGTCGAAGTCCTCTTTGACTATTCGGTCGCGTGCGGCGGAATGGCCAAGAACTGAGCGCCGCGATGGCATCGCGGCGATGGAAGTATGCCCCCGGCCTAAAACAACTGGTGCTGACCAGCCGACCACCACGGTTTCACCTTAACCGAAAAGAGATAGTACCAACTATCCAGTCCCAAGGGGATGGAAGGGTTGGGCAGAATTGGCTGGACCCGAACCTTAAAACTTAGTTCGAGGTGCCCGCGAAATTTAGCGCAACCTCCGACAGCGCTATTAGATCTCGATGGAGGAGCATATTAGGCTCAATCAAATTGACATCGAAGAGCGTTTCTGAGGATTCCTGTTCAACACGAAGAGAACATAAATAGACAATCCATGCCAAATTTGTAATTATAACAAAATGGAATGCCAAAACAAAACAAGTGGTTTTCCAATCTGTGAAGGCGACAGCACAGGATTCAAAGGCACGCTATATGGAGGTGAAAGATCGGGTAAAAATGCAGATGCGAGATGGCGTAAGGCGTGGTGCATACTTCCCGTCGCCGCGATTCCATCGCGGCGATGAGTTTTGCAGAGCGACGCGAAAGAGTTTGAACTTCTCAGTGCTCGTCGCATCGCTCATCGCTCTGCAAGGGAGCGCGACGGCGATCCGTCCAGGACCTACGCTAAGGCCTATGGTATACTCCCGTCCCCTGCAGCGACGCGGGAATGCACAGCGATGCGACGGCTCGCGATGCGCGTCGCGAGCCATCGTCATCACTGAGGCTGACATAGTCCGCGCAGTTCTACAGACGGAGACTTTTGCAGAATTTTAGCGAATCAGCTGAATCAGCATGCCTACGACTTGTGGTCCCTTTTCATATAGAAGTGTGGACGCGCACTTCTCATAAGTCTTAATTGTTGGAGCTAAATTAAACGCAGTACTCTTGTTTGGAGCGAAATGAAACGCAGTACTCTTAGAAATGCGCGGACGCGAAAAACCGAGTTCAAAACATTATTTGGTACTTATGAAGCAAAGGGCCCGTGGTGCCGTGGGGCTGCCGGGAAACATGTTAACGCGGCAACGACAACGGCAACGCGGCAACCCACGGCACTCAAGGAAGGGTGCTTCACAAGTACCGGCCCCGTGGTGCCGTGGGCTTGCCGCGTTAACATGTTCACCGGCAACCCCACGGCACCACGGGCCCTTTGCTTCACAAGTACCCATTATTTTTAAAAACATGGAGCTGAAATGGCAGATTTGTGATCAACGTGTCACGATAACCCTCTAATGACCTGACAAGCGCAAAACTGTGCGTCTTCATGCCTATGTGGAACCTGAGAATCAAAAGAAATACTGCAGTCAGCGAAGACGCGAAAAAAACCCCGCTAGAAAAACATGACTTCGAAAAAATCAGCGTTCGATTGGCACACTTCTATGCCAGATATGTCAACGGGACCTCCCTGTGACTTGTACGGCACAGAAATGTAGATTTCGGTGCCGGCAAGGAAGTTCAGAGGCGAAAAAATGCTAGGATCGACACAAAAGTGGGAAAAAACGGCCTAGAAAAATATCTCCTTAAAAAACTAGCTGTTCAAGCCGTCGAAAAAAGCCCCAAAATGAGTCTAGCCACGACGAAAACCCTACGAGGAGAACTACAGAGAAATCACATGACCACCCTGCATCACCACACGTGTGTTGAAATTGATGTGGCATGGTCACGAACCAAGGAAGTGTCGAAATAAGTGAGCGAAAGTGCATAGAATAGGGCACGACAAGCGCTCCCCCTCCGCGACCATCGCTACCCGTCGCTCGATGGGCTGCGACGGCCGTCGCACGGGAGTATGTTTCACTCCCGCGACGCGGAGGTATAACACCCCTCTGCAACGCATCGCGGGAGCGATGGCGCGTCAACTGACAACCGCGCCCCACTGCGCCGTCCGCCACTGCAGCGAAGGCGCGCCGTTGACAGTTGCCCCGCGCCCATCCGTGGAGCGACGCGATAGTATACCATAGGCCTAAGCACCGCGTGCGGCGCGAAAAAGTATGCCATGCCCACGATGGGCGAGGGAAGCCATCGCGCATTCCGACCGCCACTGTCGCCGCGGCCGCGGCGAAGTTTCCTTTGATTATTCGACCGCGTGCAGCGCAATGGCTATGAACTGAGTGCCGCGATGGCATCGCGGCGATGGAAGTGTGCCCCCGGCCTAATACAGTAGTACTGGCTGTTTACTGGCACTTAACAGCGTGAATCGCTTAGCTATTAAGAAATTTTGCGAAGCTGTTGAAGAGAGCAGCCAGAAACAGCAGTGTAGTAAAGTATACGAGAGAATCGAAGTGAAAACGAACCTTGGAGCCGGCAATTTTCATGATGGATTTGATCGACAAGGCTTTCTCGCGATTCTTCGGAGGTCGAATACGAAATCGCATCACCTTGAAATATTTTTGGCACACATATTTTGGACAGTTTCCAGTGCCCTCCGGGCATACGGACCGCGGTGCATCTCCCCACTGCACCAACCTCGAAAAAGCAGCCATCCGGTGGACTGAGTCGAATCACCTGCTCGCGCTCGAACGCCGCTTGGTCGACCGTCGAATGGAATTCGACCTCTTCGAATCGAATCCACCGCTCCGTGTACATCGGGAGGATATCCTTTCGCCGAACGATTTCCTTAACGCGTGCTGCGTCATAGTTGTCCCAAAAGAGCGACTTTTCACAGACTTACCTTTCCTTGCCTTCTCCTGTCGTTCAGACCGATTTCCAAGAACGGAGAGCCGGAGACAAACGCCAAACAGAAAAGTCGCACCCGTGCCTTCTGTTCGGATAGCACTCCATCTTTGTCGACGTAGGCGGAATACTCGTCGTAGCAATGGATCTGAAGATCGCCACATTCTCTGGCACCACTGCCTCGCAAAGTTTTTTGTAGCTGCACCCTGCACCACATAAACACACAGAGAACATGTGATGGTGGTGCATATTTCTTTATGAGAGTCACTCCTGGTGGTCGACTACCATATATGCTTTGACATCTTCACTGATGTTCACGAGACGTTGCCACTCTTGGCCCCAGCGCGCGCGAATATCTCACCTGCACTTCGTCCTGCTTGTAGACGGGTTTGGTGTCCCGTTTGGCGGGACACTTGAACAGAATGTCCTCGACGGTGGTGACGAACGACTGCAGTTCGCCGTAGGTCAGCGAGCCGAACTTCAGCAGAACCGTGCACTGCGCTGTATGTTCAAGCGGCAGTCCATACTTTGTGATGTGGCCGTCAACCAGACGAGAAATCTGGCCTGGAATTCTCTCTTGAGTTATGCGTCGCTGCTTTGTACGAAGGCAACAAACCTGGTCGAATGCCAACTTTCTCCTTGTACTGGACGTACTGTAGTTTGACTGTATGGATTTTGCCGTAAACATCATACGCTTGCAGAGTGGTGTCTGATAGCGAATAGCTCGCTTGAAGCAGAAGTTCCTGAAACGTACCATATGCCGTTTGAACGAGAGTTCACGAAGCTCCGTCCCAAAAAAAGAAAATGTTGCGCTCTTAAATTGTAATTTTACATGAGATGGCCTGGCCTGTGAGGGTGAGGGGCCATGGTTCTGACACGCACAGAACCCTATGTAATCTATTCGAACCCCTATCCGCATTTTACTCGTCACAATATTTATTACCCACAATACTTTACCCTTCCCACGGATCTCCCTCGATAGAGAGCCTTCGGGCTCTCTTGTTGAGAGGGATCCCGGGCCGCTTGTCGCAGGGCCACGTGGCGCGTCCCCGGGTGGTGGATAGGGGAACGAAAACGCGAACCAAATGCGACCGTGTACTGCCCAGAGACGCAGGTGGGATGCAGGGGATGGACTCTTTGCTCCCGCTGTGTCGGGTCGACGCGTTCCTTGTGCGTGGGAGGGATTTGTTCGTGCACAGTGTGCGCGGATGTGTCCGTGACTGTGCGGATTGTAACAGTGTCGGCTCGACCAAAAGCTTGCACTCGGAGACTGGGAGTACATGTAAGGCGATTCGAGGTCGCCTTAAGTCTCGCCCCATCCCTTCGGGCAGTCTGGCTGGCTGCCCGGAGTTCTTCGCCCGCACGACAGAGCCTGACTAGCTACCCGTGTTGTATTGCAGTCAAACACAGCAACACTAAAGGGCCTCATTCCCCTGACCCCGAAAGAGCCCCCATTTCCGCAGCGATGGGAAGGACGAGTACGGAAAGGCTGCTAAAATCTCAGGGCCTAACAGGCTGCGCAAATTGAGAAGGACTAGGATGACGATCTGTACTTACAACGCCCGCACGCTTGCATCGGAAGCATCCGTCGAGGACCTGATGATGCAAGCCAAGAAGATCAAGTACGACGTCATCGGACTGACCGAAACGAGAAGACACCACCCCCTACACGCCGCCTACGACTCTGGAGAAGAACTGCTCTCCTCGGAACATGCGACAGCAGGGGAGTAGGCGGCGTTGGTGTCCTCGTCAACACGCACTTGGCCATGAACATCGATTCGTACAAGTCTCTGACAACCAGAATCGGACGTCTGCGACTGAAGCGATGTGGCTCCGTGCCAGCTTTGACTCTATTTGTCGCGTATGCCCCAACATCCGACTACGACGACGAAGAGGTCGAAGCCTTCTACGTGGAGCTGGCAAAGTTCTATAAGGAAGATCACACCTTCTACAAGGTGATCGTCGGTGACTTCAACGCCAAGATCGGATCACGAAGGTCGCCGGAAGAACTTCACATCGGAACCCACGGTTTGGAGTGGAACGAGCAAGGTGAAGGGCTGTCTGAGTTTATCATGTCGACCAAGACCATCCATGGAAACTCGCAGTTCCAGAAGCGTCCCTCCCTACGATGGACCTGGGAATCTCCCGGTGGCCAGTTCCATAACGAGATCGACCACTTCATCTTCAACCGCAAGTATTGCCTAACCGACGTCTCCGTTGTCCCCAAGTTCTACACGGGATCGGACCACCGCCTCCTTCGCGCAGGGTTCCGCTTTTCGCGTCAAGGAGAGAAGGCCGCAAAGTTCAAGAAGAGGAGTCCCAGAACGACCATCAACTGGGACCTCTACACCTCTCTTGCCGACCTTTGGGAAGATGCCGTCATGGACAACATCGACGAGGAATACGACCGCTTCGTGCACCATCTCCACGATAGTGCTAAGGGAGCCGAGAGCTTGAAGACCACCACCAAGAGACGTCTGTCTCCGGAAACTCTCGAGCTGATACGCCAGCGTGGAGCAGCACGAGAGTCAGGCAACTACCAGCTGACGTCCGAGCTTGCGAAGCTATGCAGAGCGGCGATAAGGGAAGATCTCAAGTAGAGAAGGGCGGAAGTGTTGGCTGAAGCAGCAGAGGCAGGGTTGAGCATCCGCAATGCTCGTCGGAACTTCTTCAGTTTTAAGACCAAGATGACCGCTCTCCGGCGTCCTGACGAACCGTCACCTCTTCCAGAAGGACCATGGAGAAGGTCTTCTACTCCGATCGTCCACCTGCCCCCATGCCATCTTTCGCAGGATGGATACGTCGTCCCCTCTGTTCTCCCTTCCGAGATCCGACACGCCATCTCGTCGGTGAAGAAACGTATGTACAGCACCCGGTCCCGACAGGATCAGACCCGAACACCTGAAGAACCTCCCGCCAGCGCTCATCAACACCCTGGCGCGGCTCTTCTCGCGCTACCTGTCGGAGTGCAAGGTTCTATCTCAGTGGAAGACCAGCAGGACCGTCTTGCTGTACAACAAGTGTGACGTGCACGACATTGGCAACTATCGCCGATCTGCCTGCTGTCCGTAGTCTACAAGCTGTTCACTCGAGTTATCCTGAATAGGATTAGCAGAACGCTGGACGAAGGACAGCCATGCGAGCAAGCAGGATTTCGGAGAGGATTCAGCACGATCGACCACATACACACCATTACGAAGCTCATCGAAGTGTCGCGAGAGTACAAGCTGCCGCTGTGCCTTACGTTCATCGACCTGAAGAAGGCATTCGACTCTGTCGAAGCTGAAGCGGTCGTCGAAGCCCTGCTCACTCAGGGCGTTCCTACTCAGTTCATCAGAGTCCTTCGTGAGCTGTACAGTGGATTCGCGACCAAGATCTCACCATTCTACAACGACGTCGTCATCGACGTGAAGAGAGGGGTTCGGCAAGGGGATACCATATCCCCGAAGCTCTTCAGCGCCATTCTCGAAAACGTCGTGCGCGAACTAGATTGGGAAGACATGGGAGTGAAGGTCTACGGCCGGCAACTACATATATCATCTTCGCTTCGCTGACGACATCGTGCTCATAAGACCGAGCATCAGCCAGGCGGAGCGAATGCTGGCCGACTTCGATCGTGTATGTGGGAACGTTGGACTGCAGCTGAATCTTACGAAGACGATGTTCATGAGGAACGGATGGGTTTCTGATGCCCCATTCTCGCTCAACGGAACGAACATCTCCGAATGCTCCAGCTACGTGTATCTGGGTCGCGAAGTCAACATGGCCAACGACCTAGCACCAGAGCTGAGCAGGAGGAAACGAGCGGCTTGGGGAGCTTTCAAGAGCGTCGAAGAAGTCGCGAAGAAGACGAAGAACGTCCGACTCCGTGCCCGCCTATCCGACTCCACTGTTCTTCCTGCCCTAGCCTACGCCTCAGAGACCTGGGCCATACGAAAGCAGGATGAACACGCAATCAGCGTCGCGCAGCATGGAATCGAGAGGACGATGCTCGGAGTGACACGACTCACGCAAGTGAGAGAAGGCCTCCGGAGTTCCGAGCTTCGCCGACGTTCGAAGATCAGAGACGCTGTCGCGTGGGTCAAGTTGTCGAAAATTAGGTGGGCCGGCCACGTAATGCGCTTCACAGACATCCGCTGGACGAGAGCCATCACCGACTGGATTCAGCGGGATGTCAAAAGAACACCAGGACGCCCACCAACGCGTTGGTCGGACTTCTTCGTTAAAGCCCTGAACGACCGATATGACGCTCTTCGTGTCCCTCGAGCGAGGAGGATCCATTGGACCACTCTGGCACGCGACAGGGACGAATGGAGACGCTGCTGGCACCCACTCGAGCAATTCGATGATCAACGGGACGACAGGTGATACAGGTGATACTTTACCCTTCATCGGCTGCTTTCAAGACCCACGTGAGGTCGTCACTTCAATTGAGAACTACTATTTGCTACTACGCAAGGCCATAAACTTCCTACGTCCACAAGATCCCTAAATTGTTTTCACGCGCAAGCTGTTCCTCTGGGGCGAACTCTTGATTTCTCGGTGTCTCATAAGAAATCAAAACCTAAACATAGACCCCCTGTCATTGAGATGGGAAGTCAACGACATGGTCGCGGTAGACGAACATATGAATAAAAAAGCTGTTGCAAAGCATGACCATTTTTAAATTGCAGCTTTCAAACACCAGAGGTAGATAGTTGCAGTAAGCGATTGTGGGTGAGTTCCATTCTTTCTTCAAGCTCGTGTGATTTGCTTGAAAAAATGACAAATGAACCTTGAGATACAAAACACTGCTCAAGGTGCTGAATGCCCCACTTGTTCAGTCGACTGCATTAGTTGCCTTTAGTTTTTCTCAGACGAAGCCATACGAACGTTAGACGCGTTTCTATCCCTTCCAAGGTAAGGCACTCTTGGAAAAATCTCCGGCACCTTCCCTAAAGGTCTAGCAGAGACTAATGTGAAGCCTCTACACGTCAAAATCCGCGTGCTGCTCACTTGAATAGGTTTGCTGTCGGCTTTGGCGTTAAAGATGATCAGAGTGTTGTTGTGAAGTCGAACATAACAAGGCTTCCAGAATCGTTCCGCCATGAAAGACTTCTTCTTTATTGGATGCCTAAAAGAACATAAAATCACCACATTTAAGAAGGCGTTTGGCGCCATTTAGACTTTAGTAACTTGAAAATGAACAATCAACGAGAGCATTATCGGCATATCTTATTATTTTACTCTCGAAAGAACAAAAATGCGGTGCAAGCTCGGAAGAAATTATGTGAAGGTGAGGACGGCCTTAGTGAACGCCATTGTCAGCGTTGGTTTGTTCAGTATCGCTCTGGAAATTTTAATGTAAATGATGCACTACGCACTGGTCGTACAATCACTACTGAAGACGACAAAGTACATAAAAGCGTCAAACGAAACCAACCCGCGCAAACAAATCGAGAGGTGGCAGAGAAACCTGGCACATCGAATTCAACCGTTTGCTTGCATTTACAGCAGCTTGGGTACGAATTAGTGGAAGTCCACCTCACCAAACGCTTTAACATATGCGAGGATATACTCTACTATGAGCTGCTTCCAAGTAACCAAACTATCGATTCGAATATCTAGTGTCGTCGGCTATAGAGATTGAACGAAGAAATCAAGAAAAAACGCCCTGAACTAGCTAATCACCAAGGCGTGATGTTCCATCTTGATAACGCCAGACCCCACACCTCTTTGAGAACCCGTCAGAAGTTAATAGAGCTCAACTGGGAACGAACGCCATATCCACCGTATAGCCGTATAGTCCTAAGTTAGCACGAGCAGATTACCATTAGTACCGCCCCTTCAAAACCATCTAAAACTTGTGATTCCTATCACGAGATGCACCAGTTCTTCGCTTCTAGAAGCCAAGGCTCCTTCGAACGCGGAATTTTTAAACTTACCGAAAGATGCCGAAAGGTGATCCAGCAAAATGGTCAGTATATCATTGACTAACGATAGTGATAATTATTAATAAGTCCACTTTGAAGAATATAAAAACGATATTAATTATCACAATCCTTTTTAATTAATCTGATAAGCATTATCGGCATATTTCATTGTTTTATTCCGGAAGAGCAAGAATGCGGTATGCTATATGCTATATATGCTCTAAAGTATGCTCGGAAGAAAGAACGTGAAGTTTATGGTGAGGACTGCCTTGATAAGCAGAAGGCAAGTTTTACAATTTTCTGAAACAGCAGGCAAGAGATGTGCAAGACATACCTAACCATCAGCTCCCAACCATCTCCGGTGAATTTCGGCATGAATTCTTCCAGCGGCTGAGAGTCGTCCTCATCGTACAGCGGAGTCGGAGTCTCTAGATCCATGCCCTGAAGTATGGATGGGAAACGTCACCGATCGTTTCCAAAGTACTAGATATCTACTTTTTCCAGCAGAAGGTACCTCGCACTTGAAGTCGTCCTCGAAAACATCTGGGCGATGACTGGGGGTGGTGGCAGGGCTACCTCCTTCCGGAGTCGGAGTAGAAAGGGTTGGACTATGTCTGCAATTGAAGCGCATCGGACATTACACACGATTGTGCGAAGATGAGAGGTGTTCTAGGAGAAGCGTCTGCTGCTCGCCTTCCACAGTTACAATTCAGAGTAACGTACATAAAGTGGGAATGAAAACTCACCGTTCGCCTCCGAAGAAGTCGACATCATCGTGAGCCTCCTTATTCAGACGAGCTTCTTCAGCCTTCGCCTTGGCCGCTGCGACGATATCTTCGACCGGTCGCACAGCAAACGGATCGTAGTCCTTACAAATGAAATGCTACTGCAAGGAGTTCGCATCACATAGTGTTCCCACAACCCGAACCTCATCGATGAGATCCTTTCCAGGAGGTGCGAAGGGATCCCTTTCCTGCTTGAACTGAGTAGGTATGATAAACGGATCGAACTCCTCGGGCACTGATGAATCGGTGACACCGTTGTTGTCCTAAAGAAACGACAGGGGTATACGCACAAGAAAGTTACAACTATTTGTGCTGATAGCGCACTGGCAGTGTACATAGATGAGCACCTCCCAGATCTAGCACTGCCCCGTTGGAGCAATAAAAACAACGCCGATCGATCTGTTGCGATCTGTCTGTGGCTCGTGGATTTTTTTAAAAATGATTTCATTGTAATAACTCACTCCAAAATTCTCGAAACGCTTTTATGCCATTTTTTGCAGGTGTTGAAATTCAAAAATCTCCCCATAAAGGTTAGTTTTTCAGTCTAAATAAAAACTATCAGGCGTCTCGATTTCCACTCGTGTGCTCGAACATCACTGCAATACAAATCTGTAAAAGCTGTAAGTCTTTTGTCATAGAAAAGTTATAACAGCAAAATGTTGTGAATCATCTAATTTTTAAATCAAAATAACTGTTTAAGCTTATTTCATATCGAGAGAAATCAGAATTTTTTTTAGTTCACTACAAAATTGATATCTCCATGCACTTCTCTGCGATTTCCATTTGATTGATAGTGAAAACGTTGCTTACTGAAGTGCTGCGAAGAATATTTCTGTTTTGTTTTTAAATTTAGACAAAAATCAGGAATTCGTTTTTCCGATGGTCAGTGGGTAACCCCACGCAAACATATACTACATTTGTTATCAATAGGATGAAAGTCCATCTATATAGATGGAATGATCTCTTCTTAAAGCATACTGAAACACTGCTGCTTTTTGCACGACAGTTCAAACATTGTATTCACGTTTTCGTAGAAGAAAAACATAGATTTTAAAGGAAGGAAAGGAAAGCAGTATTTACTCATACAAATCGAAGATTGGACGGTGGCGATGTCCGTTCCTCCACGTGGCGCCACTGGAAACTGCCTGCTTTTGCGAGCCGAGCCAAACACGGACATTCGAATGCAGGCGACAGGCCCTAGTGACAGGCCGGCCTACGAACACTTGTGTCACATCATTTGGTTGATGACGTTCAAGAGCTTTCGAGATAATGCTACGGCGTCCGCGGGAGCCACTCGCAAAGCCCGGCGAGTGTGAAAAGTGTGCGAAGGTTTATGTCTCAATCGTTCTGCATTATGTTAACACACGGCAACACTCGTGTTGAAATAAAGTATAAAGTATGCGAGGATGGCATCGGGGGGGGGGGGGCAACTGAGCTAGTCCGAAAGTCCCGTAGCGTAGGCAAGACCCGCGTAGCAACGTTGAATGTGGGCACGTTGACGGGCCGCTCGTGCGAGTTGGTAGAAGCACTGGAGCGAAGAAAGATAGATTTCTGTGCGGTGCAGGAGACGAGGTGGTCCTGCTGCAAGTCGAGGGACATTGGCCGTGGCTTCAAGGTCGTTTTGTGCGGCAGTCCCAGGATCACCAGTGGTGTCGGTATGATCGTCTCCGAACGTTCCCGTGAGCGATTGCAATCGTAGAACGTTTCGATACCGCTTGATGAAGACTGTAGTCGCCGTAGAGGAGCGACAATGCCATTTCCTTTCTGCGTATGCTCCGCAGACAGGCTGTTCAGAGCAAATCAAGGACGAGTTCTGGTCCCCGCTTGATGAGAAGACAGCGGAAGTACCGTCACAAGATATGGCTGTTGTGGCAAATGGCCTTAATGGTCATGTCGAAGCAACGAAAGACGGCTACAGCTGTCATGGTGGTTTTGGATATGGGTCGCGCAACGCCGATGGTGAGCGTATACTTGAGCATGCAGATTCACATGACCACACCATCGGGAATACCAATTTTTGAAAGCGTGATTCTCTCCTCATATCGTTTTATAGCGGGAACGCTAAAACGCAGATTGACTTGTTGGGCGTGGCGACCAAGGCCTTGTCACAGGCGCGAAGACCGTGCCGTATGAGACGATTGCCACGCAACACCGCCCACTGATCTGCTCGCTGAAGATCACACCTCCGAGGTGTAAACGTGTTGAGCGATGCGAGACGGCTAGAATCAGATGGTGGCGACGGAAAGAGAAGGAAGCGGCAGTTATTTTTCGCATTGGGTTGTCGACGGTGACAAGTGTCGACGAAACCTGAAAGAATGCTACCGATGCGATAACTCGGGCTGCACGCCTCGAACTCGGCACAACGAAGCCTGGACGACGCTGGGTCGACAAGAAGGCATGGCTTTGGAGTGATGATGTCAGAGAGAAAGTTCGAGAAAAGAAATGGCTCTATCACGTATTCATCGATGATAAAACAGTCCATAATTGGTGGAATTATCGAGAAGCGAAGAAAGCGGCAAAGAAGGCAGTGGCCGCTGCTAAAGCTGCGCACTACGCTGATGTGAGCGAAAAGCTAGAAACGCGCGATGGTGAGCGTTATCTCTACCGACTCGCCAAAGCTCGCTGTCGCCAAGCAGAAGACATTGAGAAGTTCTTTGACATTAACGACGAGAACGGTCAGCTTCTGATGGATCGTAGGAGGACTGTGGAGCGATGGCACGACTACTTCGAGGAAATCTCGAATGTTGAATTTGACCATCCTGCTATTCCATTTGCATCTCCTGTATACAGTCCCGTTTAGAAGATCACAGTGAGCGAAACCGAAGCATCCCTGAAGAAGATGAAGTCAGGCAAAGCCACTGGCCCTGATGACCTGCCAGCCGACCTGTGAAATTCGATGGGCTGGTGCCCCAACGACTGGCTGACAGAGTTTTTCAATCAGGTTGTTGCTGAGAAGAAACTGCCCGAGAGCTGGCAGCAAAGCACGACCATCCCGATTTGGAAGAAGAAGGGCAGTCCTGCGGACTGCGCTACCTACCGTCCAATTCGCCTTATTTCACACACCATGAAAATCTTGGAGCGAATTGTCGATGGACGTATCCGGGATGTCATACAGCTTTCCACGAATCAGTGTGGTTTCGTCTCTGGCTGTGGCATAGTTAATGCCATTCACGCATTTCGTCTTCTGCTAAAGAAGCGCCGCGAAAAACAGAAATCGGTGCATTTTGCCTTCCTGGACTTGGAGAAGGCCTTCGACCGCGTTCCATGAGAAGTTATATGGTACGCGTTGCGAGAACATAGTATCCCTGAAGAGCTTATTGAGTGGATGCGCATTCTGTACTCTTGCCCAAGGAGTCGAGTGCGAGCGCCAGCGGGAACCTCGACGCAATTTCCCGTCTCTGTAGTGGTGCGCCAAGGATCTGCGCTATCCCCACTTCTCTTCGTGGTCGTCATGGATGCAATCTCACAAGATCTCCAAATGGCAACACCATGGACGTTGCTGTATGCTGACGACGTCAGGCTTGCATGCGAAGACAAAGCAGAGCTCCAGCGACAGGCACAGGCGTGGTGCGTTCGCTTAACATTGTTCGGTCTCAAGCTAAACGTCAAAAAGACAGAGTACTTGACGACTGATGTGAATGACCACGGATCTATTAAGATCAATGGTACTGAGTTTTCGCGAGTTCCATCTTTCAAGTATCTCGGATCAACGATCACGTCCGATGGCAACCTAAAGTTGGAGGTGAACGCACGCGTGAGTTCAGCCTGGTCCAAATGGCACTCGCTGACTGGGGTATTTGCGACAGGACTATACCTGAGCACCTCAAGTCGAAGGTAGAACAGTCGTCCGCGCAATAGCGTAGCGACGTGCGGTGCTGAGTGCTGGCCCGTGACGAAGGAAACTGAGGGCTGCCTCAGTGTAATGGAAACGAAAATGCTACGGTGGACGGCTGGAGTTAGGGCCTCTATAGAGCCTCGCGGCAGCACCGTGAGAACTCGTCCAAATCGCTCCCGCCGCAGTGGGACCCGCGCTGCCACTGTGCTGGAGGCCGCGGCGCGGACGAGTTGTCGCGGAGCCGCCGCCCGCAAGGGTCCTCGAGGGCTGCCGCAGTTCACGGCGGCTCTCACCCGCAGCGCCAGGAGCTGCGGGTGAGACCCGCCGGAGGGCGTGACCGGATGGGAAGCTTGGAGGGAGGGGGTTTTCTTTTGTTTCCGACCGCTGGAAGCTTGGGTGGAGGGGGTTTTGTTTTGGAAGCTTTGGGGGACGGTGTGATAACAAAAAAGGTTATACACTCTAAAGCAATAAGAAAAACAGTTAAAGCTAAAGGTACTCAATAGAAAGCAGCATAATAGCACTAAACTGTCAAACCATCATGATAGTTGCGCAACCCACATTTGGTAGTACAAAATCCCACGACATTCAAGAGTGTATAACCTTTTTCGTTTTACACCTTCCCGGTGATATAACAAACAAGGTTATACACTCTTTAAACAATAAGAAAAATAGTTGAAGCTAAGAGGTACTCAACAGAAAGCACCTAACTGCTGGAGCGGATGCAACACAGACCAAAAGAAGTAACTGAACCTCTCACAAGGAAATAGAAGACCAACTCAAGAATCCCACCACGATTTAGCGACCGAATCGTTCAGTCTAAAGCATTAAAAAGCACTCCACGGAAGCTCGCTTTTCAGATGAGTCAGAAGAAATTCTTACGAAACGTTCAAACAAGTTGGAAAAAAATCCAATGCCGCCGAAATCCATTCTGTATTTCTTCGTTCCTCCCGGCAAAAGTACGCAGTATTGCGTCGCGGGGCCGCACCACCTGCCGTTGTCATGGCGGGCACGCGGCACCCGCAAGACTCTGCTGCTGGCCTTACGGTTTAGACCGTGTTCGCAGCGACATCTTACGACAGAAGTTCGGTGTCGCCCCAATAGCCGAGTAACTGCGCGAAGCTCGTCTTCGATGGTACGGCCACGTGGTCCGCGCTAACGACAACACCGTCCATAAGATTGGCCTGAATCTTAGGTCCCTGGAAAGCGGCCCAGGGGACGCCCGAAGCAACGTTGGCCAGATACGTTGCACTTGGACTTAAAGATGGCTGGTGTGCACCCTGATCAAACATTTGATCGGGAGAATTGGCTTCACCACACAATAAGAGCGGACCCCGCCACCAAGCGGGACAGACGCTAATGAAAATGATGATGAAATCGAAGATTGTACAGGGTTAACTCAAACGAGATGCTGGACACTTTTTTAACAGAATTCTCCATTAGGAATTGCAGAAGTCCCATGGAACTATTGCCACAGCATGGGGATTCCAAGTGCCGTCGAATGCCTGCCAGCATCTGCAAAATTAGTGGAAAGTTTGATAAGGTGGTATGAAAACGGTCAGTATTGCAGTGGCGTTGGAGCATATACCATATACTGATAAATTCTATTTAGGCTGAAAAACTGGCTTTTATGGAGAGATGTTTGAATTTCAACACTGCAAATATGGCCTAAAGGTGTTTCCAGAATTTTGGAGCGAGTTAGTACAATGAAATCATTTTTAAAAACCCACGAGCCATGGTCGAGCGTGGGACAAACCCTAACAGATCGATCGGCGTTGCTTTTATTGCTCCAATGGGGCAGCGCACTGCCACTGGGTATCGCACCGAGGTGTGAACCGAACAGGAGTATGCGACTGGGCCACCGAGCAAGGGCTTCGCAGCGGGTCCGTACTCTCAGAACCGACAGCGTGCAGAAAGGATGGAATGTCGGCCAACTCCTATGTGAACCATAGTATAACACTGATAAGCTGTTGACGCGACCAAAATGGCTAGCCAAACCATTTTCTCGTTCAAGATCAACCCGAAGGTTAAAGTGAAGAAAACGAGAGAATTTGGATAGCAGTAAAGGTCACAAAATAATCGCATCTGAGAAACCAATCTTATCAACTGCTGGTCTTGGAATACTGACCATACTACCGCCCCGTGAAAAAAGTTAGAGCTCTTTCACTGTTTTATTGTACATCCTACGACGAATTTAATATGGGAAAATCCTTTGCAGCAGACGAGAAACTGCGTTTTTGGAGACATATTAATGAGGCCGCTTTTTAGCTCTTAACTATTTTATCTCACGTGAATGGTGGTTTTCTCAGCTAATTCGCTATTAGCTATGTAAATAAATGCTCGCAGGAGAGGGGGCGGTTAGTGAGAAAGGACGTCCAGAAAGAGAACGTTACGAGTAGTAGGATTAAGTATGCGGTGAGATAAAAATCAGCAAAATTTAGCAGTGTTTAGTGTTATAATGATCGTGGCAGCAAGTTGAATTCAAATCTTTTGAGAGAAATGGAGATTTCCGGACTTCGCTAAATTTCGTTGATGGAGTGACGTGTAGTGACCGAGGAAGGCGCCAATGGCAGTTTTGGAGAGGTCGTAAATCAATTAGGGGCCCTCAAGACGAAAATGCTGCATAATAGGTCACAGGTTGTCGAATTGAGTGCAGCTTGGATGCACCGAATGAATCTGGTGAGCCGTAATCAATAAAACACCTAATTCCTTAACTCCCCATAAGCACTATCAAACAAAGGTTTATTTCTTGTTTCTGTATGACCAGTGCCATGTATTCTTTGATCTTCTTCTTCTTCTTCACCGTTTGTCCCATCTCGTAGCGGGGTCCATATTCTGCTGCCATGACGCCACCTTTCACGATCCAGCGCTAGATCAGGGTGGACACCAGCTACTTTCAAGTCCACATGTAACGTATCAGCCCATCGCTGCTTCGGGCGCCCTCTAGGAAGCTTTCCTATTACCTCGATGTAAAGGCCTATCCTGCGGACGCTGTACTCTTCTCCACGCAGAACGTGGTCGTACCATCGTAAGCGAGCTTCGCGTATCTTGTCAGCTATCGGCGCGACACCGAACTTCTGCCGAATTACATCGTTTCGGATGCGATCCATGCGCGGGACACCAGCCGTCCAGCGCGGCATCTTCGTCTCCATGACGCTGAGGCGCGTTCCAACTTCCTTGGTCGCGGGACAACACTCAGCGCCGTACATTGCTGCCGGCCGGATGACTGCTCTGTAGATCTTCGATTTCAAGCGCTCCGGTATCTTTCTATTGCAGAGCACGCCAGTTCGCCAGTTAACGAGCGCCATTTCGGCCAAGCTGCACTCACACTCACGCGTGAGTTCACTTCAACCATCAGACCGCCGTCAGATGCTGTTACTGATCCCAGGTACTTAAAGGCCGAAGTGCGTAGGAGCTCAATGCCATTAACCTTGATGGAGCTGTACTCGGTAACGTCCGTGGTTAGGTACTCGGTCTTCTTCACGTTCAATCTGAGCCCAAAAGCTTCAAGCGATCACAACAAGCTCTCTCGCTCGAATTCACCTTTGTCTTCGCTAGCGAGCATTACGTCATCAGCATAAGGCAACGTCCAAAAGGCAGCCTTCTTGTGTGGTGGCATCCATGACGACAACAATGAGGAGTGGGGGAAGTACAGAACACTGGTGTACCCCAACAGGGATAGGAAACTCCATCTGGGTTCCAGCTGCAGCTTGAACTCTACTCCTTGGACAAAAGTAGAGAATTCACACCACTCTATTAGCTCTTCAGGAACTCCATGGTGTCGCAGGGCGTACCATATCACTTCACGCGGTACGCGGTCAAAGACCTTCTTTTAAGTCGAGGAAGGCGATATGCACTGCCTTCTGTTTCTCGCGATGTTTCTCTAACAGGAGGCGGGCGGCGTGTATGGCATCAATGGTGCCACAGCCAGCTACGAAGCCGCACGGATTGCTGGAAAGCTGGACGATGTCACGAATTCGTCCTTCGACAATTCGCTCAAAGATTTTCATGCTGTGCGAAACAAGCGAATCGGACGCTAATTGGGGCAGTCAGCAGGACTGCCCTTCTTCTTCCAAATCGGAATGGTCGTGCTTCGGCGCCAACACTCGGGCACTTTCTTCTTCGCTACAACCTGATTAAAGAACTTCGCAAACTCCTCCGCAGCTTGCCAAAGCTTTGACTTCCATAGATCAGCCGCCACATCGTCGGGCCCAGTTGCCCTGCCTGGCCTCATGTTCTTCAAAGCCGCTTCAGTTTCCTCCACGGTGATCTTCTGGACAGGGCCGAGGATTGGAGCCGTTGGAAGGATGGGTGAATGAGGAAATTCTACTGTAGAGATGTCCTCAAAATAATCATGCCATTGCATCAATGCCTTCTTGCGGTTCATAAGAAGATGACCTTCCTCATCATTGTCGCCGAAAAACTTCTCGATATCCTCGGTCTGCCGATGCCGATTTTTTAGCAAGCCGGTACAGATACCGCTCACCATCGCGTGACTCGAGCTTCTCGCTGACATCTACATAGTGAGTGGCTTTTGCAACAGCCACAGCCTTCTGTGTAGCTTTCTTCGCTTCTTGGTACTTCAGCCAGTTATCGGCTGTCTTTTTGCCCAGAAACACGTGATAGAGCGACTTCTTCTCTCACACTTTTGATTTCACGTCGTCTATCCACAGCGATGCCTACTTATCGACCTGGCTTCGTCCAGGCTTCGTAATGCCAAGTTCCGACTTTGCAGCTTGACGTATCGCGTCGGTTGCCTTCTTCCAAGTTTCATGGACAGTCGTTACTGTCGGTGAAACTTGGAAGAACCGCACGCAAGAACCACACAGCTGCTTCCTTCTCTCTCATTCGCCACCACTTGATTCTTGGTGCACCGCATCGTTCGACCTGCTTCAGCCTCGAATGGGAGATCTTTAAAGTGCAGATCAGCGGTCGATGCTGTGTTGGGGAGGGCGTCTCATATGGCGTGACCTTAGCGTCTGTAACAAGACTTCGAACATGATCCATCACAAGGACAAAGTCTATCTGAGTTCCGGTATTCCCGCTATAGAACGAGATGAGGTGGGAACGAGAACGTTTACGAAACACGGTGTTCACTATGGCGAGGTTATGCGAAGACGATGTTCATGAGGAACGTTTCGAAGACGATGTTCATGAGGAACGGACAAGTTTCCGATGCCCCATTCTCGCTCAACGGAACGAACATCTGCTCCAGCTACGTGTATGTGGTCGCGAAGTCAGCATGGCCAACGACCTAGCACCAGAGCTGAGCAGGAGGAAAAGAGCGGCTTGGGCAGCTTTCAAGAGCGTCGAAGAAGTCGCGAAGAAGACGAAGGACGTCCGACTCCGTGCCCACCTATTCGACTCTACCGTTCTTCCTGCCCTAACATACGCCTCAGAGACCTAGGCTATACGAAAGGAGGAGGAGCACGCGATCAGCGTCGCGCAGCGTGGAATCGAGAGGACGATGCTCAGAGTGACACGACTCACGCAAGTGAGAGAAGGCCTCCGGAGTTCCGAGCTTCGCCGACGTTCAAAGATCAGAGACGCTGTCGCATGGGGCAAGTTGTCGAAAATTAAGTTGGCCGGCCACGTAGTGCGCTTCGTAATGCTGATACAGGTGATACACCCGCTGGGCGAGAGCCGTTACCGACTGGATTCCGCGGGATGCCAAGAGAACACAAGGACGCCCACCAACGCGTTAGTCGGACTTCTTTGTGAAAGCCCTGAACGACCGATATGACGCTCTTCGTGTCCCTCGAGCGGGGAGGATCCATTGGAGCACTCTTGCACGCGAGAGGTACGAATGGAGACGCTGCTGGCGCGCGCTCGAGCAAGTCGATGATCAACGGGACGCAACGTGATACAGGTGATACTTTCGAAGTACAGAATATCTGTGCCGTTTCCAACACGCATCATCTCTAAGTCGAAATTGATACTGAGATCAGACCTCATTGGAGCCAACTACTAACGCTTTGATCCAGGAATTTTGGTTAAACCACTCGAGTCACTCTGAGTATTCCATTTAGAACGAAGGCCCACATGAAGGAGAGCCGCTTATTGTTAAACGGTTTGTAAGCACTAATTAGTAAGTCACAACGGCCCAGAATTACATATGTACCATATCGGGAGGTACCAATGACATCAGCTAAGTGATTGCCTGAGATTCGTAGTCTGTGCACCATTTTCAATGTGTCAAGCCCTTTAATTATTGCACATCCTGCACAGCACTAGACTAAGGAAACGGAGCTTCGGCATTAGAGGTCTCCTACAATACCGCTTCTGTCTTTTGGTTTTTGAGCGGAATATACGCAAAAAACGGCAGTTTTCGCCGCTTTTCCATAACTCCTTTCACAGTGGTGTAATCAGAAAATAATTGCAACCATCAGAATCCAATGATGTAGGTAGCATTCAGTGGTTTTTGAGAAAGTGGATTTGATGACCTACACAACGGCGGCGATCTCCCTCCGTTCCTTGAGGGAATTGCACCCAACGCGGACACCTCCCAGACTGACCAGAACCACTAGCTTTTAGCTAAGTTCTTCGTCGTTTGCTCATGTTATGCTCGACATTATGTTTCATATGCAACAATAAAAAGTGATCATTATGATGTGGTTTTCCAAAAAAAATCTCGTTCAAGTTTCTGAATCTCAGAAAATGTTCGAATATGGTGAGGTCTAATCTAATCTAGCCATGTCCGTGAAATCTGAAAGTAGGGAGTTCAATTGATCTAGTGGTCATTTATTACACTGCTCAGGGAAAGTGATTATAGCAGCATGGTTCGAGGACTGGCAGATCTCGAAGTCATCTATCGAGTCAGATGCTGGTGAAAAATGGATTTTGACCAAACTGAATGAGGGCTAGAGCTGTCGCAACAAGGGGTAGATTTTGATCCGGCGTCAAAGGGAGGGAAGCTTAGTCGATCTGTAGACTTATTTCGTCTGCAAAAAGAATAATTTAGCTCTACAAACGGCTTAGTTTTATTTATGTACAGCAACGAAGAGGCAAGATGAAGAGCGTCAGCAAGAGTGGCATCAAGCTCACCTGGAGAACACATACCTTATTGCTGAAAAATCCGCTTTCACTCGGCGGGAGCTCCGGCACTGCCGTCTCGAAGTCCGCCCATGCTGGAGCGGAAAGCTTCGGATCATTCGGTGCGCTGCAACGATTGTTGTAATGCGCTGCAGCTGATTACTGCCGGTTTGCTTTGCAGAGCTGGTCGCGATATAGCGCTCGAGGCACAGATCGCTGCCAGGCGACCACTCACAAGTCTCCCACGGGCGCAACGTTGTCCGGTTTCTGAGTGTTCAGATGTGCAGGAAGCTCCAGCGAGCCGCCAGAGTCCTGCTGAGCTTCTTTCAGGGAGCTCCTGCAGAAATGAATCAGCTGCTGGTTGGTGCCAAGCCTATTTCCAAATGTACTCACCTTTTCCGAGGGGGGATACCAGACAGTGAATCGTCTTGCGCAGCTCCGTCGCTCGCTTTGGACTCGGGCGGAGGTCTCCAGTCCTTAAAGACTCACACTATGTTCAAACAGGCTAAGCATCTATGACATGACTACTGAACTGAGGAACTGTACCACAATGCTAATCTCGACACCATAGGTAGTGATCCACTCAAGGTTGAAAAGTCTCTTTGAGAACAGCAATCTTAGCATCCACGTTTCCAAAAGTATGAAACCAGGCAGCTCGAATTCAGTCCTAGCTCCTCCCCCTACCCAAGCAACGCACTACACTTCGTCATTCTAAGAGCGCCTGAGATCACCACGCGTAATTTCTCCACCAGTGAAGCACTGAAGCGAATTTTAAACAGCACCAAATCAGGAACAAATCAGGGACAAAAAGATAATGAGCAAATGGCTAAATGAGCGGCATCAATACAGAAAGCAGAACGGCAACTGGCGCAATTAACGAACTGCAAGATCGGATCGCATGCTGGCCAGTTTCTTCGCCAGCTCCTGCGCTGCCCGGTCCATGTTGGCCTCCTCGTCGGGGTCGAACGTCGGCGATGGAGCTTTTTTTCCTGCAACTGGTAGCATCCCGTTGAACACTGCATCTCTTTCATGTTCAACCGAAGACCCACCTTGCTGTTTCAACTTCTTCTTCAGCTTCTTCTCCTGCTTCATCTCTTCGGTCAGCCGCTGTATTTCCCTTTGGGCCAAGTTGTCCACATATCCCTGCGTTCCCCTGTAAGTAATACATTACAGTCGCGTAGAGGCGTGAAGAGGCAGGACACTCGGCGGAGTGGCGTTCTTCTCCCCGTCCTTTAAACGGAGGTTTTGTAAGTGTATGCGTCTCCACTGTCTCGTAAGGCAGCCACTGGACTCTCGAGCAAGTCCAGGGGGTTGGGGGTGGGCGGGCCAGGGGTCGTCCCCGGGACACTCCCACCGAGCTAAACCAATCCCAAGTCAACGTACCCGACTTGCCCAAGATAGCTTTCGTCCTTAATATCCTTCACAGCGGTTGTTTCGCTCAGCGTCTTCAAGGTGCCCTCCGTCGACTTTACGGCCGTGTTGACCTAAATGCACATTCACTACTCAGCACATCGACTTTCGTTCGCATTCGCAATGCCATAGAATAGATGAATTGAAATACCTTTTCGGTGAGCCTTTTGAACTGAGTCCACGCGTCCTCTTCGGGTTCGGGTTCAACAGGAGCTGGTGGAGCAGGTTTGGCCGGAGGAGGACGCGGACGAGAAGGTGTAGCCGTTGAGGCAGCCGGAGGAGGTCGCGGAGGAGCAGCATGAGCAGCAGCGACTGGATTGTGAGGGGAGGTGCACAAAATGTTTTAGCGATCTGCTTTGCTGCCACCTACCTTGCTCGTCGCCGGCGCCCGTTCGAGGGAATTTCGGAGGTGCAGGTCTAGAAGGGGGAGGGGGTCTGGATGGTGAGTGCCTTTCCACCGAGAGATCTGCAGCGGTACTGGCAGCCATATCGTGCCCTCCACTGCCCCAGGCGTAAGGGTCAGCAGGAGGAGGGGCGCTTAAAACACTCACTGTTTTGCCGGAAACTCGTTATTGTAAAGCAGCAAGGATGCTTTCATATAGAAAATGGTACATATAGAAAACAGCACGTACTTAGAGAAGCAGCGTGCTCCTTACCTTTTGAACAACGGCTGAAGGAACGGAGCAGAGCCACTCGCCTGTTCAGGTACGCTTGGATAATACTGATGTGACGGGTAAGGATGGCTGGCAGAGCCCCAAGGCTGAGTGGCTGGCGGATGTTCTGAGAGCAGAAGCGGTTTAAGCAAATGACAACAACCACGGAAATTTTCGAGCATTTCGAGCTTTGAAGAAGTCCGAGCAGGCTCCACTCTCAGAGGGACCACTCGGCACAAAACGCACTGCTGCGACTTTTGAACAAACAGAGCACTTCCTAGTTTTCGCCAAGTCATAATTTCTCTCTCAATGTTCGTCAAGTCAGACAACCAGAATGTATCATTCCTCAAACGATATTATACGCGACCTGTGTCCCACTCTCTCTCTCCCCCCCCCCCCCAACTTTTTCAACTTTTCGAATTTATAGTCTTTATTCCTTAAACTTTAAGCGAGGTTGTTATTAGCGTTTACGTGTTGGTAAGAACTTTTTGAAACTCAACTCTAAAGATCTTGGTTGGATCTGCATTCGAATGACGCGCAGTTTCTTCAAGGACGTTTGAAGGTAACCATTTCCGTTGTATAACGTGCAGTCTATGCACAATTGGCGAACAGCATATTTTTCAAAAACTGTTTCGCATAGTATTACGCTTTCGCAAAATTAATATCCGTTTCGAGGTATGTATAAATTTATTTATTTGTTTATTTATTAAATAAATGTATAAATAAGTAAGTTTTTATACTAAAGCATATCGTCTCAGGGAAGGCCACACATATCGTTCGGTAGGATTTTCCTGCTCTTTCAAAAAACACATGTGGATTTCGATCTAATTTCTCTTGCTGACCTCTTCCAGCGCTCCGTAAAATCATGAACCGACGCGACTATCGAGTCATGATGGTTTAGGAATTTAAATTGGGGCATTCTGTAGCAGAGGCATCCCGTAACCTTAGCAGCGGGACGGACTGTCCATGCGAACGAACGGTGACGCTCTGCTTTGAAAAATTCACTTCTGGCGATTTTGATCTCGAAGAACCGGGTCGCGGGCGCAGGTCGTCGCTTGACGATGAAGTTTTGAGGAGAGCCGTCGAACGGATCCGGAGACGAATACACGTACGTTGGCAGAGGTTCTTCGCGTACATAATAGTACGGTAGTAAGCAACTTGGCGAGAATCGGCAAGATGAAGAAGATGTCAAGGTGGGTGCCTCGTGAGCTGACCGACGAGCAGCCGTTTCGACACTTGCTTCAACCTGCTAGTTCGCTTTAAAAATGAGCCTCCTTCAAGTCGTGTTATAACTTTAGAAGAAAAATCGGTCTTTTACCAGGGAGGCAGGGATTTGCCTGGTAGATAAGGATGCTCCTCCAACATCCCTTCCTAAACCCGAACTTCACCCTAAAAAAGCTATGCTCACTTGGTGGTGGTGATATAAGGTGTAATCCATTAAAGCTTTTGCAGCCTGGTCGTGCAGTCACAGGAGAATCTTACAGCTGTGATTTAGACCAAATGTATGAGAAGTTGCAGAAATTGTGACCAGCAGTAGTGAATAGAAGAGAGCAGCTCCTGTTGCAAGGCCACACAAACTACTCGGCGAAAATTGACACATTCAGGTATCGCAGTTTTCTTTGGCTCATCATATTCCGTCGACCTTTCCATGACTGAATACAACTTTTTCCGAGCTCTTAATTCCCATTCGCGTCAGAAACAATTCACTAATTTGGCCGATGTTGGATGTGCCCTCCTTGATTTCGTTAATTCCTGTGATCTCAGTTTTTATTGCAAAGGATTAGGTTCAATACCTGTTCGTTGACAAGAACGCGTAGATTCCGGTGACTTTTACATCGATTTATAATATTATGCCTAAGCTGGGTTATAGCAATTTGAGTAAGCGCTCCATTTCGACGATTAATTTTGCGACAGCCTAATAGTATCCTTCCATTGTAGGGTGCTTTGCACCCTAAATACCCGAACACTTATATCAACCTAGTGTGTTGCTTCAAGGAATTTAGGAATTTCAACAACGATTTAATGTTGCTCTGCTTGCTGCTGATATACATCCTGTTTTGCGATGAAAAGATCCATACCACGAGATTTTTTCTTTTTTTTTCAGATGATATTTTCGGTTTCAAAGGGAAGCTACAAACAGATGAAAGGCGCCAACGAAGTCATTGCTATCGCTCACCTTGTGCCTGGTGTTCGCCCTGGTAACTCGGATAGTCGGCCGGGTAGTCGTGTGCGTAGGAGGCGTAGGTATAATCTGCCGCAGCTTGAGCACCTTCCGGTGGAACAGCAGCATCGCCAGTGCTGTCGCTGTAGCTCGTACTAGTTTGACCATAGCTGTAATCAGCAGTTCCGGTTGTGCTGGTGGCACCGTAATCCGTTTCTCCCTGGTCGTAGCCATAGCCGGGCATGGCGGCTACGGCCGCCACAGTTCCAAAATCGGTAGGTGTTTGATCGATGCCAATGTGCGGCTGGCTCGACTCGACCACCGACTGATCATACCCAGCATGATAGTACGAGGGGTCCGCTGCAAAGCCGTTCCCAACGGCACCGCTGAATGCCACCGTGTCATAGCCAAACGTGGTAGTGGCATCCAATCCGGTGGCCTGACCGTAGGTGGCCGCGGAAGTGGCCTCGTACCCGGTTGACTGGCCGTAAGCACATGCCGCTGTGGCCTCATACCCAGGAAGTACACCGGCCTGGTCGTAGTTATAGTGTTGGTTGTAGCCGTAGTCCACGGTGCCTTGACCGTACGCGCTGTCCGCTGCTGCCGACTGCTGAGCAGAGCCAGTGTTTCCAACGCCCTGGTCGTACGCATATGTCTGGTCATACGCATGGTCGTAGTCCTCAGTTGGATAGGTGTAGCCATCGGCTTGCGGTGTGGCACTGAAAATGTCCCGTTTATAGCGTGTTCACAGAAATCTGAGCCAAGAAAGAGAAGTAGGGTGGTTAACGATACCAAAGACTTCCCTACCTGTAGTCACCGTATGGGTACGTGTACCCAGCAGAATGTTGCAGATTGGGGTCGTAGTTGGGATCGACATCCCATTGCTGCGTCTCGTAGTTCCAAACGTAACCTGAAACAAGCATTGTCTTGTCATTTTTCGCCAAAACACCTCCCGCATCATGCCACACACGCAGCACACAATAATCAGGGGCAAAGATTAAGAAATAAATAAACAACTCATAATTAACAGTGCCTTTAAGGACACAACCTCTTCAATAGGACGATAAAGCACCTTCTTCGCGATTCACAAATACAATTCGCATAGTTTTTGTTAATTGCAAGCTATTATTCAAGATCCGTCTGCTAGTTATCACTGCAATAATGCTATCAACTTTTTGTTTTCTAAAGAACAAAAAAGTTCCGCAGAAACACATTTACGCAGAACAGGTCAAATATGTCGGTAAGCGTCACTAGAGAAGACCGGTTTCTTTAGTTAAATATGCTCATTGCGCTTATTTTCACCAGAATCGCTCTCTTTGGCAGACCAATAATCTCCTTTCGCGCCTTCTGGAAGCCGTCTTCCGGAATGAAGACGTTTGATAATGCACAAGTTCCTTATGCTCTAGACGGCATAGTAGACGGCGCAGTAAACTATTTAAGTTGGTGTAAGCTCTGAATTGAAAAACGCAGCTTCTGCATGAAATTACATTGAAAGGCAATTTGAACTTGCTACTGTTGACAAAGATCAACGATTTTTCATTTTATGCTACTCTTCTTCACTGAATAGCTACGGAAAGGACATAAAACAGGAGTTTGCCTAAAGAAAGTGACGAAAATTAACCTTTCCAAAAATATAATCCTTAGTTATTGCTTGCTCGGGCATTTTTCTATCCTTTCTTCCTTGAACTTGTCTTCTCTTACTTGCTTCCATACATTCTCCGATATTCAATTCAAATCGAACGACGGTCAGCAGCTTGAAGATGCGACTTTAGTTCTAGTTGCAAGATCTGTAGAGTTTCATTTTTCTATGGAAGAGGGAATGCGGGCCGGAGGGTACACATGCAATTGGTGTTCGAGCAGACTAACAGAGCGACCTTGCCAAATGCATAATAGAAGGACACCGGGTCCCTGTTTCGAAAAAAAACAGGGTGTAAATTGTTCGCCGACTACATCGGTGAAAAGAAGGCTGGATGACCACCCAAACGGAGGCAGCCGAGCGCTTTCAGTTTTGAGCCTGTGTTGATGTGAAATGCTTGGAGTATGGCTTCGGTGAGACACCGGTAGTGGCGGAATGTACAACGCATACAAAATGAAGTGCCAAGACGCTTCCTCGTTACAACCCAAGCGCTCGTGCTCGAGAAAGCTCTGTGATTTCGGGACCAACTGACATGAGGATGATCAGCAAGAAGCTGCAGGGGCAGGACGGTACATGCTGAACCCTGTCCTAGAAGTCTGATGGGTTCACGCCAAGGGAGGGAACAAGGATAGCAGAATTTACACTACATACCCTACATGCAGCACCGTCTATCGTTTTTCCCTCGTCTTGTGGTCGAACGCTTTCTTCATCGGGAACAGTGGAGCCTACAGGAATCTGGCGGAGTATGTCACAACGCTTCTACAGCAACCATCATACACGACAGTCAACACCCTCTCTCGTGCGGTTAGAACACGCGGAGGAGGTGAGTGGTGAGCAGAATGCTTCGCGCAGTGGCAATGCTTGTGCTTCTAATCAGTTGTAGCCACCAATTCTACCAGAATAGTTAGCGTGTCTGTGTCTGCGTACGCTCACCCTAGAAGCTAAATTATTGACCTCTCGAAGGGCTTCAAAATACTACTATAATGGAGTAGGGGGATAATGGAAGTCTCCCCTTGGTTGACAGTCTCCAATTTATTAGGTTGGTGCATAAGTTCTCGGACATTTGATCCCTCTTGAATTGAAAGAGCATTTTCCCGCCAAATTTCTCACATGTATCAACTCGTAAATGATCGATCGATAGAGGAAGGAAAGGGCTACAAAACTGTTCCTAACATTTACTTCTGCGTTGTTAACGTCAGCTATTATGACTAAGCAATTCAACCCAACTGAGACGCATATTCGGCACGTCATGTTATTCCTGCATCAATCTGGCCTCAATGCCAACGAATCGTATCGTCGCCTGAAGGATGTTTACAACGAGAGTGCTCCTGCTCGAAATACTGTGTACCAGTGGTCCTCGAAGTTTGCAGTTGGTGAATTCTCCGTTGAAGGTAATGAACGAGAAGGGCGCCCGATGACACTGGATTTGGATGGCCTCCGAAGTAGAGTGGAAGCGGACCCATACCAAACCACTCGCGAACTATCAAGCACTCTTGGTGTTAGTCACTCAACAGTCGCTCGAGAATTGAAGTCGATTGGCAAGGTGCAAAAATTGGGTCGCTGGGTACCTCACGACTTGACACAACATGACATGGATCGCAGAGCCGATGTCGCTCTGTCTCTCCTTAGCCTCAGACGTACCCACGGATGGCTGGACAACCTTGTCACCGGGGATGAGAAGTGGATACTCCACTCTAATTATCACTGGCGTGCACAGTGGGTTGACGCAACTGGAGAGGCAGAAGACGTTCCGAAACCCGACCTCCACGTGGAAAAGGTGATGCTATGCATTTGGATGCTATGTATTTGGTGGAGCGTTCTTCGCGTAGAATACTGAGCTGCTGGACGAAGGGATAACAGTGACGGCAGAGGTTTACGTCAACCAACTGAGGAAGTTGAGGGCCCACCTTCAAACCACACGAGGAGAGCAAGTGGAGGTGTATTTTCAACACGACAACGCTAGACCGCATATTGCTAGAGCGACGGCGGCTGAGTTGGCGGACTACGGATGGACCGTTCTTCCACATCCACCTTACTCACCAGATCTCGCTCCTTCAGATTATCATTTGTTTTCAAGCCTGCAACGCTATTTGGGCTGCCAGGAATTTAGGAACCGAGAGGATGTCAAGGAGGCACTGCTCACATTTTTCGAATCACAGCCGGCCGCGTTTTGGAGAAAAGGCATCCATGACTTACCAGCACGTTGGCGAAAGACAATTGATGTAAAGGGTGGTTACTTCAAATGATTTGATATTGTTGTTCGTATGTTGTGATAGTAAATATTTCATGCCCCAAACGTCCGAGAACTTATGCACCAACCTAATATATACAATATTTCGCGAATTTGATGACAGCTTGGGTGGCTTCTCAACAGAAACTCATCTATCAATATCGACCAACACGATGATATCGAGGACACTGGGCTGGATTGAACAGTGTCAGGTGCTCTCGTCAAAGTACTTCTTAGCCAATAAAAAGAGGGGTACCCATTTAGTGGAATTCTGAATAACGCCGGAGGTTTGCTGACACCAAATGATGCCTAGCAAGCCCAAGATGCATATGGGTGTTGAGTAAATATGAAAACGATAAAAATTAAGAGGGAAGGCGAGAAGTATAATTGATCAAACGCAAACAACGTGATGGTCGTTTTGAACGGAGAAGAAAAAGGTGAAGGTAGGACGCAACCTGGATATGCATTCGGATCGTAAGGCTGCTCGTGATTTTCTTCTTCAGATACATCTGCAGCGGGTTGTTCGGGTGCCTCTTCTACATGCGCTTCTGTACCTCCATCTGAGGCTGCCTTCGTTTCTGAAAAGATCGAGCATTCTTCCCGTATAGAAGAAGGGCTAACGAACATTAATAAGGTCTTCTCTTCAACAGGTCTTGAATAGACGGAAATTTACCTTCAGTCGGCTCGTTCGACTTGACTTCAGTGGTGGCAGCGGTCTCAAGCTCAGATTCGTGCTCTCGATCTTCTTTTAGGGGCTGTCCACTGACGGATTCAGAGTTATCGTCTTCGATTTTTTCTGTCCCAGTCGTAGGGTCTTCGGCTTTATCTTTGGCAACAGAATTTGCTGCTTGAGCTCGCCTTCGTTCCTCGGACATCTCCTCCGAGAACATCGGCTCGTCCTCTTCGGAGGGCTAAAAGTTGGTCATCAATAAATACGGAAAGCTTGGCATTGAAGAATTTATTCGCTGATAAAAGAGAATGCTGGCGCTAAACGTATGCCATTCACTTCACTACGAAATACTAATTTTGAGATCGAAAAAGTTCGAGAGGTTCGAGAAAAGAAATCGAGGCAAGCATAAGAAGACGGGAAAGAGAGAAAGAAAAAGGTGAATTTTGAAAACGCTGGAACAGCCTTTATTATTTCATAATAAACAAAGCGCCTCAAGAAAATGTAAACACTTAAAGGGAACTTGCAAGGCTACAACATTGATGAACTTTTGGAAAATTCATGGCTCAAACGAAAGTGCACGGAGCAAAATTTTAAAATACATGAACGTTAGGTAGTGCTCTATGCACCTGCTCAAACCATCAAGTTGTAGAAGCGACTGAATGTGTTGATAGCATGTTATTGTCCCAGCTTTCTTCTCAGGTTCTGTTCGGGTTATATCAGTTTCCCCTGCGTCTACCTTGTCCGTGTTAATGCATTCACATGGGTTGCCAAAAAGTAACGCTGAGTGATTATAACATTATTTCAGCTTTAATACCCATTTATATGTAGAATGGTAGTAATTCTAATGCGAGACGCAGGAAAGCCAACTGTTTTGATGTGCAAAAGGATCAATCCTTTTTAGTATGGGGCAATGCGTTCTACTTCTACGAGATGTCATGGAGACAATGTGAATGCCTATTTGCCCATACAATGATTTGAGGTGGTCATTCGATGTTGAAGTCAGTGTTTATTTGTACCCACTTACTGATCTCGGATTTTGTCATGAATTCTGCATACGTGGCAGGCAGCATCCGCATCTCAGCAAAGGCCAAAAAGATCCTACCCCAATATCAGCACTCATCAAGTAAGGGCTCCAACCTCCCACTGAACTTTGAAACGAGACCCAGGCAGCTGGATGGAGTCTGCAGTGTTGATAAAAATAAAAAGGTGGGTTAAAATTGCAAAAAGCGCCTCTTCAGCGAGTTTTGATGTGTAAGGGTTTACCATTTCGACTGGGGGATGGTTCCGTCGGCTAAAAAATTAAATCTCAACTTCAAGGAAGTCGAAAACGGATGGTGAACTAGGCATCGCCGCCCGAATTGATATCCATTCACAGGCGGTGAGCGGAGTCAGTGATCCTGATCTCGCCACCCTAACTCGTCCATGCATAAAACCATAGCTCACCTCATCGTAACCTACTAGTTGGTCAAAATTTCAAACACAGATGTCGGACTCGTGACCAGCACAATAAACAACTTCCACACACAAAGTTCGGGTGAAATCGGTGATTGTCAATCAACCAATCAGTCAGTCATTCAATCAATCTTGATACCTCGGAAGTCATGAAGGCCAGTACTGCCACCAAATGTTCTACTGCCGTCGGTGTTCAAACGGTTTGAAATACTACCGAAGGTACAAGGCAGAGAGTGTTGACGATCATCGGAGCAGGACTCTTACTCCCCACAAACTATCCTGCTAGTTGGGCTGTTTCGTATCGGCTGTAGAGAGGAGGTGTAGCATGTGCGATAACAGATATGAACACGCTTCTGCTCCACTTATCTTTCCATCGTTAGCTGTTTGAGATACGTATTTGACGGTGCTTAGCGGGCTGGTGCCCGCTCCGAGATTGCGCGTGGTCGTGAAACACTCACAGAAACCGTGTTCATGTGAGTGTGGATAGTGGAGAAAAGATTGAAGTCAAGAAACTACTCGCGACAATAAATGGCACAACCAGATGCTTCTTGAGGCACTGATTTCCTCCCAGAGCTGTGTGGGTGAACCAGCACGTCCTCGAATGCGGAACGCAACAAACCTCATAGAAGTATTCCATTGCATATCTCATATCTTTGTGGATGAAATGTGCATCTTAGACAAGCGAAATGCCGACCGGCGCACTCTTCGCGTTGACGAGCGCAAAGCGCCGCCTCCACTGATTCTTTTGCTTCGCGCGTTTTAAAATGGCTATAAACGGTTGGTAACTATTTGTATCTGCTGCTCCAACATTTAAGCACGTGGTAGCGCAGTCGGAGGAGGTGCCGGATGTCGCGAGCACCCGATACCAGGTTCTTTGTTCGGGTTTCCCGCCCAGGCTAACAAAGTCTTCCATCCGTCCGGCGTCGGTGAGTTGGTACCAACCTTGCCTGGGAAGGCTAAAGCGCTGACTTGTTCATCGGCTGGCTACCGCAAGTCACTGTGTGCGCCACATACGCATTCAAATCGCCTCCTCGACAGCCCGTAAAAGTATAATGCGAGACGCTTCCCAAAAGGGATCGAGTAACTCTACCCTTTTACAGCGATATTTGTATGATCATTCCAACGATGAGTACATTCTTAGCACACAATGAATACCCACGGCTAGTACACCAGTTCTTCCCTCGCGCTCAGCCGCAATCATTTCTTTTAGTACTAATCCAACCTTGTCTTAGGATAACAAACTTGATTTGTTGAACAATACATGTTGCACAACTGCTTAGAGAACAGATTTTATAAGATGAATTCAGCTTCATCTGTGCTGAACAATGAGAGTTTTCGCCTCTCCTTCCGTTTCTAAAAACCGTTAAGCGAAATTCAACAAAAGGACTGAAAGTAGATGGAAATCGGAATTCGGAACAGTGAACATGAAAACGAGAATTCCGCATATCCGTGATGAAGATTCATTGTGAATACATTGTGTACATAGATGTTATGTTTGGAATGTTAGCTAGGATATGCTATCATTCCAAACGGAGTTGAAAGGACCAAGAAACTTGGCTTACCCTCCTACGAAGCAGAAGGAAAAGGGCTGATCTGATCATGCCTTTTAAAATTCTCACAAGCAGAATTTCCATTGAAAGCACCATCAAAAAAACTCAATTCCCATTGAGTTTTTTTGATGTCCCAATAACGAGGAGTAGAGGAGGAAGACTTAGATTGTGTCCCCAAGTGCCAAGGTCACAGGTTAGGTCTAACTTCCTCACTTATCGGAACGTTAAGGAACTCAACCTGCTTATAGGCGAATCTGAAGGTTTTCATGACATGTCTGTCTCTCAGTTTAAGCACGTTTTAACCCGAAGAGGTCTTTTGTAGATGATTTTAGTCACATATTTTCATATTTGTTGTTTGTGCTACTGTCTTATACGCGTGCGATTGATTGTAGTTCACGCCAGAAATAAATTAAATAAATAAATAGAAGGTGTAATCCCGCAACCCGAGATAAGAGTGGATTTTACTGGTTCTGAGTGAGGATATACCACTCTCAAAAATGATGAGTTACAGTTCTAACAACTATCCACAGTTCACCCCAAGGTTGTGTAGAATGGCTGATTCTGCGCGAAATAAGGAGCACTACGCACAGGATGAATGTTAAGAAACGAGCGGAAAAGGAAAGCATTCACATTTGGATCGATTGCTTCTGTTGCTCTCGTTCACAGAAGAATCCTGTTTTCACATGAAACGCCTATAAATAGGAATTCCGCTTAACATCTTCACTTAATGTGGAACAACCTCCCGCGAAATTGGAAAGAAAGGATTCCCGCTCGTATAAATTAACCAGTATAGGCTCCTAAGAGGAAGATGTGGGGATATGCTGATTTTGCAAGAACACTAGTTCTTCCGCTTCACCCGACCTGGGAGGAACGGGCAGTTCGCACGGATGAGAGCAGAAGAAATGGATCCCGATGAGCACTCAAGGAAGTGGTGGTCGGATGAGTGTCGAGAGAGTGCGCGACGTGGTGCTCGAAAGCAGAGGGGAACGAGGCTAATGTGCCGTGGTCGCTGGGGAGCCATGAAGCGAGCCAGAACACGAGACTCCCCCAGCCCCTGGTGTCTGCGTTGGGTTTGGGGCATACGCACAAGGACCTGTGGCGCTCAGGGACGGCCCCGAAAGACGAGAGCTGCTGGACCGCTGTGTGCGTGAGCTCCTAAGAGGTCGGTAGGGACGGCGAACGAAGCCCATAGTTAGACGAGGAACATCCACTCTGGCTAGCAGAAATCAATAGTAACACGTGAAGGAAATAATTTGCATCGCGAGCAGCACGGCCGATTTATCACTGCCGCTCGCCCGCTACCGCTCCCCGCACTTGGACGTTAATTACGGCCGAGCCGCTTAAGGAGGGAGCAGCGTCTACTCACCTGCGGTCGCACGCCGCCCTTGTCCACTTTGGCCTTCTGAAAAACGAGAGCTTTGGAGAGGCAGCCGAGCGGCAAGCAGCTCGCGACTCACCTTCGCCATCGACTTGGTCGCTGTCACCTCCTCCTCGACACGAGCCTCGCCCGATGCTGCTGCAATGGATGTTTTGATGGGTGAATGTGAAGGCGGGAACTGGAGTTTCGGCAATGAACACCGAAATGAGAAAAAACTCCAAGATAGAGGGAACCGTCCCGCGGAGTAAGCGAGGAGTAGCACAAGGACGCGATTTGTAGCGGTTTGAGACGATTAAGCTACGGCTATTTCGCAGCCCAAACTTCTGCTCCTATACAGCCGATTCACAAGTGTAAGATGATAATGAATGAAGACTTAACAGAAATCGAATCGCTTCAAAAATATTCCGGCTGGCAAAAAATCATTGATAAAATGAGACAGTCATAGTCCTTAGTGAATTCATGCGGTAGGGCAGAGAATTGATCCTTGACATTGTTTTTGACAGTCATATTCTCCAGCTTTCCTGATAAGTATATACTGCTGTCGGTCTGTTATCTCTGCGGTAGCTATTGATGTGATGCCTTCCACTCTCATTTCTTCAAAGTTAGCCGTACTTTCTTTTTGACCACATGCCAACGCGAATTTTAGCGCATATCGTTTGCCAAAACCACGGCCAGCAGTGTAATCAAGCACTATATTGAACGTATTGCCATTCTCCATTGCGACACCCCTTGAGTTTGATAGCGGATTCAATTGGGGCGAATTCGACTCCAACGGAAACTCTAGAATTTCCTGCGGTATTTCCTTCTCAACGCGCAGCGCAGTTGGAAGATGCAACGGCTGTCGCGGGCACTCGATTCTAGGTTGCTGCATCGGATTTCTCCTCCAAGCCAACAAAGCCTTCCAGCCCTTCAAGTTAGTGAACCAGATCCGTTTAATGTAGAACACTGACTTGCCCACCGATTGGCCACAGCAAGTCGTTGCTCTACACAGACAAATTGTCTCCATGACAGTCCGTAGAAATATTAGGGGGGGGGGGGGCAAAAGTAATGAGACACCCCATGCCGTCTCCATATATCTCATGGCTTGAGTCTGGTTTTGTGCTTATCGTATTTGTATGTTTGTTTGCTACTTACTGAAGCCCATCTGAGAAGTTACCACTTCCGCCCTTTCCAGAAGCATGCCAAAACCCCAGTCTGTCTCATGCCGAAATTCCAGTCTGACGAGTCGACCTGTGTCGCGCAAATCTCGCCCAATTCCCAACCCCGAGCAGCCTGGACTCAATATTCACGCAAGATGAGAACTACGTCTTCTACCTTAACCCTGCCAAGCAGCGAGTCTGGGTGAGGCCTGGTGATCCGTTACCGACATTCGTTCGGCGAGATGTTCACGGCGAGAAGCACCTTCAGAGCTTTTGGGTCTGCGCCCATAAACCGGTTTACCGGAAGCTGTTTCCCAAGAGCACCGCGATGAACTCCAAGGCCATGGTGAACGAAATAGAGGAGATGGGCCGGCGATTCGCTCTTATTCATTCGCAGTGCTTCAAGAACGTTCTCCTCTTCGACAACGCCGCACCCCATCGCGAACAAGTAAGCACGGATAAACTTGGCCAGCTGGGCTACGTTCACATGCCTCACCCACCGTATTCGCCGGACATCTCTCCATGCGACTACCACTACTTCTTGAGCCTACAGGACTTCCTGGTCGGAAGGGAGACAAGAACCCAAGCAGTCCTTGACAACCATATCGAGCAGTTGATCAACACCAGGCCCAAGCAGTTCCGGAGGGATGGGATCAGGAAGTTGGCTGAGCGATGGCAGCAAGGTCATTGCCCTTCATGGCAAATACATTCCTCAGCATCGTTTAGTTGTAATTGAGTTATAAAGAGATATATTTTTTTTCAATTTGTCTCATTACTTTTGCCCCCCCCCCTAATAGGATGCGGAACGTATCTCAACATGGATTGCATAACGCAGTCTTTTACCTTTTGTCCTTTTATCCAATCCCAATGTTTTTTTTCGGGATTATCAATACGTCTGTGAATTAACATGTCCTCTCCTCGAATATGCCTTCTCTTACCCCGTGCAGTGGAGTCGCTTAGTTCCAGCGGGTTTGGTGTCCATCCATTAGTGAGAGCGAAATGAAACCGCTTCACCCAATACCACTGTTAGCCTCCATCGCTTTGTGAGCGTGTGCTCCATCCTATTAAGGCACCCGAGGCTGAGAAGAAGGATGGTCAAGCGATTCTTTTCAACATAACAATTAACGTTGGTTCTTATTTCGACAGAATGCTCTTATCGAAGCATATTTTATTGGGTGTTTTCTTAACCTGGCAAATATGAGTGTGTTTCATCTAAAGGATAAGCCATAACGAATTCCAGCACCCTGCACCAAACATTAGTCTATTACAATTATCAAATTTCTTGAAATAGTAATGAAGGACCCTGGAATTTTGCGGCGAGCAGGGATAAATTCTCGCCCGAGAAAACCTTCCTTACGGGCTCGCAACTGCTGTCTGCTCACTATTAGAAGCCGCCCACAATTTACCATCGAGAGAGAAAGCAGAGAGCACACCATTGGTTGCTCCCTGATCACTGTTCACATCTTGATGTCTGTAAAGCTTAGGTAAGGAGCAATTTTCTCCACACTACTTACAAGGGAGGCCCATGAAATTCCCCCAAAGATTCTCAACATGACCTGCATGATCTTGTAGAGCATAGGACGAGGATCAAAGAACTTTGCTTCGTTTTTGCTACGAGCCACTGTGTGTATGGCAAAAAATGGTACTGCTTCAAGGCGGGCGATAAGACAAAAGTGACACCTGGAATGGCCCTGTCGTGTTCTGAGTCTAACTAACAAAAGTTTGGAGCTCAAATTAATGTTTGATTATAGTGATATGATAATTTACTACGTTTCCGAGATGAAGCTGCAGTGTACGTTCAAGTGATCCATTCGCAACAGTGTCGGCAGCGACTGGGTGACCGAGTGGATAGTGAGGCGGACTTGCGGAAGGGGAGTCGAGGATTCGATTCTGGGGTGGCGTTTCTGCGTTTCTAGGTGGACTATTACCGTTTTTGCAAATGAAGATTACATTTTGGCTTCGGTAGGGTACCTTCTTAGCGTAACAACCGGCTTTCAACCTGTCGTCAGATGTGGAAGAAGCTGGTTTTGTTGTGTGGAGCGATATCGAGCATCCATTAAACGATGCTTGTCTCGCTGAGGAGGGTTCCGTTAGATGCTATCCCCACAAGACCTCTTTAGTTTTGGAAGTGTTTCTCACTGTCAGCTGATTCGTGAACACGATCGACAAGCATTGATTTACCCCATCATCAAGAGATACTCATTGCTCTTCGGGCTTCTTTGTAGACTGCGTTTTATTCTTTTCGCAACTTTCACTATTTCAGCTAACTGCTACCAAATACAGCAAATTTTATCCACCTCAGGGTATTTATCTAGCTGTGTATTTTTTCCTGACCATTATCGTATGCACTCAGGAGGCGGGTCGCGGCATTGCAGATAGGAGCACTTGTACTCACTCCCTCAACTCTGGGGATCAAAAAAGATTTTTCGTCCCAAATTCATCTATAGGGTTACTTGGGATGCAGATCACCAATCTGGCAACCAACTTCGTTGAAACGATCGATGGCACAAGGTTACTAAGGTATGTGTAGGTAACGCGGTGTACGCAGAATAACCGGCACTGCTGCCTTTCACGACACCAGAGGTCGAAGAGAGAACGAAAGAAAAAATTTTGCCCAAACACAGCCCAAGATGGTTATTTGGGGTGTTGATCACGGATATGATACCAATTTTTAAAATTTCGGTCTATTATGGCAGATTACGGTAGATATGAGTGAGTAAAGCTGTCTACGTGAGAAGGATCGCTTTCCTCTCCAATGTGGTCAGACTTATTTTCCAACCTTCGACGTCGACCTTCGATGGAAAGCAGTGCAAATAAAGTGATAATTTAGAAAAAGAGTGACAGATTTGTGGTCAGCAGCTTAGATAATTCCCATAGGTGAAGTCTGGGCGAAATCGGTAGTCATGACTTCGTCACCCTTATTCACCACTACCTCATAATACGGTACCCTACCGCAGCTAAAACGTACTCTTCAGTTGCAAAAATGGGAGCAGACCACAGAGCAAATCTCTCAACCTTCTCCGGAATTAAACATTAGACCCCCTCCCGCAAGTCCGCATCGCGTCCACTCGACAATCCAGTCGCTACCGCCACCGTTCCAAATGAACCACTTGAATGTACCCTGCAGCTTCGTCCAAGAAAGTCGTAAATTATCATATTACTTATTCAAACTTTAAGTTGAGCTCCAAACGTTTTGTAGGTTAAGTTCGAGCACGACCGGGCTATTTCAGGTGTCACTTATGCCTTGTCAACCCGCTCTACAGTGATACCATTTTTTACCATTTTCGGACCACCCAGTGGCCCATAACAAAGGCGAAGCATAGTTCTGTGATCCCCGTCCGATGCCCTACAAGACCATTGATCGTTGAGAATCTTTGGGGGAAGTTCACGGGCCCCCTTGTTAGTAGGCTGCTTTCGATCCGTTCAACAAGCGTTCAAGCTTAACACAGTCGAAGTTGCCGGCCACCCTTTGATCTTGAGCCCTCCAATGTTTAATCCCAGCAGACAATAGATCCGTGAATATTCAAGGAGCGAACAATCTTGGGAGCCTTGCAGAGAAGTATTTCGCATGGTGCATGAGAACATGGTGCTAGAATCGCCTGCAAACCAATCAGCATGCAATAAGTCGCTTGTATAGCAGTTCAAAGGACAACGACTGGCAAATAGTACCGCTCCGTTCGATGTACTGCAGCTGTGAGAAAGAAGTATCACCATGACGATGATTCATTTTCACTTCTGATCTTTATCTACTCTGGAAACTCATCAGATCAGATCACATAACAAGTTATCTACGAAAACCCATGTGGTCTAAGAGGATGTGGGGATCCGCCGGTATTCTTCGGAATGATTGTAGAATATACCGGGACCGATGTATTCTGCAAGTGTTCGTTAAGAGCATGAGGTGGCGGAACGTATCCAGGGGAGGTTTACGACCTGCTCCTGCGGATATGCGAGTGAGGCATAAAACCGTACCGTACCCCAGAGGCATAAAGCCGTACCGGACGGAGAGTCCGAGGAGCTCACGATAGACACGCCTCTAGCAGAGACCATAAAAGCCCCCAGATCTAAGCAGCTGTAGGTTCAGTATTGGCTTAGCTCTCCTCTAGTCCCCGGTTTGCTCCTTGTCCTTGCCTTATTTGTATCTTTCTGAATTTTCCCTTAATAAATTGTATTCTTTGCTCGTTCTTCGTGAATCGGAACAATAGTAGTGTTGGATATAGGACCCGATTCCACCTACAGTATTAGATTACTACGACGACAGGAAGACACTAGACCTGTCCGACTTGATTTCCAAGTAGCTGGTGATGCCCCTGCACGCCTATCGGCGAAATGATAGCCCTTAAATCAAACATAGCACCCCATCTGGTGGCTCCGATCTCCGGATTAGGGAGCTTAACTCTTCATGTGCAAGAAACGCCATTCTTCCTCTCAGGCCTATCTAAGAGTTCAAGTAAGATGTGCAGAAATTAGAGCAAGGGATGGGAAGATTAGCAGTGTCGCTGTACACCTTGAGCAATGATTAGAGCTGAAAATTTAATTGGTCAATGTCCAGCAGCGTTGAAAACAGCCTAGGAAGAATGCGGACTGATTGGGTGAAGAACGGAAAGAAGAGCCGCTTATGAAGGAATCCATTTCTGCGGATTACTGAGGGGATTAGTGCGCCTCATCGATAGGATGATTACGTCCACTTCTCGTGACTGCCTTGCGGCAATTACCCACCAAAAAACAAACCCAAAAATCAACGAGAACCGAGAAGCCTCCTATTTCGAGCAGATTTCGGAGCAAGTCCCTCTCTCACAAGAGAGTAAACAAGAAGAAATAGGCAGACAGAGCTCCAACCCGTGCACCTCAGTACATACTTCGACTTCCGAGACCTGATGCTGCGAGACCGGGTATCCCTGTCTCGAAGCACGCAAGCACTTCAAAGTTGTGATGCCCTACGATGATTCTGAATTTCGTTATCTCCCGTCTATTTCATTCTTCTGGACTCTTTGTTGCGAAGTGGATTGGCTTTTAAAAGCAGTGGAATGATGTTTACTAGGCGGTTCATCATGAAATCGCTAACCTCTGGAAAACGTCACTAGTCGCTATTTTTCATTCAGAAAATTTCTCATTTCGTTCAGTGAATCATACGGCTCTCTCGCCATCTTTCTTATGATGCATGCTTCCAGACGCAGAACGTTTATCGTAAATTCTTCGAATGAAAAATAGTCACTAAATCCCGTCAGGACATTGGAGTTATGTATAAATAGAGAAGGCTCTGCTAAAGGGTTTTGAAACAAGGGAACCAATTTCGTCAGAAACAAAATCCCAAGCAAGGAAGAGTTTCGCATGGTTCACTTCTACTGCCTTTCAATTTCGCTCTCTAATGCTCTAATTTTGTCGCTCTTAGTGACGTTCCATGTCCGACTGTAGTTGAATCTTGGCATGTCGTTTAACAGTGGTGTAGGATGTTGTGAAGCTGTTGAGCCAAGACTGTTATTAGAGCTTTACTCGGCTCACGTTTCGTCGTAACCGCCTTATCAAAGCCTGGAAGAGACAAAAGGGATTTGAGAAATTACTCGTCCAAAATATTCCATGTGCGACTGTCCTTGAATCTCGGCATGTCTTTCTTAGAACAGTATGGCAGGGCGGTGACGACCCTGGCTCGCCAAATCGACATCGCAGCGCGCAAGGCCCTGGAGGCGATGTGGATTGCGTTAAAGAACCCGCAAACAATGGGAAGGAGGAACGGGTGGCCGTAACCCAGAAGTTGGTTCCATTTGCCGACTTCTGTGGGCTTGACCCCGGAGGTCGCCAGCCAGAAGGTCGCTGAGGGGCTGACCCGAAGGGAGGATCTCATTTGCTCACATTTATCTGCATCCGAAGGGTGACTCAAGTCTTTCAGCTGATTACATAAGGTCAGTTGAAACTTGAAATGACTCCTGGATGGGTAATTTCTCTAACTCTCCTTGTATTTTCCAGGCTCTGAAGAAGGCGGTTACGCCGAAACGTAAACCGAGTAAACGTTCGATATCAATCTTGGCACGACAGCTGCACGACTACCTGTCATACTATTTGTCCAAGGATCATCTCAAGCTACAGAAGTCTCGAAAGTTAATGAGAGAATGAAACGAATAGGGAGTAAGGCAACCCCGACTGACCTCATGGAAACAGCCTGGTTGCTCACCAGGGATGAGCGGACAATGAAATTTTGAAACCCGGATAACGGATTTTGCTCAAAAATGGCCGGATAACGGAAATACGGATAACGAACAAACAACAAAAATTAACACTAATTTTAAACCATTCTTTCTCCTTTATTAGGTTGGAAATTATTACACTGTTCACGTCTCATGTCAAATAAGCCACTTTTTACCTTCTTGTTGGTGTTTTTCTTAAAAGCGCGCGGTAGCGCAGTTGGAGGTCCGATTCATTGTTCTTAGTTCGGATTTTCTCTCCAGGTCAACCAAGTCCACCCTTTTGAGCTCGATGAGCGTACCAGGCTTGTCCAGGAAGAATAATGCACTGACTTGTCCATATGCTGGACACCGCAAGTCGTTCTATAGGCCAACTGAGCATTCATACTGCCTCCACCACGTGCCGTAGAAGAACAATGCGAGGCGCATCCCACAAAAGAATTGACTAACGTCGTCTTACATCCTTTACTCATATTTTTTAGTTGCAATAGAGTCGCTAGGCATAGGTCCTACGGGTTTTCTAAGCCTTGGTGAAGCAGTCATTAAAAACAGTCGCTTTTTGTATACTCTTTAATCTGCTTTAACACCAATTCATGCCCAGATCGAACAAGACTCTCGATATTGCTCCGAACAAGGTGAATTGCTGCTAAGCGTATTTGGGGAGAATGGCAGTAAATTCATCAAGCTGTGGAACCTATGCTGTTAAACAAACTTATCTCGGATGCCGCAAGCGTCTTCTTCAGAGCCTGGATAAGAGCAGAGGAAATGCTAATTCGATGATCATTTCAAGTACAGTAGTCTCATATTGATTCAAAAACAAGATGGAAGAGGCGTTGGACAACGAGTGTCCTTACGAAAGCAGGGCAAAACCTGGTAAACATATTCGCATAGAAGTAGACGTGACTCATGCACCTCATTCACTGACATCTGTGCTCATCAAAGGGTGACTTAACAGTCTTTAGGCTGTTTCTACAGTCATGGTCAGTCTAGTTTTTGTCCCTCCTTCATTTCGTCTTTCCAGTATCATAAGAAGCTATTACAACCAGCCGTGATTCACAGACAAGTACTCTTTCAAACTTTGCTTTTCTTGTTCAGACTCTGAAGGTGGTTGTGCCAAAACGTCAGCCGAATTAGGGTTCATATACCAGTATTGGATCCACAGCCCCTTGACAGCTTTTTCTACTGTTCAACAAGTACCCGTAAACCTATAGATGAATCTGGAATTATTTGGAAATATTAAAGTGCTGGTACATAGTAGTGGTTCATCGACCAGCCACAGGAATAAGCAGTCGTGAGTCAGATTTTGTTGTTTGTTATCCGGCTATTTTCGGCCGGATAACGAACAACAAAACGGATAGGCCAAAAACCCGCCGGAAACCGGATAACGGTCAGTCCGCTCATCCCTGTTGCTCACCATCGGATGGAGAATGACTGGGTGAATGAGCTCTCCCTTCGGGATAGCCCCTCAGCGGCCCTCCGGCTGGCGCCCACCGCAGTCAAGCCCACAGAGTCGGCATATGGGGCCAGCTCCCGGGATACGGCCACCCGTTCCGTTCTCCTATTGATCGCGGGATTTTGAACGCAATTTACAACGCATCCAGGGTTTTGCGCGCCGCGATATCGAACTCACTCGCTAGGATCGTCACCGCCATCCCAAGCACTGCGCCACTATGACTCCGCAGTCTGTGTTCCCAAGGCGTGGAGACCTTGCACTTGTCCAGTCCATCCACGTGCTCCTTCACTCTGCCTGCTCGCCTCACCGATGTATTCCTCGTTGCATTGACAGCAAGTTATGAGGTGCACCGTTCCCGAGACTCTACAGTCACCTTCTCTACTCTGTACGGGCAGACCATGCGGGAAGGAATAGTGCACGCGCTGTCACAGAGACGGTTTCTAGCAAGTAGAGCCTTGAGGTTAGCCGGGGGTATCTCAACGACCCTTATGAGGTCGTCTAGCTCGGCCTTGCGAACACAGACCCGCGCTTGGGTGCTGAGTGCAATCCGTTATAAAGGGCACTGAAAAAGGAACTTTGTTACGTTCTTGAGCTCTACATGTTCGAGCTGCTGACATCGACGATCTTTCCTAGACATACTGTTGGGCAAGTACTCATTTGACAAAGCAATGCTAGCAGCCATTTCCATCAATCAAGACTTCAAATCGTCATTGGAAGACACTAATTCTTTCTTTCTCAAACTTCTTTTGTCTTTTCTAGGCTCTGAGGAAGGCGGTTAGGCCGAAAGGTAAGCAGAATAAAGCTCCAATAACAATCTCGGCTCAACAGCTTCACGACGTCCTACACCGTTCTTAGTGACTTTTATACCAATTGTGTTTCTGTGCGCGCATGGACGATACCTGGGGCGGAGCAAAAATTCTGCCAATGCAAGGCATAATGCACTATGGGTGGCTCAGATGACGCACGCATTCCGCTATGCTGAGGTTAGGCAAACATCCCCGAGCAAGGGTACTGAACAGAGCCGTGCAGTGTACGCACCTTTCGCCTCCTCAAAGTTCTCCCATTCTATGCTGCTTCTCCTGTGAACCACTGGAGGGGGTGGTGCCTGAAACAGCGGAGACGTACAACCAGTTTCGATGATTTCGTCTCCTCCGACAGCTGTATGTAGCTAGCGTACCTTCTTCTTGTACTGAGGATTTTCTTCGAGAATGTCGCCCTCGTAGTCGTTCAGTGGCGTCGATCGCCCGGAAACGCTGGATCGTGACTGAAAACAAACGGAACGCCGCTTCCAGACAATAACTGCGTTGGTCGCGCGAACTCGGTTGTGACTTGTGACTGGTGAACGTGTAGTTCCACGGCGCGGAAGGGGGGGGGGGGGCGAAGAGCAGAACACCCCTTTGAACCACAAAGTCGAACTAGGGATATGGAGTCAGCGATGAGCGGATTCAAGCGATCTCATCGGGCACTGGTATGGGCCAGGAATTCACTGCTGGCTGTAAAGAAACCCAGTGGAATGACAAACCTGTGGAGGAATCTGAGAAGAAATGCTTTCATAGAAATCCGAGTACGGCATATCAGATTTCCGCCGTCGCGAAACTGAAAAGGCGCGGTTTTGCACTCTGACAAGACCGCAGTCGGAAGACTAAAGCAGCTGATGGTCGCACCTGAGCGCTCCTTCGTCGGGATGGACACCTTGATCTTCTCCTCTTTCTTTATCTCAGTTGTATCTGAAATCGTTGCCGCAATACTCTTGAACAAAAAACGCACATTTGTTTTGCTCTGGCTTGGAAAGAAGGAACGGTCATAATTAACGCAATCTAAACAGCAAGAGTAGACCAGAGCGGACCTAAAATTTGAATTGAGAGGCAATTCTTGGTAGGAAAGAGAGCTTTGCAGAAAAGAGTGGAGAAGGAAGCAATGCTTTAAAACGTTTATGGGTCTCTCTGCCCTATCATAAATCTCTAGAGTTAGTTTTCTCTAACCATAAGGCGCGAAATGTGCCTTTATGCCAAAAGCGCTATTCAGCTAGGTCAAGCACTGCATTTTAAGAGGTTATTCTTTCCACTGGTGCTAGATTGAACCTAGAATAGGGCTTATGGAGATCCTTTGACTTCCAAACCTCGGGCGCGGGCTCGAGCGTGAGCTACGTGAGCTGAAGGCTCGGGTCCCGCCAACTGGCATGGATGCATGGATGATGACTACGGCAACGACATAGGTTGAGATTGCCACTTACAATTCACCATTTCTCTTCAGTTATCGTTAGTATTTTCAGTGTTGTGCTTTTCGCTCTCACAACTTGACCCCTAGATCTGCAGATTTATACGTGCTCTCAAGACAGCAATTGCGTAGTGTGTATGAGTATGCACATCCGTATGTGCAATATTGCGCACGTATGTATAACATTTTACCACAGGCCATTTCAGTGCCAATTCTTTAGATTCATTTGTCAATCGTACTATGTACCCACATGAACAAAGTGTGAACGCTCCAAATTTGGAAGCTGAAAAAGACCGAAGGAAGACCTAAGTAGAGACAGGAAGATAAATCATAAATAACCTTCGCCATCATGACGTTTCTTGACCCGCTAGTTCAATGAAATTCCTGCTCTTAAAGTAATCTGCTCTCCTGATTCAGCACTGAAGTATTGAAGGAGAAATTAGGGCTTTCGAGAAGCTGGTGGGGCGAATTTCTTCTGGACATGGATTGCGAAGGATTTGACACCCAGTAGAATGACAGCTCCTTCCGTATTTTTTCAGCACAGTCCCATCCAACCACCCGCATACTGGAAAATATTCCGGAGCCGGCGTGTACACTGATGGCGAGACACGACGGAATTTCAATGTCTGAGGAAAACATGCCTTCAAAAGGCGCATTGAACGCGAATCGCTCCAGAGCGCACGACTGCGTGGGCGTAGTCGGACGAGGGCGTTGGGCTGACGGATTGCTGTACTCCCTGCGCAAGGCGGCATGTTCAGGATCCTGCAACGAAAAGGTAACGTGCTTAAGTGGCTGCTACGCAGAGGAATTGAATCTTTGGAAAAACAGGCGTAACACATGCGTGAACAGCCTAAGTTAGGGTCAGTCATAGGAGAAAACAGCGGATGATCTATGTCTGCATTTATGAATGTCCATGTGAACAAGATAGAGTACAGTGCGCTCCAAGTGCAGCGCAATATTTCCTTTAGCGTCACAAATTCACCGCTCCTACATAAGCATCAGAAAGTGCCGTGCTAGAGAAGACATTTCTTAGACTCCTCTCTTCTGGTTCTCCTCTCCATCCACTTCCGATGACAAGTGTGAAGAAGTCTATGAGAAAGTGCCTCCCTTCATGGAACAGAATATTCCGCCTTTCATAGCGCAAAATGCATTGCAAAATGCAAAATGTAAATTTCCATTTTGTTTCACTACACTTTTCCAAGGACCGGGTAATTTTCTAACTCCTTTCGCGTAAAACACTGCAGTTCTGGAGTCGAACCATTGCTGAGTCCAACTTTTGAGGTCTTCATCCGTTTCAAAATATTTCTCTCCAATTTTTTGCTTGAGAGCACGGAAGAGATGGTAGCCGGTGTGAGCGAGGTCAGGGCTATTCGGTGGATGTGGCATTACCTCCCAGCCCAGCTCCTCTATCGTTTCTCTTGAGTCTTGGAACATGTGGTTTTGCACTGTCAGCAAGATCATCACCTTCGACTTCTCAGGCCTCTTTTCTTGGAGAGCTGTGGAGTTGGCCACTGTTTGTGGCAGCAGTGAGTGTCTCTCCATTTCTGAGTGTTTCCCAGTAAGTCACTGCTCTGATATCCGGCCAAACACTCAAGAGAATCTTCCTTTCGTGAACATCGGTCTTGAGATCAGGCTTAGGGTTCTCTCGTTTTTGTACCCATTGTCTTTCTCTTCGGAAGTTGGCATACAGAACTCAGGACTCGTTGCCTGTCACAATCCGCGGCAGAAACGATTTCTTTTCGTATCTGCACAGAAGGGAAGCAGCGATGGAGAGCCGTTGACCTTTCTGAGTGTTTGACAGGGCATGTGGAATCCAAGCTCCAAATTTCCATGCAAAGCCAAGATTCTTCAGATGGATTCACACTATCATATGAGACATTTCGAGCTTCTCTGCCAGTTGACGTGTCGTCTGCCTACTATCGGTGCGAAGAAGATGGACTAGTTCAGTGTTGTCCAGTTCAGTTGGCCTTCCTGACCTTGCTTTGTCCTCGAGTGAATAATCTCCCTTTAAAAACTTTCCGAACCATTCATAATTGCGGATGAGTAGTAGATTCCAAGCCATATATATGGTTAATTTGGTCGGCTGCCTGAAATGCTGTAGATCCTTTAATGAATTCATGAATAATGACGTGCCGAAAATGGTCATGAGGAGATCTGGCATTGAGTCCGGAAGATTGGATACATACATTGGATACACGAAACATAAGAAGGGTCTTGACCTGTGTCCGCGTGCGAACGGTAGACAAGTGTGATAGGATTACGAAATCAGCTATCAATTTGGCTAGTGCGTTTACAAGGAGGACGGTAAAAATTTTTTCGATGTGTCAAGAGACTTTTTTTCCAACCTAATACTTTCAATAGGGTCGAATCCTGTACCAATGGAGTAACTCACGTCGTTCTTCACAACGACCAAGAGGATCCTCGAGGCTACCGTCCCATATGCCTGCTGAGCGTGCTTTTCAAGATCTTCACGGATTAATCTTCATAGATATAAAGGGCAAAGTGTGGAGCTCCACCCATAGAGCAGGCTGTATTCCGTAAGGGATCACATCAGACCGTCTCGAGGATCATTGAGGCTTGCCAGGGATACCGTCTCCCCCTAGTTCTCACTTTCATCAGCTACGAGGAGGCATTCGACACGCTATTCTGGCTGCGCTCACCGACCAATGAGTGAACTCGTCCTACTTGGGAACTCCAGCCGACTGCTACGTTGGATGCAAGACAACAGTTCAGTTGTTCCACCTCCCCCTTACCATTCATTCCCACTGGGAATATGATGCAACAGGGTGACACCGCTTAGAGGACGCTTCTCACCGCAGCGCTGCAGTGGATAATGGAGTCGCTCCACAAGTACGGAACAGATATATGTGTGTATGGCAGATTCCTCTCAAACCTTCGTTTTGCTGACGACGTTACACTCTTCTCGAGTTCGATCGCTGAAACTAAGACGATGCTTACTGAGCAAAATGAAGTAGAAAAATGATAGGACTGCGAATCGGCCGGAGGAAGACACAGTTCATGAAGAACATATATTGCAGGGGAAAGGGAATTCTTCTTCTACATGGGAGAACGTTTCATTTTCGAGACTCAGCGGTTCATAAGTGGGCGGTTAAGCGCCGATGGAGACCCTCATGTAATTCGTCGGACCACCGCTAGATTAGGTCGAAGCTCCGTCGGGCAGTGCCACCCTCTGCTCTAAATCACTGAGAGGATAGGCCTATCCCGAAGACGAAGCGAAGGACATCTGCTCAGCAAAACCATTTGGGGGACTTCCACCACTTTAAAATAACGTGTTGAAGTGTGGACTTGCAACTCTGTGGAGCGGCACGCAGGGGTCGAATTGCCTCACGAATGGACTACATAGCTCTCATAATCGTGTTTCATGACAAACAATGAGTCGAACTCGACGAACCAACGCAAGCGAGAAAAGATCAATTCTATTATAGTGACACATACTGACGCAGCCAAAAGGAGCTCTGAGCCAGATGGTTCAACATTTTGAGCTCTGGCCTCAGTGGCAGGTGTTGGCCTTTGCAAGAAGGAGAGAGCGAACCACAAGGAAGGAAGAGTCCCGTCATGTCACGTCCCTGACTAGATTCGAGCGTTAAATGCACAAGGCGTAACGATAGTTACGTTCCTCGTTGGCATCAAACTGCAACGAGCAATGTCGGCAACGAGGAAAACAAGTCACCTCCTCTGGAATAGCTTGAAATGGAAAGCTGTGGAACGGAATCTGCTCCACACACGGAATGCGTCCAACGAATCGGAAATGTCTTACCTGAACGTGCCTCGAGAAAGCCGAGGGTGGAGCGGATTTGTCGGGCTGGACTGAAAATGGGATTTGTTATGCTCCACTTCTTTCAGCTCATTGTAAGCACAATTTTACACGGCCGTTGCAGAGCTTTCACACCATTTCCTGTCTCTCTTCATCGATGGCTAAACTCGGCCGCCCGATGGTTCTTGCACGCTCACGTTTCTAAGCCCTAGAACGCTGGCGAGCGAAAGCTTCCGAAGCTTGCCTCTGTCTTAATGCGTGGTGATCGACTCAAAAAAGAAGGTTTCGCGCCTTCTTGGAAAGAGCTCGGG